>LPNX010710657.1:898383-969246 GCA_001517045.1 Pseudotsuga menziesii
TATGATTAGCTATATATCATTAGTGTTTAATCCAAATTCACAATAGTAGCATATACAGAATCATTGAAAGAAACACAATCACAATATAGACACAATATTTATCCCGGGAAACCCTCAACGGGAAGAAAACCCAACAAAAATTCCTCTATATAGATGTATAATATAAAACCCCAAAACATGTATTCTCCTCCTTGTTGGTATGTATCTCTTTCTCTCCTATGCACTACACAAGTGTGATTCTATGGGTTCAAATGAGGAACACAACTCCTCTATTTATACTCTGTTTGTCACTTGAATTTTACCCTAACAAGTTGACCCCACTAAACTGATTGGGCCTACTTCACCTAGGAAGTCACAAAACAATATTATATTATATTCATTAGGGTTATATTGACCCGACTTACAATGGAGGCTTTACCTCATGACTCTATGATGACCAATTATAATAATAACATCCCGACAAAAGAATAAAACATATCCCTTGGGGTACGTCAGTAAAATACATTTAGAATATACTTTGAAGTTACAATGTTTCAACAACAAATTTTTTAGTGGAATATCCACAATAGTTTACGAAACACATAACTCCAATGTTTATATGTTGTAGCCTTTCCTAAACTTTGGCAATCATGTGATACCACCTGAATTTTGTCCTGAGGACTTGGTCACTTGAGGTTACTCTTCAATGGAATATGCCTCTTCACTCAGGACATGCCCATACCTTCTATCGATGAGCTACACATTTCTTGAGCCAACGGTGCCTAACAACCTTTCAAACTTGTACTTAGACTTAGATTATTATCTATGATCTTACTTGGTCAATTCAAGAGTTACACAAGAGACCAAACCACAACACAATATATCAAGTGGGTTCCCAAACCAAGCATCCGGGAAGTGTTTATTAAGTGAACAAGTTACAATGGGTGGTCTAGGAAATGTCTGGAACCTCAAATACAAAGGGGTTGTGGCCTTCATCCTGTTACCTGAAATACAACAAGCAAAACTTCTTAGGTGTTCCATCACAAAATAACCTAGTTTGCTTATTTACGCCTCTATCTCTCTCAAATCTTGTTGCTATAACATGTTTTTTCTTGAGTGCTCTACCTCAACACGTATTCCTTACTTGGATGATTATTCCTTAGACCCCTTCTTGGATTGCTCTTATATGACTAGATGTCTTTTCCTTAAGTGTGTTCATCTACTATATGTGAGATGTCCTCCTCATAACTAGGAACCCAACTGAAGGGATGTGTTCTTTGAGAATACCCAATAAATCTAAGCTCTCTCCTGGAATTCGTCCTAGAGGACCGTCGGTAACTCCGTCAACCTCAATTCCAACACTTGGGAACATCTTTCAATGCCCTTCTTAGGCACACTTGCATCAATTTCTCCACTTATCGACTATTTTGTTGATTCATTGACATGTGCCCGAGCCCCTTTGTCCATGAACCTGAGTGTCATGTCAATAGCATCCACATGTACTTGACTTGGTGAATAATTGTTTTTTCCCTCATCAGGGTGTATTACCACAACACCTTGGGAAAATAGACCTAATGGCATATATTTCACTTTTCTACTTCTCGAATCCTTATTCCATTTGTTGAAGCACCTTTTTTTTAACAAAGATAGATAGTTTGTATTGATTAAAGGGTTGACTAAACTCAACAAAGAGAATTTCTGAAAGTAAAAAACCTTTTAGGATTACAGTTCAACCTATGTGGAAGGCGTTATTTTCTTCTCTTAGTGGAATTCCTATTCCTATTTATATTGTATTTACTACTATAAACCCGAAAAAAGGAGGAACTAAGCAAAATACACTTGTAATACATCGAAACAATGCATGAGTTGAGCTTGTCTTATGAGATGTATGTTCATATTTAGCATTCTAATATTGTTTGAAGATTCACTGCATGATAATGACGATCGATAACTTTCATACCAAGCCTACTCCATATAATAGACATAATGTCAAGTGATAGCAGAATAATCATCATTTACATACAAATTGGGACAAGGAATACCATATTGTATTAACCATAATGTTGCTAACTAGAAAGGTCTTTCATCTGAGTAAGCTTGAAAAATATAGTCAAATCCATGCACTTAATCGGATTGATCAATAAGCTTTTATAAGCTAAATGTGTAGTGTATAGGACACGACAGAAGGCCCAATCTGATAAATGGCTCTGAAGAAGTTTAATCCCCTAAAAAAAACTTCAAATATAACCAATAAGTTCTAGAGACTCAAGGTGAGACAACCACTAGAGATATCCAAATTAGCCTATTATGCCTTCATGGAGGGTAAATCATTTCAAATTCCCCTTTCGAGGAAACCAACAATACGCCTTGATTACCTTGGATATATGCATCATTATTGAGTTCACATAGAACATGGAAAAAAGATGAGGAAACCCATGTACTTAGCCAATAAATTTTGCTTCTTAGAGTTTGAGAGGTTTTTGTTTACCCTTGTTGAATTGTCTAGAGCTTGGAAATCATGAGGAGGGAGTCCACAATCACATAATCTATCCCAGTTCCATTTTTATTAAGAATATTAATCCCCTGCCACATGGACAGTTGCTCTAATTGATTGCTTATGGCATGAACAAGGCCCCAGGAATAATTTTCAATATATTTATCAAGGAAGAGAATCACCGCTCCAGCTCCATCTTTCGCTGGGTTTCCTCTATAAACACCATCAAAGAACAAAAGTGAACTTGTTGATGTTCAATCCAAGTATAAAAATCTTTTAAAGACATGTGAAATTTCCAAGATCTACCTCGAGGAGGTCTGCTAACTATGGAAAGATTGGAAAATTTCTCCTTTATGCCTGAATCAGAGTCATTGAACTCATTGAACTTGTGAGGATGAAAACCCCTAGCTGAAAGGAATTCATAGAGAATTCTTTGAGGTTGAGAATCCACCATATAATGGGAGATATTTTCAAAATTAAACACATCTCTATTACGCGCCAACCAAATTTTCCAGCAAAGATATTTTGGGAGAGCTATGCCAAACCACTTTATGAGAGATTTAGATTGAAGGGGGATCAGAAGGATACATTTCCATAAATTGATCATGGATTTCCAAGGGTAAGGTATATAGGGGATAACACCTATCTCAGCATAATCATGGCACCAAACGTCAAGAGAGAATTGACATTCTTGGAATAAATATTTGACAATTTCCTCCGATCTTTTTCATAATGTACACCACGAAGGACTTTGTATGCCTCTCTTTTGAAGGTTGTCAGCAATTAAACTTTTCCTATGATCCATAGTCCAACAAAAGGAATTCACTTTTGGAAATCCATCTGGATTCCAAATAACCTTCCATAAAGTAAAAGGGGAGGATTACAAAATGAATCAAGTAGTATTTTATGGCACAATTCTACCTGGTAACCCCCTGTATTCTAGTTTCAATCGCAGGAATCCTTCAAGTGTAGATTAATAGAAGCAGAACCTTTGATAACAAAAGGCATTCACTTTTTGCAAGCCATCTGGATTCCAAATAACCTTCCATAAAGTAGATGGGGGAGGATTAAAAATTGAATCAAGTAGTTTTTGATGGCACAATTTTACCTGGTAACCCCCTGTATTCCAGTTCCATTCGCGAGAATCCTTTGAGTGCGGATTAATAGAAGTAGAACCTTTGATAACTAAAAGAAATTTAACTTGATGTTTATGAAGTCATAGGGGGGGTCCCTTCTAAATTCTAACCATTCCAATCTCTTGTGGAAGGATCCCAAAGAGAGATATATTTAAGGTTTCTCATTCCTCCGGAACTACTCCATTCCTAAACCTAATTAAGAAATTTGGCATAAGGAGGAACAACATGATTATCATCACATATATTGATATTTTCACCATTCCCAGCTTTCCAATTGAGGTGGTTTATAATAAGAGAGGTTGAAGCCTTTCATAGCTTCCATATACCAAAGCCATTTCTGGTCCAATATTTTAGCTCTGGATGAAGAAAATTGAGTCGAGGGAGATATTTCATTCTAGTATCTTACCGCCACCAAGCATCATCATCACTAAGAATTATCCAGACTACTTTATCTCCCAAATCTTGATTAAAGAGAGTAGGACCACGAACACCGATACCTCCATTTTTCTTAGAGGCTCGAACGACATTCCAGCTTACCAAGTCAAACTTTTTTTGTTGGATTTTCCTCCTTCCCAAAAGAAGTTCCATAAGTGCATTCCAAAATGTGTTTGTATACCTTTTGGAGCCAACAAACTAGAACATTGGTAGATAGGTAAAGAGGAAATAATATATCTTATAAGTGTAATCCTACGATACAAATTTAGCCATCACATGCGCAAGGAATTTTTTTTTATTATAATTCTTAAAGAAGAATCTCCCAATATTTTGCAAGGACAAAACCAATTTTTTTTAATACCTAAATATTTGAAGGATTTCCAATATGAAATGAGCGGAAGTTCCTGGATGATGGATATGGTTCGCAATACATGATCGAGACAATTCCATCCAACTATTGGACTTTTGAGTCTATTAACTTTGAGACCCGAAATTTCTAAGTTGGTATCCATAATTATTTTGAAACGTCTTGCAATAATTTTGTAATCTCTCCCAAGTAACAAAGTATCATTCCTTTTACGTTTTTGACAATTTGCAATCCCATTCATTTTCCCATTACGCATTCGTGTTCAAGGTGTATGCTAAATCTATCAACCATCAAAATACAGAGGATTTGGGAGAGAGAACATCCTTGATGAAGGCCATGAGAGGCTTGGAAGAATTCAGTAGGTCTTTTGTTAACCAGAGAAACTATCCAATATCTCTTAGTACAATCCCGCACCCATTTAATGAACCCATTACAAAATCCAAATTGCTTCAAAACTTGAAATATAAGAAAAATGTTTGACCTGGTTGAAATCGTTGGGCATATCCAACTGTACAACCATGCCTTTTTTTCCTTCAGATTGCTTGAGTGAAGGGCTTCTTGGACAAGAATAATATTGTCTAGAATATTATAATTAGACATGATCGCTCCTTGATTTTCATAGATGAGCTTGGAAAGTAGAGGATTTATCTGATTTTCCACAGTCTTTGTAATAATCTTGTAGGAAGCGTTGCATAAATAAATAGGCCTGAAGCGGCTAAAGGAAGTGGGGTTTGTATCTTTAGGCACAAGAGTGAGGAAGGTTGAATTAGTGTTTTCTCCCAACTTGTATTTGATTTAAAACTGTTCAACATTTGACATAGATCATACTTAACAATATTCCAGCAAGCCCTATAGAAATGGATTGTAAATCCATTTTGACCATGAGGCTTATCAGGATCAAGACTCCATATTTCTTTGATGACTTCTTCCTCTAAGATTTATTTACAAAGCTCCAAATTCTCATTCTCCATGAATAATTGAGGAACATTAATAAGAAAGTATCGAGCACTATTTTCATCAAGATTCATATCTTCTGTAAGGAGGGACCTTTAATGATATTTGGCTACCTTTTGAAATTTCAACAAAGAAGGGAAGTGTATCTCCTTTCTCATAATTGATTTCTTTGATGCGATTATGGATTCTCGAGATCGATCCTAATTATGAAAAAATGAATTATTGTGATCCCTTTCTTGTAACCATAGACCATGAGACTTGAATCTCTATCTCTCTTCCTCATTTCACAAAATGCAATGCATCTCAAAGTTATTATGGTTCTCTTTCTGTAGAAGTTGAAAAGTTAATTTTGTTGTCTCAAAAATTTCCTGCAAGGATTTTATCTGATGGTTTATTTATTATTTTCTAGTCGCAATGGATTTGAAAGAATTCTTTTCTTTCAACTCAAACGGGTATTTTTTATTTTTTATGAAGGAATTCAAGTATGATTAAGCAAATTCCAATCAACCAATTACACAAAGAGCTGAAGAAAGACTTCGAGAGGATCAAATATTATACATATTTTTACAAAATGAGAGAGTAACTCCAAGAAAGTCATATCACACCTAATTGAGACTCTAAGGGATAGGATGAAATTTGTTGTCTTCGCCATTGATGTTGAGATTGCCTTGAGACAGCAGGCAAGATTTATTTTCTAGAGCATCTGCATTTTTATTAAGCTCACACAGAATATGGAAAGATGCAACCCTTTCAAACTCTTTCAGTATATTTCAAATTCTCTGCAGAGAATTATTCAAAGAAGAATTATTAAAATGATCATCTGAATTTAAAACTTTAATCCACAGCTTTGAATCTCCAAAAATTTGTGTTGACTTATATCCCATCTTCTTTGCTATTTGGCACGCCATAAGGAGACTATAACATTATGCTTGGTTATTCGACATGATTCCAAAACCCCAACTAAAACTGGATTCAATCAATCTATCAGGAGAAAAAATCAATCCCCCAGCTCCTGCGGTCCCACGATTCCCCTTGGAATCTGTTGAGGCCTGGAAAATCGCAGGTAACAACAGTTAGGGATTCTCCCCAGTAAACATTCCCAACTAGCTTGCTACTGTTTGGTATGGGGAATCCGTCCGGTTTACGGTCCGGCTACCGTAGGTCAAGTAATAAAATAAAAGGTTTTACCGGTTACGGCCCGGTCCGTCGTGTATATTTTTAGTTTTTTGAATTTAAGTATGATGTGCAAGTGCCTATCAAAAAATGCAGATTGATAGAGATAATGAGGAGCGTCACAATGTGATGCGCATGTTCTTACCTCTCGTCTTAACTCTCTCGCATCTAAATCACACACAGCAAGAAACTAAAACTAACTATCTAACCTATCCCTAGGGAGCAAAATTATTAGTTATCAATGAGTAATGTATTTATGCGCATGCATTAAGAAAATTCACAGATAGTTTTTACTTATTTCATATCATATGAACATTAATAGATATATGAACAACAAGATAGCTTATTGTTTATGAGAACCTTCATTACTCACAGTGGAAATTTCACAGAATAGACTAGAGTGCATTCATAACATGAACATAGGTTCAAAGAGTAAGAATGATCTCACAGTTAATGGACATAAGCTGAAAACGAAATAGTTCACATTCAACTGATCCATAGCAAAACATTTGAAACATTCCACCAAGCTTTCTCCAGCAGGAAACTTGTAATTCTTTATTGCAAAAGGAAATAGTTCTTCTTACAACATACCCTCACAATTCTATCTAGGAAAAGTCCATTCTACATCGAACTCTCCTATATTTATACAAAAAGTAAAACCTTTGGGCTTCCCCAACGTTTCAATCCCAAAATCTTGTCTTGTAGTGAATGCTCATAAATTACATAATATGTTACATTTCAAATTAAAATTTTAAGAGCACGTTATAAAGAGGGATCAGCTTGGTCACTGATGAACTTTTCCCAAGCCTGGGCCTCTGCCGCTATCGATTCTGCTCAATAATTCGTTGGTCTTTTTTAGATCATGTTGATCTTAGACCCTCACTTTCTTCTTCTCTTTTCTTCATCTCTGCTTCTTCCTTTTCTTTCTCTTGTTCCATTCTTCACTGCCGCCCTTCTGCTTTGTCTTATAGACATATCTTATTTGCAGCAATCACCCTGTCATGAACATAGCATATTTTCAAACCATTTATCGTTTAACAAAGTAACACAAAACTGTATCAATACATGCATTCTATAAAATGAACTATAACAGTATTAATGCATGAAAAAAAAATGATAAGGCAAATAAAATCCTGCAAGTTCGTGTCTTCAAATCCTCTAAGTCCACTGTCCAAAACTAAAATCACAATCCCGATAGAACAGACTCTTCATCTTAATCCAAGCCACATCTAACTCGAAATCCTCCAATGAAAGCATGAACCATAACAATGTAACCACCAAACACCAAACCCTTGATTCGACCAAAACCCACGGAAAATCTCCGCCATCCATGAAATAGGGTAAAAGCACACAAAATCGGTGGGAAGAAACCTTATCAGCGGAAAAAACAACTAGATGTCGGGCGGATAGTGCACTAGACAGCCGCAATGGCGGGTAGCATAAAGACTATGGGTTCTGCAACAACAACAAATCATTGGTGATCGGAAAACTTACATGCTACGGGTCGGCGAGAAAAACCTAAACCTCGCCACAACGTCGGTGAAATAATCCTAAGCGTCACCGCAGTGTCGGCGATGCCGAGCACTATCATTGCGATGTTTATACACCGGACTTCGGAACTGTTAATCATTAAAGCATCGGCAAGGAAAAAACTAAACGTTGGGAATATAGTCTGATTGTTAGCCACAACGGCGGGCCACAAACAGACTAAGCACCCCGCGACAAAATAAAACATCAGTGAAATAAAGCACTAAACGCCGTCGTAGCAGAAATCGAAACCACTATGCAATAAACACAACGTCATCGGCGAGAGGAAGGACTATATGTCGGACGGTTAGTTCACTAAGCAGCCGCAACAACAAAAGACAAACTGACTGTGGGTTCTGCGGATCACAAAACCGTCGGTGATAGGAACAACTAACAACTAACTCATTGGAACCTCGAGACACAAAATACTCCGCAGTGTCGGCGAGACAAAAAACAAGGCCTCTGAAATAGCGGCGTCGTAGAAGACTAAAACTCTGACCGCTTGTCAAAAACATTCCGATAGCGAAAAGAAAACAAACTCATCGAAAAGCAAAAGGTTTGAGCAATAAAACTGCGGAATCGACGAGAAAAATAACTATCCATCGGAACGTTCTCCATTTTCCCTCCAAAATGGCGGCGACATAGAAAACTAATGCCCCGATTCATTCATCAACAGACATCCGATAGCGATAAAGTCAAAAAGAATTTAAACAATAAAACCAAAAATACCACTTAAAGCGGATCGGCAAAAAACAAGACTGTCCATTGGCGGCATAGAGAACTAATGCCCTGATTTGTTGTTCAACTGACTTCCGACAGCGATCATCGAAAAAATCAAAAAAACATTAAGTACTCAAATAAACCGAAATGCTTTTCAGCTGGGCAACGGAAATATTAGTTCACTCAACCTCCGACTCAGCGGAAACAAACAATCAACTCATCATCCGACCTCCAACAGTGATAAAAATCACCAAAATCAGATTTTGAGCTCCAAACATTCAATCAAAACTCCACAGTTCTTATGCATTGGCTAGACAAAAGGCAGTTTTAGATCATTCAACTTCCAAAATGAAGGAAAACAATTGACCTCAATTCAACCTCAAAAAATCCATATTTGTAGCAAAGGAAAAACAGAGTTCAGGAATCCAAACAATCCCAGGCAAGATAAAATCAAAAGGAGGGTCCAAATTTTTTTTTAAAATTGGGAAAAAAGTTGCAGCTGCAATAGAAGCACCATCAAAGAAAATAGTAGCTGAAGAGGATCTCTGCCACCTATCAAAGAATGTTGCATCATTACAGTGCACACACCAGGAGGGGGAATAGGCTGGTTTAATGCAGGTCGACCTTCTCAAATCCCAACGGATAGGATACCATCCAAGCAAGAAACTCATAAGTCAGAGATGAAGGGGATGCCATATTACGGGCTAACTCATAAATAAGAAACTTGGATTTTTTTGCCACGAGCAAGGGAGTCGTAGGCAAGTTATTAAAGATCCAATTTTTCCTTGCCAGCCACAATTTCCACCAAATATATTTTGGAATCATATTCCATAGTTTAATCCAGTCGGTGGATTTGTCTCTTGCTTTTGGACATCGTTCTTTATAGGATATATAGAGAGAGTCGACTTCCATATTGACAGGGACAGAAGAATTCAAACCGTCAAGGACCAACTCCCATACCATTTGAGCAAAGATACACTCAACGAAGATGTGATCAGTCGTTTAGAAGGCAGTGTTACAAAAACAACACCTAAACGGGCCATGGAATCCACACTTGATCATATTTTCACCTGTCAGTGCCTTTTTGTGCATGAGCAGCCAAGTGAAAAAGTTCACCTTGGGAAGGTTGTAAGGAGACCAAACTGATTTCCAATGCACAGGAGATAAACTAGAGTCTTGTGGGGTTTGTAATTCAGAGAATCCTTGAGCTACTATATAAATTCCAGTTCGACCCCATCCCCATTTATCTTTGTAATAGAAATGTACTAGAGCAAGACCTAAAAGAGAAGGAAGCAACAAATCTTTTTGGGAGATAAGCTGATCTGTAATATCAGGAAAGGACCAATCAATCCAATTCCCATATCTGTCCCAAGAACAAATATCAACAAGCCTAAGAAGGATTTTATTGGAATTCCAATCCTTGATCTCTTCTAATGAGAGAACCAAGGAAAGGGGAGGATTACCTAAGATATTTCCATCCCACAAAATGATCCTCTTCCCATTACCATGGATTCTATAGAGTTGTCTATAAAATTGTCAATTCCTTTTCTGCATAAATTCCAAATTGTTGTGCATGTGGGGGTGTTTGAAATTTTTTAATTTCTCAAGGAAACTCCCTTTAAGTATTTCATCCAAAATATCTTACTGACCAGATGGTTTTTATCAGTTTACCTCCCAACGCCATATTTGCTAATTTAGGATCACAGATTTGCAATCCTCCTTCCAAAATTGGTCTTTTAAGAATATCCCAACTAACTAGATGCATCTTATTCTGGTTACCTTTATCACACTTCCACAGAAAGTCCCGAATAATCTTGGAGATCTTAGCCGTGATTGACTTGGGAGCCAGGAGCAGAGAGGACTGGAAGATGGGGAGAGCTAGAAGGACTGCCTTTATCAGAATCAACTTACCAGCCTTAGTTAGCCATTGGCCACCCCAAGATACTATTTTTTATTTTAATTTACTTATCACTTCCATCCAAAGCGAAGGAGGGCTTGGTCCCAAGGTTAAAGGAAGGCCTAAATATTTGATCTTATCCCACTTGTTGAATCTAGAGAAACCCAAGGAGCGAGCAATTCATAGAATTGAGAAATGGTCAACATTCCAGCCACATACAACACTCTTGGTTTTATTTATCAGAGCTCTTGAAGCTACACAAAAAATTTGTAATACTTCATTGAAGGACCGAGCAATATTTAAGGATGCCCCTCCCAGAAGAAGAGAATCATTAGCAAAGAGGGCATGATTTATAGAATCCACCCCTCTTACCGCCTTAATACCAGGGAGAGTACATGCAACCAATTCAGTTGTAAGTTTTATACTTAAATATTCAGCCATCAAGATATAAAGGAAAGGTGACAGAGGGCACCCTTGATGGAGTCCTCTCGAAGCTTGGAAGAAATCTGTTGGTCTACCATTAACAAGGAGCGCTATATAGGGCCTGTCAATGCAAGATTTTATCAACCCGACAAATTTAGCACTAAAACCAAAAGAGAGAAGAATTTGATAGAGAAGTGAGAGCTTGATTGTATCAAAGGAATTTTTCATATCAAGCTTGATGATCATGCCCTTCTCCTTGTGCTGAAATCTAGAGTGGAGGGATTCTTGCACTTGTATCACATTATCTACTAGATGCATGCCTTTAACAAACCCCCCTATTGGAGAGGAGAAATTAAATTTCCTAACAAAGGCTTAAGTCTATTAGCTAAGAGTTTGGCCAGAATTTTGTAAGAGGTGTTACAAAGCGAGATAGGTCGAAATCTATCAAAAGAAGTTGGGTTAACTTCCTTTGGAATTAATGATAGAAAAGTAGAGTTAGTACACCCTCCCACTTTAGATTTTTTGAGAAATGATGAAATCATATGTAAAAGATCAAATTTTATAATTTTCCAACATGCTTTGTAGAAATGGATAGAGAATCCATCCAGCCCGGGGACTTTATCCTGCTCCATTTCCCATATAACATCCACAATTTATTTTTCAGAGAAAGGTTTCACTAATTCAGCATTAACCTCAACACTAACTAAAGAGGGAATGTTGGATAAGAAATCAGCATTCACATCATCATCAGTGATTCCGTCTTCATGGAGCAAATGTTGAAAGTGCATATGGGCAGCCTGCTGTAAATGCGCTTGACCTTTAATGACTTCACCTTCTCTTGAAATTATTTATGAGGTGTTGTTACGAGATAGTCTGGATCTGCATTGCCTGTGGAAGAATACAAATTTTTTATCTCCATCTTGTAGCCAAAGGCTGCGTGACTTAAGGCACAAATGCTCTTCTTCCCGGCGAAATGAAAGGAAAGAATTAAATTGAACGGAGTGGTATTTAGCTAAATGCAATTTAGAAAATTATGATTCCTCCATTCCCAGCTGAATTTTAGCTAAAACATGCATTGCCTCTTTCCTGCTACTCATTGGAGTTATGAGAGGTGTTTTGATCCAACTTTTCAAAGCGTATTTAGTATGTTTTAATTTATGTTCCCACACATAGCTGGGGGATCCGTCGACAAACTCGGCCCATGCTTGATACACTGTATCCCAAAAACCATCCCTCTCAATCCAAAGAGGAGTGAAATGAAATAGGATAGGACCAAGACTTTCCTCTTCTTCCAACATGAGGGATATAGGATGGTGATCGGAAGTAAACTTGCGAAAATTTTTGGAAGAGATTATTTTCCCATCCATCAAAGAGATTTGAACCAAAAATCTATTCGAACGAGTAGAAATTATGGCTGCCCCAACTCTATTATTGGTCCAAGTAAACTGCCATTTCTTGGGTTTGAAATCAATAAGATCCCGCTCATGAATCAAAGACTCCACAACGACTCGAAGAGGATCTCTACCCTGAAATCCTCCACTTTTCTCCTTAGGATCTAGAATCATATTGATATCCCCAGCCAATATAATGTATATAGGAGAGCATTTTCATACAATCAAACAGCGAATTCCAACAAACTTTTTTCTCTATCAAATTTAAAGTGACATAAACATTAAATAGAGCAATGGAGATCTTACTTTTTTTATACAGTAATTCTATGTAAATCCAATGTTGAGAAGCACACGAAGCAGTTAGGAGAAACTTGTCCTCAGACCATAAGGTAGCAAGGCCCCCTGAAGTGCCCCTTTCACTAACATCCATGCCTGCATTTTTTCCCACTTTGATCTGCTTAAGGATAATAGAGCTTCCTCTTCTATTTTAGTTTCTTGGAGCAGGAGAATATCAGAGGGTTCCATTCTTAGTAGATCTTTTATTGCTTCATCTTTCTTGGAAGTCCCCAATCCCCTACGATTCCAAGAGACGATCAGCGTTATTTACGCGAGGAAAAGGGAATTGTCCCTCCCTTTGGGGGTATATTCCGCTTGCTTCTGCCTAATGAAATTTCTATTGTAGCCTGGCTACCCTACATATTTAATCTCTCATATTCTTCTTCTCTAGCCTCCTTTCGAGACTTCCTACCTGCATTTTTTGTGAATTGCTCTATCGAGTCTTCTTATGTCGAACCAGAAGAGTCTACTGATTTTTTCCTAAGAATTTCTGCATGAGGGAGATGGTGTGCCAACTGTAGGATATTTATGAATATCCTACATTTTTGCATCTGCACATGGTGTTTCTAATAGTATTGGTCCAGATTCTTCTTGTATCCCAAAGTTTTCTTCACCTTCACCTTGATGCACATCAGATTGCTGCACTTCTCCCTCTTCAAGAACCAGAGAATTATGATCTTCAGAAGGAATTAAGAGAACAAAAGGATTTGAAGAAGCAGTAGCTTTTTCCACACCCTGAGGTTTTAAAAAAAAAAATTCAGTTGAAATTACTCCATTCCCTTATTTGCCTCGTTTACCTTTCATTTTGTTATCTTGTTTGGAGGTGCCTGCTTTCTGAACTTGTGTCCATTGATCAATATTTTCTTTATTAAATTCTTCTTCTGATTTTTTTCTTGCAATTTCGAGCATAGTGACCATATCCATGGAAATGACAGCACTTGAAAGTGAGTTGTCTGTAATCAGTCTCCTGAATTTGTGACCACTCAACAACAATTATCTTGATCGCCTCAGGTAGTCCTATCTCTAAGTCTACTTCCACATAGATTCTTGCACATGAATAATGCTCTTTCCTTTCTGCCCTATCGATATACTTTATGAGTTTATTCCCAATAGTTTCCAAGGATTCTGAGTTCCAGCAATGAAGAGGTAAATGGGGAAGCCTTACCCAAATAAGAATGGTTGAAGAAACGTCCTGGGTAGGATCGAAATCCAGAGTCCACTTATTCAAATAAAGCCCATGAGGACCCATAAAATATGGACCATTTCAAAAAATAAGGTCTCGATCATCAACTAAATCAAACACGAAAACATAGTAACCTCTACCAATCAGACGATTACGGATTCCTTCAGCCTCCAGTTTCGATGAACCCATCCATCAATTGCTTTAGGAGAAGGCCAAAGACTCATAATTGACCAATGATCCCACGCTTAGCTAGGTTCAAAACAGTTCGGCAATGACATTTGGTTTGAAATTCCACATAAGGAAAGTATGTTTTCTTAACAAAATTCTGAGCCAATGGGCTACCCTTTCTCTTACCACAGGAGGCAATTATCCCTTTCAACGCTTCAATCTCAAGAGGAAGGGGAGGGCGAGGACCCCTCCGGAGGCCATCGGGACAGGGAAAAACAAGAAACTTGAAATTCTTCAGTCACCAAAGGAATCCAAAGAAAAGCGGGATCACAACCTCGGGATCACAACCTCTAGAAAGAAGCCACTTAGCACCTCACAACGACCTGCAAAATAACCACAGGGCCAGGACAACCGAATAACCAGCGTTGAAGGAACCTGAGCCAAAAGATCCTGGCACGCAGCCCCACTAATTCACTCCACAATCCTGTAAAACAAAAACCAATTGATGGAGATGAGGTTGAGGCTCTTCCACAGTCCTTTAATCAGTAGAATACTAATACTGATGGTTGATGGAAGGAGATCAGTCTGAGGACACTAAGGATCCAGCAGACACCAGAGCAAGCAAAGCCATGGCGCAAAGCCTCTCCAAAGCTCCAGATCGAACGCAATTCCTGCAAAAAAAATCTGAATCGGATCCTCCAACGAGGGTCGAACCATAGCCAAAATCTGCAGAAAAATTATGAGATCAAAAAAAAATTAAAATATTCTTGGAACGAAACCTTCCGTTTTTTAAAGATTTGAAAGAATTATTGACCCAGTCTTTAAGGGCTAATTTGACCAATTTGAGTTTATAATCCCAACCAAAGGAGGCGGAACCATATATGTGAGTTTTCCATGATTTGGATATAATTTCATAGGATTCAATTTATTGCAGCCACAACGGATTGAAATGGAAAGGAAGGGGCCAAATTTTTCCATTTTCGAGAAAGTAATCGAAATTGGTTTGTGATCTGATTCGCTATAAGGTAGAATTACAAAAGAGACGGTCTTATTCTGGAACATGAGATCACTACTATGAATTTATTGAGTCGAGATACCATATGGTGAATCTCTGACCTTTTGTTGGACCAAGTGAAACATCCTTGTACAGGTTTTATGTCTAATAGGTTCCAGCGTGAAATAAAATACTCCATTATTTCCCGGAAAGGGTCTCGGACAGAGCTTCCACCTCTTTTTTCATAATTATAAAGGGTTGTATTGAAGTCTCCTCCAATGAAACATCTGTTAGCATAACCTTGATTTTTAAGCTGAGACATAGATTTCCACAAGAACGTTTTTTCACCATAAATCACCAGAGAATAAATGTTGATGACATTTATCGTATAACCATGCTCTCTTTCCCTGAAACAAGTGAGAATATAAGACTCTCTTTTCTTGGAAGCAATAAGATCAAGCCAAGATGAATTCCATAGAGTACAAATCTCGTCGGATGCTCCCCTTTAGCTGACAGCTAAGGCCTTATTATTTTACCATATATTTTCACTAAGATTTAACATTACCTGCTCCTCCATCTCCGTTTCTTGAATGTAGGGAATGATAGGTTTTTCAGAAAGAGAGATATTTTTCATTGCTCAAACTTTTTTGGAACTTCCCAATCCCCTGCAAATCCAAGAAACCACCTTCATTATTTGTTGTGAAGGTGGGGCTTACGTCCTCCTTGTTCGTGGGATTTTTAGGTTGTAGATCCACTCGTTACTTTATACTTATCCAAGCTATATTGAATACCCTGTCGAAGATCTCGAGTAAACTCAGCTTCTCGAGTTTCTTTATCAGTTTTCCTGCCTCGTTGTCTCTCCGAGTTCCCCTAGGTATCTTAATTTTTGTTTTATACACCTTTATGAACAAATTTACTTCATGTTGCAATTCCAATATTATTCTCGGAGGATTGATTTTGAAGAGAAGGTCCTTCATGAGAATTCACAGTGTTGGGAGCTTATGAGATTAATTGTCCTTCCTCTCGATCTGGAGAATTTGAGACTATCGGATAAGACAAATTATCAGTTCCAACAATAGATTCTTTATAGCAAGTAAGCAGAGGATAGATCTCACCAAACGAGATCTTTATATTTTTATTCGGATTTGGATCAACCAACGTGGGAAGACAATCTTCTGAATCTTGAGAGGATTTTTCTTGAGTTGAGGCCAAAATATCATATCGGTTAGCAATCTGGTATTTTTGGCTTGAATACGCCTCTGTAGGTCTGTGCATATGTGGGATCACTTTTTTATTTACTTTATTTTGTCGAGTCTTCCATTGCTCTTCAGGAGGGTTTTATGAGTTTCCATCTAGCTTATCCTACTTGCAATCTCTGGAAAAACGACCATAGTCATGGCATATTTTGCATTAATAGGTAACTACTCTTAGTCTAATTGTCGATGACGAGATTAGGAACCATGGGTGAGCAAATTTTCAGCCAGTAATCCCTTTTCAAGATCCACTTTGACACAAATCCTTGCACATGAAAATTGCTTACCTTTTGGAATTAAACGATCCACGTATTTACTCAATAAATTTTTTATGGCTCTTAAACAATCACCCCCCAATAAGAGAGAGAGATGAGAAAGCTTCACCCATTCTGGCACAACAGAGGGGATGTCATCTTCAGGATCGAAGTCAAGGGTCCACCAAATTAGATATAACACCAAAAAACAAAAAAAATAAGGTCCATTGCAAATATTAAATCTATGTCGTCTATCAATTGGAAAAGAAAAACAAAAAATATTTTTATCGCAGAGATAAAGAGCCACATTTCCATTTATAAGATCTCTCCAATATTTTTCCAACCAGTTCTCAATTGTAAACGCTGAAGACCACATCCCAGTAAATTGACTGATCATACCCCTCTCTGTTAAGGCACGATTCATGCTTCGAAATGAGATCAACGATATCTTTGATTTGGGGATTTCATCTGATTTCTTAACAAAATGGTCATGGAGTTTTCATATTCGAGGCTTGGAGGAAAGAGAGCTCAAAAGGGAGTGAAATTAATCATTCGAAGGAAAATGGAAAGGATCCCCTTCGAAACCATGGTAGGACACAACAAGAAGGATCCCTCAGTGCAGGTTATTGAAGCGGCTCAAGGACGCACGCAGGAAGAATAAATCAATATATAGTTGTTGAAACCCCTTTCCAAATCCTTTTCTAGCTTGTTGAATCCTCTTGGTTACATTCCCCATTGCCAAAATAACTGTGCACATGCCCAATACATCACTACCCACATTTGTTGTATATTCTCGAAAGTGCCCAAATGCATGATCCACCTCTTGGTAAGGATGGGATGTCGGTTGCTTAGGAACTCAAGTTGTCAATGGATGAGATGGAGAGGGGTTGTCAGCTGCTGCAAGTCAAGGATGTTAAAACGTCCCCCACTCAACTTTGTTGTTTCCCATGACAACATCTCAAGAACTCATGTCGTCCCCGCGTTCCTACTTTCCAGACTCATGCACCCATCCATGGTTTCCTCCAATCACTCCACAATATATCCAATCGAACACTTTAGAAATCGATGTTCCCCTTAATTTGTTAAAGTTACAACATCATGAGTCATTCTCCAAGTCAATCTTGTGCACCGATATTAAGCCTTGTGTGTCGAGGAAGTGCCTTAGGGAGCCTGAGTTGGACTTAGGAGACTTGGAGTAAGAATCTTGAGTTGGACTCAAGAATGACTATTCCTTATGTATAAATGTTAAGGAATGTGCTTTGTATGTCAAAGTGATGATGTTGTACAGTCTTATTTGTCAAGAATAAAATCTTTTGTGTCAAGACAGATCCTCATATTGAGGTGGTACCTCATCTGTTGAGGTAATGCTTTGCATGTTGAAGCATGAATGGTGTGTGATGTATTACAAACCATGGTATTAGACATGGATGAGCTATTCAGTATCCTCTAGACACTGGCCACCTCTAGAGTGAATTACTTTAGCATATGACCACTTGGAACGATAGTAGAACAATATGATCACATCATTGGAAAAATCTCCTTAGTATATTTGATATGATAGATAAATTGAAGTTGGCACATGTGGACAATGTAGATAAGTCAAGAGATAAAGATACTATGTAATGAGAGTAGAGAGAACTCTATTTGTTCACTTCAGTCATGATAAATACTTTAGTTAAATAAGAGAGATCAAATCGTTAACTTTTGTGATGTTAACAAGGAAGATTTCAGTTAATTAAAGGAGAACTTAGATTGTTCACTTCATTGATGGTATCATGAAGGACTTCAGTTGATAAAGTTAACTAAGTGTAAATAAAGAAGATCTAGTTAACTAAAGTGTTTTGCATGACGACACTGAAGTTGTGATACTTAAGTTATGACACTTGAGTTAAACTAAGAGACGACACTTGAGTTACAACACTTGAGTTAATGTCTTAACTAAGCGGTCTAACATCTAGTTGGAAGGTGTGTTCATCTTTAAGTTAGAAGAGCAAATATATATGCTAAGCATGAAAAGTATAGCACAATTGTTATGCAGGATTGATGAGATCAATGTGTAAATCAAATTCAGACTTGAGGGTATTCACTATTCTTTGCATGTGACCAAAAAGTGTGAAATGATTTTGTGTTGGTCGTGATGTTGGGTTCTTCTATGCTTATCTCTTCTCTCTTGTTATGATATTGCACTAGGGGTGCTTGGTATTTCTCTCTGACAATGCATTAGTGGTGCTTGATTTCATCTTTTCATTGTAAATACATTCTCTTCTATCTATCATTATACTAAGGAAGATTTGTTTGGGTTTTCTCCCTCCTGTTTTAGAGGGCTTCCCCATGGTAAATTTTGTGTCTCATGTGAATGTTTATGCTATGGTTATTCAATTGTATCAAGTACTACTATAATTTCGCAATTAAGATCAAATTTCAACATGGTATCAGAGCTAAGGGCATGAAAGAGCTAAGTTTTGCATTCAATATTGAGCCTACATTGATCCTGAGTGGTAGAAGTTTAGCATAACACTTGAAGAATAATGGTTTCAATCTCAGTAGGACCAAATTGAAGGAACTTTTAACTTCAATACTTGGAAGGTCATGATTTCGAATATCCTAAAATAGCATGATCTGGATGGATACGTATCCAATGTTGTTGAAAATCCTACTACCAATGTTGGGCGCACTATTTTCAAGAAGAATCAAGCCAAAGCAAAGAGGATCATTTATGATTCTATGAAAGACAATTTGATGTCAGTGATTACTCCATTGAAGATTGCAAAAAAGTGTTTCAACACTTTGACCAATATTTATGAGAAGAAGGCTCCCATTCAGAATAGATCCTTGAAGAACAAGCTTCGTAATATGAATATAGAGAAGGACGAATATGTGGCTTCCTTCTTCACAGATATCTCTCAAGTAAGAAATCAACTCACGAGCATTGGAGTAATTGTCAATGATGATTATCTCATTTAGACTGTTGTCGATGGTCTTCTATCTTCATGGGATTTATTCTTGGCTATTGTTAATGGTTGAGAAGTGCAACCATGATTTCCTATAAGAAGAAGGGAAAATTCAAAGCAAAAGTGCTTCCTCCAAAGAAAAGAAACTTGCTCTCATGGAAAGGATGAAGAGAGGAAAGAATTCCTTTTCTCATAAGAAGTTTCCTCATTAAAAGGGAAAATAATAAAACAAGAACTTTGATAATTCTAAAGTCAAATGATTCAATTATAACAAGAAGGGCCACTTTAGAGCGGATCGGGATGGCGTGGATCTTCTAACCTAGTGACGAAGATCACGTCGTTTTAATCTTGATTTCTTTCTTATTCATCATTGGGTCGAACAATATTCCATTATGAAATTGTAGGTGAGACTGATCACGACAGGAGAAGGGGCTTCTCTTCCCATGGAATCCAGTGAGGACGGTTTAGTGTCGCCCTCCACTCATATCCCACCTAAAGTGGAAGGCTTTACCCGACTGATTTCCTCATAAGGAAAGAAGGTTGCAGGGGACGCGTCGCCAAAGTTCATTAAAAGAATGGAATACATTCCATTGGTGGCCCTTCCACTGGAAGACACCATCAGGGTCACTCTCTCGCTTGCATATCGGCCTCTGATTGACCCGTTTACTAGTATATGGCCCTTCTGAAATCCACCGATAGTTGGATTCAAAGAAATTGGAGACCGCTGATTGCTCAAAATGTTGCTTCAAATTTAGTAGGAAGGGGGTAATTCCTGTTTGATTTCGAGTCTAAAATAGATCGAGATCTTATCTTTAGGAATGGACCATATTTCATGGGGACTCAAGGTCTATATTTGAACCGGTGGACTCTGAATTTCAATCCTGCAACAAGCATTCCTAAACCCATCCCATTTTGGGTTCACTTGCCAAATTTTCCAATGCATTGCTGGAATCCTGAATCCCTAAAATTGATAGGCAATACCCTAGGTCGGTTTATCGATCTGGCGAGCCCTAAGGACCATTATGCTTGTGGAGGTAGATCAGGAATTTGGTCTGCCATAAGCGATTAAACTCACTATAGGAAATTGGTCTCATTTCTAAAAATTGGATTATGAGAAACTTCCTTTCAAATGCAGAGGATGTCACGAATACGATCACTTCCTCAAGAATTGCTCTCAAAACTAGGAAGCTCATCTAGAAAAGGACAAGAATAAAGGATGGCAAGCTGTAAAGAAATCCAAAGGAGCGCACGGGACAAGAAAACATCTCAAAAACGCCAAACCCACCCCTTCTCCCATTAAATCAGTTGATCAATCCCATCCCAGAACAAATGAAAACAACTTCGGACCTCTTGAGATTATTGAAAGGAATGATTAAAAAGAGGCTATAGATGTAGTATCTGAGACTAATCTTGTCATCTAGCGAGAGACAATAGGGCAAGACGTTGAAGAAACTGGAAATCAGGAGAAATCTATTGATGAATATGAAATAGAAGAGTCTGAAGAAGAAGAAGGCGAATTAGAGAAGACCGTGTCTGACAAGAAGAAATCCACACACAGAAGGAAATCGACAAAATAGAAGAGGGAGAAATCTACCTACTGGGATAAGTTGCAAGGATCCCAAAAACTGCTTGAAATACTCGTCTATAATCCTAGGAATGTCAGGGGTCCCTCCCTCAAACAAAGGTAAGTAATGAAGGCCATCTCTTGGAATAGTAAGGGACTAGGTAGAAAAAAGAAAGAAGAAGCTATGAAATATTTCATCTAGATTACCCACTCCTATCTCCTACTAATCAAGGAGAAAAAGATGGAGGGAAGGACATTCCTTAACACCAACTTGAAATTTTGGAAAAAAGGTGGAGGATTCACAGTCAGTGCTAGAGGAGCCTCCATATGAGTAGGCACCTTATGGGACATTTCAAAGTTTGAGTTAGTCTAACATAAGGCCTGTACCCATTGGATGTTCACATGGCTACTTCACAAATTTACCAGAGACCATATAAGTATCTTTAATATTATGTACCTGTCTTTTTATCTGAAAATCAAGAGTGTTGGAATCTCCTTTGGGCAGCAAGCAATGGTATTAGACTGGAGAATATCATCTTAGCAGTAGATCTTAATTTTATTTTGAATCAATCTAGAAAAAAAGGAGGCTCTCTGGTTAGAGATCCCATTCAAGAGGTGGTAGAGGAGCTCATTTTAGATTGGGACCTGACATATATTATTCCAACCAAAGGCAAGTTTACCTGAAACAATAAGCGCAACGGACCTGGGCATATAGCAGTGAGATTAGACAAGTTCCTAGTACAAGAAACATTTCTTTTTACTAGGAATGAATCATTCATCTAGGATCTTATCTTTCAGAGGATCAGACCACAAACCAATCCTCCTCGAACTAAAGAAATATCTTAATCTGGTCCCTATCCCCTCTCAATTCAACCCACTTTGGACTGGCCAAAAGGATTTTTTGGAGGTTATTAAAGATGCCTAATCAATTTCAATCTCTGGGTCTGCCTCCTTTGTTTGGGAAGAGAAACTTTGAAGAACTAAAAAAACTCTCAATAGCTAGGCCAAACTCATAGTCTTCCCCTCTCAAATCAGAATGGAAGCCCAACAAAAGCTGGAAGATCATCAACATATAATGGAATCAAATCCTATAACCAAGGCTCTCATTGACATAGAAGTAGACTTACGCCAAACCATGTACTCGGCTTGTAGGCAATAATAACAATTTTGGAGACAAAAGTCGAGAAGTCTATGACTTAAAGCTAGAGATCGAAACACAACCTACTTTCACAAGCAAGTTGAAGCCATAAAGCAATTCAAAGAAGTTCGAGAGATTTAGATCTGAGTCCAGTTGATCAATGAGTCTGATAAAATTAGAGAAGAGGAAAATTGACACTTCAGTTCCATCTACACAGAGGATCAAATAGTTCAAACTCTAGAGACTCAACTCATTCTTGACTTAGTCCCTAATATGATACAAAGAAAGGATAATTTGGACCTCATCAAGCCTATAAAAATAGAAGAAGTAAAGGCTGTGGTAGAGGACATGGAGGAAGACAAGGCACCGGGGCCTGATGGTTTCACTGCAAGGTTTATCAAAGATTATTGGGATATTTTTTCCAAATATCTTCATAAAATGGTGATGAAGATTCAAAATTGTGACAAGATTGGGGGAAGTACCAACTAAATGTTCCTAGCCCTCGTACCAAAGGAGAAAGATGCAACCTCTTTTGATAGATTCTATCCTATCTCTTTATGTAACATTGGATATAAAATTATCACCAAAATAATATCCAAACGACTAAAATACATTCTGCCCAAGCTCATTCCTAAAAATCAAGGAGGCTTCATTAAAGGTAGGAAAATATGGGACAACATCATCTTAGTTCTCAATCCACTGAAGCACCAAAAATCGGGAACAAGGTATGGTGGTGAAAATTGATTTAGCGAATGCTTTTGATATAGTTCATCACTCTTTCCTTTTCCAGGTAATGAGGTGTTACAGTTTTTATCCCGCTTTCATCCGTTGGCTTAAAACCTGTATTAGTGAGCCTTGGATCACTCCTCTTGTGAACGGTAGAGTGGCCTTATTTTTTAAAGCCTCTAGAAGACTGCATCAGGGATTCCCTCTTTCCCCATTGCTCTATGTGATCCAAACTGGGGTACTAATCTTTCAACTAGATCGATCTAGACAAATACAAGTTTTAATTGGTATCTGAATGACCCGTGGGACCAAGGACATCAATAACACCTAGTTTGCCGATGACACTAACCTCTTGGGAGGATCCAGTCCTATCATGGCCAAAAGGTTTAAGTCAAAAGTAGACTCCTATTTCCAAGCCACTGGAAGTAAACTTAATAGAGGAAAAGTTAGGTATACAACCGGAATACAATTCCGAGAGAGTTGTCTGTTATCTCTCGAATTATCAGGATTGTGGGCATCAGCCAATGGGATTACTTCACTTACCTTGGTGTTCCTATTTTTAAAGCCTCTCAAAAAGCAGCTAATTGGAATCTTTTGGTGGAAATAATAAAAAATAAATTTCTCTCTTAGGTAGTAGTCTGGCTCAACTTGGTAGGGAAAGTGACGTTAATCAAGTATGTTCTTAATAGCCTTCCTATTTATCAAAGTTCCATCATGTTATCTCCTACCAAAATTCTCTCCTTAATCAACAGTTTGCTCTGTAATTTTATGTAGCAAGGAGGGAAGAGTAATGGGGGGGGGGGGAATTCGTGCTAGTTAGTTGGAAAAAGATAATAAAAAAAAACTATCAAGGAGGGTGTTTTGCAAATGCGATACCTTAAATTCCAAAATTTGGCCTTGGAATCCAAACTACTCTGGAACTTGATAGGAAACTTGAATTCTTGGAGTAGTGAAGTCCTAAGGATAAAATACTTTACTGGCTCTCAATTGCGTTGTTTGGATAATTCTCCTACTGTCAAAAAATGTTCCTCTATCTTTACCTTATGTCAAAAAGTGCTTCCTCGGTTTAGAGATGATCTAACTTGGATACCAAATTATTGGAAAGCAAATCATAATTTGGAAGGATTATATTCTTGGAAACTCTCCCCTTGCCTCTGCTCTTGGAATTCAAAATTTTTGGATTTGGATGGAAACGCAAGGCATCGAAACCTTATGTGATATCTCTAGATGGAACATGGAACCCCCTTTCAACTGGGAAAACTGGAATATCCCTGATTATCCAATCCATCTGGCAGATGAAAAAGCTCAATTTCTCTCTTATCTGCAAGGTTCAGCACCCATTGAAACATTTGTTTAAATTATTGAACCATTGATCTACATGCAATGAGTGCAATTGAAAGGTATAATTGTGCAGTAAAATGGAATGAACAATGTACACTGAACAATACAATTTTCAGATAAAACTCATAAAAGATTATCAGTAAATTACAACATTATATTCATTAATCCCAGCAGCATACAACAATGTTACATAAAGGAGAATTCGAATCAAGTGGATAAGATTTGAATCTACCAACTCAATCCTGATTGATTGTCTAACTAGAAGTGTCTAAATCACTATCATAGACCACTAATCTAACTCCACATGTCTAATTCTGTCTATCAATTAGTTAAACTAGTTAAACTGATGAGGTGGTGAGAAATGGCGCCTACTCCCATGCATCCATTCAATACTGGCGCTAACTGAACTGAAGGACATCGAACTGAATGTAACGGAAGCATAACTTAGCATAAATAACTACCAACTACAACCAACTGATGGAGGTTGGTGGTGACACTCATAGTGGCTCCTAAAATTTAGGGACTAGCACTGGTGGCACCCAAATGGCACACTGATGGCACCAATGGTGCGCACTGGTGGCACTAATGGCACCAAACTCTAGCAAATGACTCTTAAGTTAGGAAAATGATCTAATAGACTATATCTGGACAAGGGAGGATTATAAATCCTAACACCCCCCTTAATCCTAACTTGGACAACTGTGGGCCCTGGAAACAAGGTCAAAAGTCACCCATTACAATCTAAAAGAATTAAAAAGTTGCTTAATAAATCAAGGAAATAGGGGAAAACCTCATGGGAAACCCCCCCTCAAAATAAGCAGGAATGGGAAATACAAGCTATTCTTAGGAGAAAAAAACTTCCTCTTTGGGAAATAACTTGCAAAAACTCTGCTGCAATTTATAGCACTATGCAGTAGTATGGTTCTTCTATGCAACAACATCCTAAAGCTGTGCATGTGAACCTCTTAATGTTCTTTTGATTTGATGGATGTAGTATATGTTTCTTCTTTCTGGAGGAGGAAATGAATGATCAAATTTCTTCTTCTATGGGCAAAATGGTTGATCATTCGCTATCATCAAGTAGCATTTTCCTGGAACCTTGTTGCACCACTCTGTAGAGAGCGAATCTGTGAGAGAGAGAGCAACATGCTCATTCTGATACTGGGACCTTGTTCTCCTTCTGTCCTATGGATTCCTAGCACCATCCCCAGCTGTAGTAATAAGCTTTTGGCCCCATTTAGGTTTAGGCCACTGATTTGGGATGGGAGCCGAATTTGGATCTAGAATCTCATGAGGTTCAACCTCAATACCAAGATCATGTTGATCTTGTTCCTCTTCATCTAAATCTGAAACATGTGACAAATCATCATCATCAAAAGGGAGTGGAAGAGTGGTTATACCTTTTTGTGCTTCGGATGGTGGTAGATCAAACAACTGGTCTTCTTCAAACTGAACACTGCACTCAATGAAGCATTTCCTAGTTGCAATTTCCATCAACTTATATGCTTTTTCATCCTCAGCATATCACAGTAGTATGCAATTGCTACTCTAGGCTTGCAAGGCTTTTCTCTTATAAGTGGGTATTCTTGCCCAAGCTTTGGAACCAAAAACTCTCAAGTGAGAGACATTAGGATTATGCACATGCAGTGATTTGAATGGAATGGCTCCAACCACTGATTTATGAGGCACTCTATTATGTATGTAAGAAGCATAGTTTACAACTTCTGCCCAAAAAGAAGGAGGAATATTCTTAGCTTGGAGAAGATAGGTTGCCATTTCCTTCAATGATCTATTTCTCCTCTCATCCACACCATTCTCCTTTGGTGTGTATGGAACTAAGTGTTCCATTCGAATCCCCTATGATTCACAATAACGCTGAAAATATCTTTTAATGTATTCGCCTCCATTATCTGATCTTATAGAATTTATATTTTTCCCGAAACTATTCTCAATCAAAGCTTTTAAAACTTTAAAATTCCAAACACTTCTTATTTCTATTTCATGAAATATACCCAGCGGAACCTAGAACAATCATCAATAAAAGTAAGGAAATAACTAGAACAATTAACTGATGTTGTAGGCATTGGACCTGACACATCACTGTGTATCAAATCGAGTGTAGAGGCAGCCCTAGTTTCCTTCCCAACTTCATACCTCTTCTTTGGACGCTTACCTACCAATCAACTAGGACATACTTCATCTGATGTTTGGATGAGAGGCAAGCCTTCAACCATTTTGTCATTGTGGAGTTGTTGGAGATATTTGAAAATGAGATGCCCGAATCTCTCATGCCATATCTTGTTGGTATTGTTAGCATGAGTCAATAGAGTTGTAGGATGTGAAACAAGAAAAAATTAGAGAACTCATAAGCCTTTGAGACATGGTTAGCAAACCCTTTCGCTATGAGATTTCCATTAGCTTTTTCTGTGATTTCAATTGAGTGAGAGTCGAATGTAACTCTCTTGGGAGTTCCTATATGGGTAATCTTATAAACAAAAAACAAATTAGTTGCAAGAGAGGGCATATACAGAACATTCTTGAAATCACCATGTTGGATTTTAACTGAACCTCTTCCTGCTGCTAGGATTTGGGAGTCACCTCCCATGTAAATGCTAGGTCCTCTTGATAGAGTGAGAGTGGAGAAGGAGTCCCTGGAGGCAACCATGAGGTTGGATGCTCCAGAATCTATCAAATAAGCTTTCGACTAAGTAAGGCTTGCCTTCAAGGCATTGAATCTCTCATGATATTATGTCAGTGGTCCAACATCATAATTCTTTGATCCTTGTGGAAGGGAAATGTTGCTATGTTCAAGGAGAGTTGACAGTTGGTCGATTTGATTCTTCATGCACTGGATTTCAGGATTAAATCCTCTCATACAATAAGGACACTTAGTATTTTCAAACTTTTTCTTTTTCTTGAAGCCCGAGGCTCCTTCAAAATACTTTTGATTCTCTTTTGGCTTCGAATAAGAGGCTTTGGGCTCCTTCCCCTTGTGCTTCCCTTTATCTTGCGCATTGGTTGAGTCCGACATCAAAAGATATTGATTCTTGGAATTTTGGAGAGCTCCCATTTGAACCAACTTATCTTGCTCCTATATTAAAGACTCAGCAAAGCCATCTAGTGAAGGCATCTTCCAATTGGGGATGGAAGCTCTTCCAAAATGGAAAGTAAATATGAAGACAAAGTACTCTGATCCAAGCTTGCTTAGTACCGATAGAACCAGTTGCTCATGTTTCCTCTCTATTCTGCATTGCTTACACTGCAGTGCTAGTGACTTGAATTTTGTGAAAAAACCGTAGGATAGTTTCAAAATGGCTGGGATGCAATGCAATTAGCTCATTATCCACTGTGTGCCCTCAAAGCTCATCTTGATTTCCAAACAATAATTCAAGCTTCTCCTAATCTTGTTTATGAGTCTTAAATCCCTCAAGATGAAAGAGGAGATCCCAGGAGATGTGAGTACAAAGGAAGCCAAATGCTTCATCCAACTGATTCAATAACTTATTTTTCTCAGTAGGGTGAAGAGATTTTATCTCTCTAACCATAGTCATCCTAAATAGGCCAAGCTTGCCCAAGGAGACCTGCATATCTTCCCTCCAATCAACATAGTTGAAGGGTGTAAGGATCTGGGGTACAAGAGCTGAGGAGTCCATCAAGATTTCTTCTTAACATTCAATTCTTCAACAAGCTATGCAGGTACCTGCATGTATCACTGCAAAAATAAAAAAACAATTCACAATCATGTCAGAATCAAGCCTTCCATCTAGACATGTACACTTTATCAGGGTCCGTCACACCTGCAGAGACTTCTCTGGATGAATACAGAGTTAGCAAGGAAAATATTGTAGGATTTATGTGGAAACCCAACTGCTTCTGGTGTACAATGGAAATCGGACAGACTTACTGCTAGCCTGAACAAGGATCTGATACAAATTATTGAACCATTGATCTACATGCAATGAGTGCAATTGAAAGGTATAATTGTGCAGTAAAATGGAATGAACAATGTACACTAAACAAGACAATTTTCAGATAAAATTGATAAATGATGATCAGTAAATTACAACATTATCTTCATTAATCCCAACAATAGACAATAGTGTTACATAAAGGAGAATTTGAATCATGTGGATAAGATTCGAATCTACCAACTCAATCATGACTGGATAGCTAACTAAAAGTGTATAAATCACTATCGGAGACCACTAGTCTAAATCCACATGTCTAATTCAAACTATCAATCAGTTAAACTAGTTAAATTTACGAGGTAGGTGAGAAATGGTGCATACTCCCATCACTGGCGCTAATTGAATTGAAGGACATCTAACTTAATGTAATTGGAACATAACTTAGCATAAATACCTACCAACTACAACCAACCGATGGAGGTTGGTGGTGGCACTCGGAGTGGATCCTAAAGTGTAGGGATTGGCATCGGTGGCACCCAAATGGCACAATGATGGAACCAATGGGGCACACTGGTGACACCAATGGCACCAAAATATAGCAAATGGCTCCTAAGTTAGGCAAATGATATAATAGACTATATATGGACAAGGGAGTATTATACATCCTAACAAAATTATTAAAAGATGAAAGAGAACAGGGCACTAAATCATGAGCTTAAACCTCTGCTCAAGGTTATAAACACTTCTCCACTCTCCCTAACGTCCCAAAAAATCCCACTATTTGGAAATTAATATGGAACTATAGAATTCTCCCCAAGGTGGATATGTTCGTATGGAATCTTGCCCGTGGAAGCATCCTCACAGGAGACAATTTGGAAAAAATAGGATTTGTCAATCCTTTCCAGTGTCCACTCTTTCTATAGAGCAAAGAAACAATTACACATTGGTTCCTAAAATGCCTCTTCACTATGGAAGTTTGGGAGTGGCTGACAACATCCTGGTTTGGCATGGTATCTCCCTCGGATAGCATCTTGCTGATATTCTACTCTTGGGACCAAATTTATCCGAGATCGTTATCTCAAAAGAATGATTTCAAAACGTGTTCGTTGATGCTACCAAAATTTATAGTGTGGGAAACCTGGCTAGAGAGGAATAAAGGAGTTTTTAGATGACCGACTCACACTCTAGCCCAAGTGGCAATCAAAGTTCAAGACTGCATGGGAGAATGTCTTCAGGTGCAATCCCTACCTAAAAACAAGGTCCCTTTATGGACTGAAGAAGAAAATTGGTTAACTTCATTTAAGCTATCAGCTTACAGCTTTGCTCCTGCAATTCAATAACATGAAGTCTGGGAGATAAGGCTCGATCAAACTCAATTCGATAATTGGAGGAAGGAAAGGAAACTCCACAAGTTGTTCTTTGACGGAGCCTCTAAAGGGAATCCATGGGCGGCTGGAGGGGGAGGAGTTATCCTCAATCCAGAAGATAACACTGAAATAAATTACTCCTGAAGCATCGAAACCGATACAAACAATGTTGCAGAATCGTACGACCTATGGAAAGGATTGAAGCAAATGAAATTTATTGGGGTGGAAGAAGCTCAGGTATTCGAACACTCCCTTTTAATCATTCAAGCCATGAATGTAACCATCCAAATAAAAAATTTGAATTTATCTAGAATCTTGCAGAAATAAAAATTCTATCCCATTTATTTTTGAATGTGAAATTCTTCCACATTCTTAGAGAACTAAATTATAAAGCAGATATGGTCGCCAACGTGGCATCCCATCTCAACTCAAATGAGATTATGGTTAATCTGGTTTCCCAAAGAGGCCATCTCTCTTAAGATGGATGTGCATATGAAGGATCGCAAGTTTGAATAGGCTATTAGTCTATATTAGCATGAAAACAAGGATGGGCAACGTTTATTAACGGGATGGAGCATGAAGGTCTGGAGCGTTTCATCTAATTCTAGTCGTCAACCCATGAATTGGAGAACCAAAACTTTGAATCATAAATCTACAAGTTGAAGAAAAGTTTAAGAAGATGTCGCATCAAGCATGTAGACTTGAAAGCATGTCATTTTGGATATTCAGTTTATTTCTAAATTAAATATTCAGAATTTTAGATTATTGCAAATTCAATATTCAGATTATTTATATTCATCTAAAAATGGAAAGTGTGAACTCTGCAGTCTTATAATTGATTGGTAATTAAATTACCCAGTTTTTATTGTAATTTCTCAAGTGACCAAGTCATTGTTCTTTCTGAATTAGTTTTTTTTCATGTGCGTGACTGCTCACGGGTTCTAGTGATTTGATTGAGCTTTAGAGGATCGCAGCGTGAGGTTTGGCACCTGCAGGGATCCTTCTCGTGACGGTGTTGTGCTGTGGGCCTACCCATTGGGGGCAGAGCCTACCAAATTGCCTTCACGTGGGGTTTTCGAGGCTGCCCTCCTGCTCCATGTGCTGATAGGATGGTTTGGATCATTGGTGGAGCAGTCCGATGGGCTCGCCACCGGATCTGCGCTCTGAGGCCTTCAACCGGCTTATCTCCTCTCAGAATAAGAGATCAAGTAAAGGAAACCCTCTAAAGTTTGTAAAAAGACTTGAATATGTACCTGAAGTTGCACTACCTCCAGAAGAAACTATGCGGGTTTCCCTCTCCCTGGCAAGATGAGCCCTAATCGGGTAATTCACGGGGCTCTGGTCCTCGCCAAAAACTATGGATAGCTGGGTCCAATGAAACTGGAGTCCTCTAATCTCCAAAAAAATTGCTTCATACTCTGTTGGAAGAGGCTTCTTCCTTTTCGACTTCGAATCCAAGGAAGACAAAGACCTCATTTTTAGGAACGGGCCCTATTTCATGGGTCTGCAAGGACTTTACCTTAATGGGTGGACTCCGGACTTCGATCCTGAGGCTGATACCCCCAAAGCTGTGCTAGTCTGGGTCAGATGGCCCAATCTCCCTATGCACTGATAGAACCCTAAATCCCTCCAGGCTATAGGGACCGCCCTAGGGAAGTACATTGACATGGCTAGCCCAAAGGACCAATACGCCTGCGCCCGCATCTGCGTCGAGGTGGATCTTGAAGCTGGATTGCCAGAGGCTATAAAACTTTCAGTGGGGAATTGGTCCTACTTTCAAAAGCTCGACTACGAACAACTCCCTTTCAAGTGCAGAGGCTGTCAAGAATATGGGCACTTCATTCGGAATTGCCCTAATAAGCCAGAAATCCAATAGGACAAAGCAGAAGGATGGAAAAAGGTGAATAGATCAAGACCAAAAAATCAAGCTGGGGAAGCCTCTAAGAAGAGTGAAGGCACTAAATATGCTAGAGCTAGCCCTCTTGAAGGATCTCAAGAAACCCCCAAGACTAGCGAAACCAATGAAGCAAGGGATGAACCCATAGATGTAGTAGAAAAATCAAGTAGTGGAGATAGCAAAGAACCAGAAGTAGCCCTATCTGACACACAAGGGAAAGATCAAGATGAAGGAACAACATTGAAAAAAGAAGGAGAAATCATGGGGAAGTCGGAGGAAGAAACTGACTCAGAAGAAGAAGAAGAGGAAGAAGGGGAAATAGAGCTGACTACCCCAAGAATGTCTAAAACTAAAGGAAGGAAATCCAAGAAAGAAGTTAGGGAACATGCGACCTATAAGGATGAGCTACAAGGCTCCCAGCTAACCCTGGAAAAACTCCTGAAGAACACAAGAAACACCCGCTAGCAAGGGATGCCTATGGCCTCTAAAAGTAAATAATGAAGGTCCTCTCTTGGAACTACAGAGGTATCGGTAGCAAAAGCAAGGAAGAATCTATGTCAGATCTAATATCTCTTCATCAACCGGACATCATGCTGGTACAGGAGACCAAGATAGAGGAAGCCGCATTTCTCCATGTAAGTCAGAAATTTTGGAAAAAAGGAGGTAAAGCTGCAATTAGTTCCAGGGGCGCCTTCGAAGGCATTGGAACTCTATGGGATGACAAGAAATACGAGGCTGTTGATACCAAGTACAGCCCTAGCTGGATCCTCACCCTGCTGAGGCAAAAAGAAACTAACATGCTGGTAAGAGTTTTCAACATTTATGCACCCAATTCTTATGCTGAAAAAAAAAATCTGTTGGAGCCTCCTCCGTGAGGAAAGAAGTAATCTACTTGGTATTGTAATAATGGATAGGGATCTAAATGTAACTCTCAGCCAAGATTAAAAAAAGAGGGGGCTCCCTGGTTAGGGACCCCATCAAAGAAATTGTTGATGAGACTATTTTGGAATGGGATCTCATGGACGTGAAGCCCTCCTCGGGAAAATATACTTGGAATAATAAAAGGATCAGGCCCGGGCACATTGCAGCCGGGCTAGACCGCTTCCTTGTCCAGGACTCCTTCCTCCTCCTTGGCCTGAATCTGTCTTTCAAAATCTTACCGTCTGGAGGATCGGATCACAAGCCTATCCTCCTCGAGTTGGTACCGAATATGAATCTGGGCCCTATTCCCTTCAGGTTCAATCCATTGTGGGCTTCTCATCCCGATTTCCTTCAAATTGTTGCAAATACTTGGTCACCTCCAGTTACAGGATCCTCTTTCTTTGTATAGGAGGAGAAACTGAAGAGGCTCCATAAAGTTCTAAAAACCTGGGCCAAGTCGATCCCTTCTCCCATCTCCAAAAAAACCCAAGCTTCCCACGCGCTAGAGACCCACCAGGCCAGTATGGAGGACAGAACTGTGGTCATTTCTGATATTCAAGCTGAGACTAAACTGCAATTGGACCTCCATGTAGCATGCAGAGAATAATCAGAATGGTGGAGGCAGAAATCTTGCTGCAAGTGGATTAAAGTCGGCGACAGAAATATCGGTTTCTTCCATAAACAGGCTGAGTCCAGGAAAAATTAAAACTTCGTGCATGAGATTCAAGCTAACGACAGGATCATTAACCAGTTCAAGGACATAAAGGTTGAAGCAACTAGGCACTTCAGAGATTTATTCACGGCCCAGCCTGTCATTGAAGACGTCGGTCTACTTAATCTCATTCCCAGCGCTGTCAAAAATAAAGACAATGAACTTCTAAGAGAGCTGATCACGTTGGATGAAATCAAGAATGTTGTTGATGGTATGGAGGATGATAGAGCACCGGGCCCTGACGGATACAACGTCAACTTCATCAAAATTTGCTGGAACATTATTAAAACTGATTTATTCAAAATGGTCAGAAAATCCCAGAGTTGTAGCAAAATAGGAGGTAGTACAAATTCTACCTTCCTGGCTTTGATACCCAAAGAGAAGGAAGCTAAATATTTTGACAAGTTTTGGCCTATATCCATGTGTAATATAGGATATAAAATCATTACTAAGATCATGGCTTGTAGATTAAAACATATCTTGCCTTACCTCATTTCGGAGAACCAAGGTGGCTTCGTAAAAGGCAGGAAGATCTGGGATAACATTATCTTAGTCCAAGAGGCTATTCACTCTAGTCTGAAGAATGGAGACAAAGGAATGGTGGTGAAACTTGACTTAGCAAATGCTTTTGATAGAGTCAGCCACGCTTTCCTCTTCCAGGTAATGAGAAGATTCAGATTTGCTCCAGAATTTATCTCTTGGGTCAAAGCCTGTATCAATAGCCCTTGGATAGCTCTGCTTGTAAATGAAAGAGCAGCCCCCTTTTTCCAAGCTTCAAGAGGTCTGAGGCAAGGCTGCCCGTTATCCCCTCTGCTGTATGCCATCTAGGCTTCAGCGCTAAGTTTTCAATTGGAATTTTCCAGGCAAGATCAAGAGTTGCCAGGAATTAGGATGGCAAGAGGTACTAAATACATCAATCATGCGGAATTCGTGGATGATACCATCTTGTTGGGAGGAGCCAGCCAGATAATAGCCGCTGCTTCAAGAATGAAATGAACTGTTACTTTCAAGCCTCCGGTAGCATAATCAACTACAGAAAGAGTAAGATCTATGGCTGGAACATAAATCCTAGGGAAATGCTCAAAATAACCCGGGTTCTTAATATGGATGGGGCTGTCACCTGGGAGTCCTTCAATTATCTTGGGGTACCCATCTTCAAATCCAAACCCAAGAGCTCAGCCTGGAGTCCTATTGTCGAAAAAATCAAAAGGAAAATAACGGGATGGGGGGCGATATGGCTCAATCTGGCTGGGAAGGTGGTGCTAATCAAAGCCGTTCTGAACAGCTATCTGCTTTATCAATGCTCCTTACTCTTTGCTTCGGTCAAGATACTAAATTAGATAGAAGGTCTGATGAGAACCTTTCTCTGGCAGGGTGGGAATAATGGGGGGGCAAAAAATTTGCATTGGTCAGCTGGAAAACCATCAAAATGCCCTGGTCAGAGGGTGGACTTCAAATCAGAGACTTAAGAATCCAAAACTTGGCTATGGGAGCCAAGCTGCTATGGAAATTGCTCGAGCCCAAACCTTCCTGGTGCAGTCGGGTGCTAAATTGCAAATATTTTCGGGGTCCTAGGCTAAGATGTCTCGACGAAATCTGTGAGATTAAGAATGGGTCACCAATTTATAATCTATGTAAGAAGGTGCTACCATACTTCCAAGCTGAGTTGCACTGGATCCCGGGCAATGGGAAATTAATCAGACTGTGGCACGATGTGATCCTGGGACAGCGTCCTCCTCACCTCCCTCGTTTGCAAAGCTGGATGACAGCGTTGGGCCTCAATTCATTATCGGATATCTCAGATTGGGAGAACGCTGAATCAAATCGATGGTCAGGTTGGAGGTTGCCGAATTGCCCGGCAGATTTAATAACTGAAAAAAAATTGCTACTAAACTTCCTGACCGGTCTGGCTCTGTTGGATAAGACCACAAAGGACAAACGAGGTTGGGGGACGGTCTCTTGCAGATATTCAACGGCTGAAGGCTTCCAAAAATTCTCTGCTAATTACAACGTGCCAGATAACCCAGAAATCTGGAACAATTTGTGGAATTGCAGGACAATCCCAAAAATTGAGATGTTCAATTGGATGCTATTGCATGGAAGAATTCTGACCGGTGAGAATTTGGAGAAGAGGGGGATCGTTGGGCCCTTTCGCTGCCCTCTCTGTGCTGATGCAGCTAAAACTATCAGTCACCTATTTTTAAAATGTCCTTATGCTACCACTGTCTGGATGGAGGTGCAGAAGCGTTGTGGTAATGGAAGGTATTTACCAGATCATATCCATGACTGTTTTCTCAAATGGGACACCCTTTATCAGGGAGACCTGAATAAAAAAAAGGAGTGAAAGCATGTTGGATGAAACTCCCTAAAATCATTTGTTGGTGTATTTGGAATGAAAGAAATCATAGAATATTTCAAGGCAAGATTCATCCAGCGTGGAAGATTGCTGCCAAAGCAATGGCTTTACTCGGGGAGGTGGTTAGTATCTCAAAGATCCCAAATAATAAAGAAAAATTGACTGAAAATGAAAAAGACTGGATGCAAAGTCTCAACATTACGGCTGCAAGTTCTATGGATGGGAAAAAATCGAAGGATTGGGACATCAGGATGGATAAGTCCCAGTTTGAGAACTGGCTAAGAGAAAGGAATATTTTCAAACTGTTTTTCGATGGAGCCTCCAAAGGAAACCCGGGAAGAGAGGGAGGAGGAGGAGTTGTCATTGATCCAGGCGGGAAAGTCGAGATCGAATATTACTGGAACATTGGATATAACTCCAATAATATGGCCAAGGCGTATGGGCTCTGGCAAGAACTCAAGCAGCTACAAAAGAAAGGGGTTGAAGAGGTAACGGTCTTTGGGGACTCCAGGCTAATTATTCAGGCATTGAACGGGGGAAGTAAAGGTAAGAATGAACGAACTGTAAGGATGATTAAGAGAATTCAATCCAAGGTCAAAATATTCAGGAAAGTCCATTTCTTTCATATTTTTAAGGAGCTACATGCATTGGCGAACTTTGCAGCTAATAAATCTATAGTTGTAGGCCTAAATGAATTTATTGTCAATTCGGTTGTAAGCTTTGAAATACCTCCTTAGCTCTTCTATAGGGCGATTGACCGAAGGAAGCATAGGATAGGTAGATTGATGCTTCATGCTCTCTTTTCAGTATTTTCTTGTTGATTCATTTAATACAACATAACCACTCCTGTTAAAAAAAAAGTCATTGAATTAGTCCAATGATCAAGAGACAAGGAGGGAATAATATATTGTATAAGCTCTATTTGGATCCATTACCACTAGTATTGAGACATGGCTAGTGGATAGTGGTGCATCCAAACACATGACTTGATATAGGAGCGATATCACAAATCTGAAGGAAAATAAGCTCTCTTGTTAGGTGAAGCTTAGAGACAATACCTCATATTCGATCCAAGGAGTTGGATCCACCTCTATTCGATTGAATTCAAGAGATGTACTCCATGTTGATTTTATTTTGTATGTTCCCGGTCTTAAGAAAAAACTCCTTCCTGTTTTGCTTCTAGAAGATAAAGGTTTTAGATAAATATTTATGGAAAATCAAGTGCTCTTATGGCCTAAGAATATAGACTTGAATTTTTCAATTGTGTTTGGAGTTAGAGAGGGAGATATCTACAAAGTTCCTAGAAATATTATTAAATCCATGATCCATGACACAGTCAGTTCTTGTGAACTATTGCATAGGAGGCTTGGTCATCTTCATTTCAAAGCATTACCTAGATTTCAGAAGATGGTAAAATGTATGTCTATTCTTCAATCTGACCGTGATGGTATTTGTAGAGGTTGTGCTCTTGGGAAGAACACCAATAAGAGTTTTCCAAGAAGTATCAATAGATCCAAAGGGATCCTAACTTGATCCATTCAGATGTATGTGATCATGTGTCAACACCATCCTTGAGTGGTTATCTATACTATATGCTTTTCATATATGGCTTTTCTCTCGAGTCATGGATATATTTTATGAAGGAAAAGAGTGAAACTTTCAACAAGTTTCAAGAGTTTAAAGCATCTGTTGAGAATCAGACTAGAAAGCGCGTTCGTGCTTTGAGATCTGATAATGGAGGAGAGTTCGAGTCTCGTGAATTTAATGATTTTTTTGTGATGCATGGACAATAAGACAACTGGTTGTACCTTACAACCCCTAGCATAATGCAGTGGCCAAAATAAAGAACAAAACAATATGTGAGGTTACTAAAGCTATGATGTGTGATCAAGATCTACACGCAACCTTGTGGGAAGAAGCATCCAACATTATTGTTTATATTCAAAACAAATGATTGTATCCTATACTTGGAGAGAAGTCTCCTGAAGAAGTTTTCACTGGTTAAAAAACATATGTTGTACACTTGAATATTTTTGGTTGTCCTATCTACATTCATGTTCCAAAAGAGAAGAGGACAAAGATGGATCCATCCAGAAAGAAAGGGACATTTGTTGGATATAGTGAATCCTCCAAATATTATATAATCTATGCTCCAAGTTAAAGACACATTGAAGTCGGTAGAGATGTAACATTTCATGAAGAATTTTCCTTCAAGCGCTCTAAAGAATTTAGTGTGGTTTAGATATTAAGGAGCATGAGGCTCCCATGATGGAGGATCCAGGTTCTGGTTCTCCTCTTTCAGGATTGCGGAGGGAGGATTTAGAAGAGTCCTTACAATATTCACTTGATATTGAAGAGCCATTAGAACTAGTGGAAATATATCCTAATGAACCTCCTACTAAGAGGAGATTTGCATGGTGTCAAGACATTCTGCAAGAGGCAAACAAACATGGAACACCTTTAGGCACATACAAAGAATGAAGGATACTTGAAAGATATCCAAGATATGTAGCACAAATGACTCATCAGTGATTCAAAACCCACCACCTATGAGGAAGCTGCTAAGCAACACATATGGAAATATGCCATGGTAGAAGAATACAATTCCATCATGAAAAATGATGCATGGGAAGTGGTTCCTAAAAAAGAAATGAAGTCTATAGTAAATTCCAGGTGGCTTTACAAAATCAAACATGCATCTAATGACAGTATTGAAAAATACAAAGCAATATATGTGGCTCATGATTTCTCACAAAAAGAAGGAATAAAATATGATGAGACATTTTCTCCTGTGGTCAGGTACACCACTATTTGAGCCATGATTTCACCTGCTTCAGTTTTGAGGTCGAAGCTTCACTAGATGGATGTGAAGAATGTCTTTTTCAATGGTGAAGTTGAGGAAGAAGTATAGATACAACAACTTGAGGGGTTTGTAGTTCATGGAAAGGAGTCCCATGTATGCAAACTGAAGAAATACTTGTATGGGCTTAGGCAAGCCCTGAGGGCTTGGTATTTGAGGATCGACAACTATCTTCAGAGCTTAGGCATCTCCAAAAGTGAAGCTGACCCCAACCTATACTTCAAGGTTGTGAAGAACCAATCACTGATCTTGGTTCTCTATGTTGATGACTTGTTCCTTAATAGAGAGGAACAACAGATAGATCGATGCAAGTGGGATCTCACTTTTGAGTTTGAAATGAAACACCTGGGGCTCGTGCACTATTTTCTTGGTCTTGAAGTTTGGAAAAGGAAATATGAGATCTTTCTTTCACAAGGGAAGTACACAGTTGATGTGTTACACAAATTTGGTATGATGGATTGTAAGTTCATGTCTACACTAATGGTTTCTAATCTAAAGAAACTACATGATTCTGATTCTAGATCAAATGTAGTGGATCCTACCATGTATAGACAACTCATTGGTTCCTTAATGCATTTGATACATTATAAACATGACATATGTTATGATGTGAGTATCTTGAGTCAATTCATGTTTGAGCCAAGACATAGACATTGGGTTGTTGTCGAGCATGTGCTTAGATACCTTTGAGGTACTATTTCTTATGGACTCATATATGCTTCCAGTGGTGGAGTGATGCTACTTGGTTATGCTGAATTTGACTAGGGTGGTAGTATCATGGACCAAAATAGTAGATCTAGATTTTGTTTTATCTTGGGATCAATTATGATCTCTTGGTCCAACAAGAAGCAGGGCTCTGTAGCCTAGAGTACTACAAAAGCAGAGTATATTGCAACTAGTATTGCCTATCGAGAATTTGTGTGGATTAGGAAGCTACTTGTTGGTTTGTTTAGTGATAAGCTTGAGAATATTGTCATTCACTCTGATAATCAAAGTTGCATTAAGCTCTCATAAAACCCTGTGTTTCATGACAAGTTAAGACATTGAGATGAAATACCAGTACATTAGAGACATGGTCCAGAGAGGTGTCGTAAGACTTTAGTACATTGCTACTGATGAGAAAATAATAGATATCTTGGCTAAGCCTCTATCCTTGACGAAGTATAAGTACTCCCTAGAAAATATTGGCATGGAAGAGAATGCCTCCCTCAATGAGAGAGAGTGTTAAAGTTACAACATCACGAGTCATTATCCAAATAAATCTTGTGCGCTATGATTGATCCTCGTGTGTCGAGGTAGTGCCTTAGGGAGCATGAGTTGGACTCATGAAACTTAGCGTAATATTCTTGAGTTGGACTCATGAAACTTAGCGTAATATTCTTGAGTTGGACTCATGAAACTTGGTGTAATGTTCTTGAGTTGGACTCAAGAATGACTAGGACTTATGTGTAAAGGCTAAGCCTTATGTGATGAGTAATGTGCTTTGTATGTCAAAGTGATGATGTTGTACAATCTTGATTGTCAAGACTAAGTTCTTGTGTGTCAAGGCATATCCTCATGTGCTGAGGTAATGCTTTGCATGTCAAAGCATGAATGGTGTGTGATGTACTAGTAACCATGGTCTTAGAGATGGATGAGTTATTAAGTATCCATCTAGATACTGGCCACTTCTAAAGTAAATTACTTTAGCATATGACCACTTGGAACAATAATAGAATAATGTGATCACATCATTGGAAAAATATCATTAATAGATTTGATATGATAAACAAATTAAAGTTGACACATATTGTTGCACCTAAAAAATTCACTTGTGCTTGATGACCTTTTAGAAAGCATAGCCTGAGATTCCTTCGGTAACTTTTTTCCACCCTTAGGTTGATCGACACCTTTTCTCAGTTATGACAGAGCGTTGTCGATGCACTGTCCTGTGGATCAAATCGTCAGCTCCTCTTTGTCTATTGGCAATAGGAATCGTCGACGCTTTTCCTTTGTGAGTAAAAAGTGTCGGTGTTGCTTCACCTTAAGCCAAGTGCGTCGATAGACCTAAAACATGAAAAAAAAAATATTCTAGAATCTTCCTTGAGAAAGCCTTTGTGGAGTTGGTTCCTACTAAATAGGGAGAGGTGGCATTCGCCTTCCTCGCTTGTTGGGATAACCTCCTATCTATTTCCTAAGTGAATCTCATGAAAAATGGCCTATAAATGGAGCCTTCATGGACTGAGTGGGGGACGCCAAAAGAAAGCACCCTTATGCTGTTGGACTAAGATTTGGTTTAGAGGAAATATAGAGTGAGATTATGTGTGAAGAGATTGTTGTAAGTGTGAAGGATTGTAGATATGTTGTGAAGGATAAAGCTATCAACATCAAGGCTTTATGGTTGTAACTTTACTCTCTTTTATTATTAATACAAAAGTGTTCCCCTTTCTCGTATTTAATGTGTGTTAATATCAGTTAAATGTTGTTAGACTCCTTGATCACTAACATAGATGATTGATTTATCATGATGCTCTCATGTTATGATTTTGTCTTTTGATATCTTTGATAGGTACTGAAGATTGCAAGGACTTTCGAATGAAGAAAAAAAGTACTCAAATCTGAGGTATGAGTTTAGTTTCATGTTGATTAAATTGATTATCTAGGGGAAGGATATGTTGTTGTGTTTCCTTTGTTATACACTTGCATCATATAGGGTAGAGGAACAAGCGGTGTCCGCACCGGTTGCAGAACTCCTTGAAACAAAATTGGTGACCATACTAGGGAAGGCTTAATTTAGTCAGATATGGGCCATATCCGGTCAGATCTAGAGCAAATCCAGTTAGATCTACAACTATTGGTAACTTTTGTACTTGTGAATTTACATTTTCCTCATTATCTAATTTCAGTGGATAAGGTGAGTGATCCATCTTGTTACTCTCTCAATTACCTCTTTTGGAAGTTCCTTTTAATTCTATTAGTCCATCTCATTCCAGTTTTTGGTTTCTTGTGTAGATCTTTACTTTTTTCCATTTATAGGTCCGCTAACGCACTTAGCCTTGTCTGACAGAGCTTCGTTGCCTCATAGGTGCCTCTTTCCTCTTGGAAGTTAGCACCGTCAGCGCCTTTTTGCAGTTTACATAGAGCATCGCTGGTGCCTTGTTGCTGAGGAAGAAAAGTGTTGATATCCCTACAACGCTCAGGTGCAGCCTGCTTCCTTGCACCGAGGTAGGTTCCTATACTGCCTACAATTTTGATTTTTGATGTTCTTGTTTCTCTGAAAATTTCCATTGTGTTTTGCTTGAATGCTTGATTGAGAGTCTGGTGGTTTTGATAGTCTAAGTCTCACTTGTTGAGCTCAGTTGCCAAACATTTATTTCCTCTTTTAGTGAAGGAGTCATACTAAAAAGGAATTGTGTGAAAGCTCAGTTTTGGATTTTGGTGATTAGTGTGGTCCATTCTCTGAAAGGTTTATGTTGAAAAAGGAAATATGTAGCCTCTTTTAAATTAGTTTGCTTCAAGTTGCTTTATGTCCCTTATGTTCAGAGTTGCATTTGAGAATACAAAAAGAAACTAGTCACCTTGTCTTGCATGAGTGATTTAGACAAGTAGATATTTTTGGTGTGATTGAGTAGATTTAATTTTGATAAGTATTAGAGGCTTCATTTTCTTTTCTTAATTCAGAGAACTAGAGTTCTTATTGATGAAAAGTTTTGAGTTTGAAGAATTATTTGAAGAATTGCTTGTTAGGTCTTGAAATTGAATAATTGAAATAGCATGGAACTAGTGTGTTGAAAAGAAAAGAAATGGTCTTTTCCCTACTCTAGATACTTCTTATTGAAGAAAAAAGCAAGTTGCATCACATATAGATTATAATTTGCATCTTAAAATATACCTCACAACCATTCAGATAAAATAAACGGTAGCTTTGTGCTAAAATTTTATAGAAATTTGAGTGATAGGATAGAGACGTGTTCCGACGTCTTTAAACATATGAGTTGCCGTTACATGCCTGCACTGCATCCCGGGGTATGTGTGGTTCCTCCATGTACCATCGGTATATAGAACAGCCTTTCACGTACCCTTAAGGTATATCCAAAGGTACTTCATGTACTCAATTGTATATCGGAGGGCCCCTTTCAAATGGTTGTACATCATACAACACTAATATGGATTTGAGCTCCCATGTACTTTGTGCATATCGGGAGACCCTATTAGGATTCCCAAACCATCTGAGAAATTCCCTTTGTTCATCTTGTTGGAGAAATACACCGAGAATAACACTCGGGGAGCTACCACGCAAGTGCCATCTAGGTAATCGGGTGTTTAGGAAAGGGATGGTCCCAATCCTCCTTGTCGCGTTTCACTATTGGACCCTGGTATATCGCAAGTTGCAAAAAATTGATAATCCTAGTGAGAGACAAGTTATCTTCATCCCATATTTTAATTTTAATATGCTTGTGGCCTTAGCTTGCATAGGTCTGTTTGTGTGTGTTTTTTCTTGTTTTTTGACCTAGAGTAGAAAAATGTAGTCATCACCATGGTTGAGAAACCTGTGAGGCATTCTCGTAGATTGCAAGGTTTTCCACCTGAGTCTCCTCCTGCCATGGAAGGAAGAAAAGGTGAAACCATGGAACGACCAGCTTCTACTGCTGCTCGTATAGAAAACCCTTTTAGCTAGCGGGACTAGAGAATAAGTCTCTGTTTATGATAATCCCTTGGTCGAAAAGCCTCCTACGACTGATACTACTTTCCATTTTCCAATGGAAGGTCATGTTGGTTCATCAACTGAGATTGGTGATCGCCCGACTGATGATGCCGAGGAATATGGCCCTAATGCACCTTTTTGGAGAACTTATTTAGGTCAAGCTATTTCTGAATTCGAAGTCACCGGACCTTCTTTCGAAAACCCCCCTATAGATGCTTCATCGAATGAAGAAATGTATAGAAGGTTTCTGTCATATTTTAATTGTTTACAAAATCGTCGTGACTACCTTACTATATCATTACTTCACCTCTACCTTATAAAGCACCCATGTCAACTCTATTACCCCGTATTTCGGAAACAACACCATGTTAGATTTTTCCATATTGATTAACGATCCTATACATCACAATACCTCCCGGTCGGCTATTTTGGTCAAGTTACCTTTGGATATACCAAAATTCGATGGAAAACCCGATGAAGACCCTTAGAACCATGTGATGAATTTTCATCTATGGTGTTCATCAAATTCTCTAATGGATGGTTCAATCCATCTACGCTTATTTCAGAGAACCCTCACAAGAGTTGCTGCAAAATGGTATACAGAGCTACCACAACACTCTTTCTGTGATTTTAATGCTTTAGCAATGGCATTTTAAACTTATTTTCAACTACCAATCCGGTATAAGACATGTACATATCTATTAACCTCACTTTGACAAACTACCTCAACACATATCTTCGATCACATCCATGAATGGAGAAGAAGACAGAGGTTAATCAAGGCCCCTATTCTTGATCATCTACTTGCTGATTGGTTCACAAAATCCTTACTTCCCCCTATTTCTAGAGATGCTTCCATGGGAAGTGTTGTTACAAAGGAGCAAGCTATTAGCCGCGGTCAGTACCTAGACTTGGTTTATTCCCAGTCAGGTACTCTGTATGATTTAATTTCTCATGCTCCCCGTCCCACATCAAAACCATCAAAACCTGCAACTAAACCACGTGTAGATGGCATCCTCGGTTCAGTTCAAACTCAAATGATGACAAAATCTACTACGAATCAAACCCAACCCGCCGCACCAGTAATTCAACTATCACCACCCCCCAAAACTGCATGCCCTTCTATTGCTTCCGCCGAGGTAAATACAGTTCAATCTGTTGAATCTTCTGGTGGAAAGAGAAAGATAAAAACAAATCGAAAAAAATTTGATAATCAGTAGGAAGGTAATAGACCACAAAATCCTGATGTTGATTCCAAAAATAAGGGAAAGGTAAAGTACCCCTGCCTAATCTATGGAGGTGATCATTTCACCAAAGAATGTCCTCGCCGAGAGGAAGTTAACAAGTTTTTGAAAAGTTCACTCACCCCGGCAATTCTTACGAACCCTTTCCCCACCCAACAACAATTGATCGATCATCAATATTTGCATGGACCTTCTTCATCCATTGACGAGATAAAAATGATGTCAAGTGAAACGATTAATCTAAATACAAGAGCACATAGTTATGACCCCCCTGCAGAGAAGAAACCCGATGAGGTTCCATATGAAAAACATTTAGCTTCCACCCTCCTCTAAGCAATGGTATTCACATTGATAAACCTATGCCTGACATAATCTTTCGTCCACCCAAGAGTACAATTCGTAAGTCCGTTATTAATCCTAATGCACATGTTGCCAAATACTATAACATTGTAGAAGATTTGGCCCAAGCACCATGTGCTATGTCGGACTTAGAAGTACTCCAAACCTGTCTTACACAGCGAAAAAATTGGTTAACAACACTTGGAGCTATGGATCCTGAGAATAGTAAGATTGTTGATTTCAAACTGGATGACTTTAAACCTAGGCTCTCACATCAGTTGTATTTCCAATTAACCACAAAGATTACTGGAAAGAACATATGTCGTACCGTATTTGACGAGGGAGCCTCTACTTCAGTCATGTCTCTGTCATGTTAGCGAGCCATTGGCTCACCTGAGATTAATCATTCACCTACAACACTCAAGGCCAATGATGGTCGTGGATTTCAACCATATGGATTATTGCCCTCTCTCCAGGTAGAACTGGGGGGGAAATCAGTTTCCATTTATATTGAAGTCATTGATGCTCCTTTGGATTACAACCTACTCCTAGGTCGCAACCGGTTCTATGCTATGCAAGATGTAGCATCGTCCATCTTTCAGACTGCATCTACAAATATGATTTCTACCTCTATCATAGACAAAGTAAAGTTTATAGATGAACAAACATCACTTACTCCTTTTGAGGAAGTCTACAATGCCATTCAAAACACTAGCGACCCCACCATCAATGACCATTTGTTGGTGGCCTCCGATCCATGTCACCTACCATATTGGCTAGACATCCCCCCCCCCACCTCTTGATTATATTTTGCATACATTTAACTTTGACGAATCCATCATGGAAGTTATGTCCCTAGAGGAGATGCCTTGGAAAGATCATCACCATAGATCTTATTTCCTTCCCCCTTGCCATGTGGTATAAGAGCAATTCACATCCGCAATTTCATCTGATATAGTCATGGACCCTCAGTCCCCAACCCTCACACATGGGGTTGAATCTGAGGGTAATTTATGCAATATTACCAAAACCATTCCGGTGGATATATCGGTGAAACCCGATGTTTCAAATATTATTCAGATAGGCTAGAATTCTTCACCTTTAGAGGTTCAGTCATATACGGCCTTATTCAAGGAATTTAGAGATGTCTTTGCTTGGTCTTACGAAGAAATTCCAGGGATTGATCCCTCTATTGTTGTCCATGAGATTAAAACATACCCTGGTGCCAAGCCAGTTTGCCAAAAATTACGCCAGGTACATCCACGAAAAGCAACATCCATTAAGGAGGAAGTTGAAAAACTTCTTAGGGCTGGTTTCATTTACCCCGTGCCCTTAACTGAATGGGTTTCCAGTATAGTTCCTGTAAACAAAAAGTAAGGTACAATTAGGGTTTGTATCGATTTTAGGGATTTGAATCGGGCTTGTCCAAAAGGCAATTTCCCTACCCCTTACATCGATCAAATTATCGATAATTGTGCTGAAAGTGTCATCTTTTCATCCATGGATGGTTTTTTTGACTATAATCATATCTAAATTCTCTCTTCATATCAACATAAGACAACTTTCATATGCCCATGGGGCACCTTTGCTTACCACAAAATCTCGTTTGGTTTAAAAAATGTTGGCGCTACATTTCAACGCGCCATGTCATATGCTTATCATGATATCAAACACGTTGTGAAGCCCTATCTTGACGACTTGCCTGTTCATTCCAAGCAGCAGGACATTCATGTTGATCATCTAAGAGTTATTTTCCTTAAATGTCATCATTTCAACATTCGTTTGAACCCCCACAAATGTGTTTTCTGTGTTGAAACTGGTCGACTGCTTGGATTCAACATGTCCAAGGATGGTATCCGTATCAACCCTTTAAAGATTGAAGCCATCTTGTCTCTACCCACTCCCACTAATGTAACAGAACTCCAAAGTTTACAAGGGAAGGCAAAATTTTTACGTTGTTTCGTCTGTAACTATGAAGAAAAGACACATGGATTCATGCGGCTATTAAAAAAGGACACTCCTTATGTTTGGGATGACTTAGTGCATCATGCATTTAACAATATCAAACATGTTCTTATGCATGCACCTGTGTTGCAACCACCTAATTATACAATGGATTATTCTTTGTATGTGGTTTCCTCCTTGTCAACCATTGGTATGGTCCTGGTTCAGACTAACGAACACAACCAAGAACATGTGATTTACTACGCTAATAAGAGTCTTCTTGACTCTGAAACTCAGTACTTGCATGTGGAGAAACTTGCTCTGGACACAGTCATCGTGGTCCTGAAGTTTAGTCACTACATCCTGCTCCGCACAATTATAGTCTATGTAGATGCCAACCCCATGTATTATGTCTTGACTCGTCGGGTACTTAGGGGAAAATACTCACGCTGGATTGTTATCCTCTAGGAGTTCGAGTTGGAATTTGCTAAAACCACTTCGAAGAAGTCACTTGTTTTTTTCTAAGCTCATGTGTGACCTTCCCTGTGTTATTGAAGAAAAAGATCCCATCGATTCTTTTCCAAATGAATTTTTGTTTCTCATTAGCACGACCGATCCTTGGTATGGAGATTTTATTCTCTATCTCCAAACTCAACGATATCAACCCAATGCCACTCGTAATGAACGTCGTTGCATCCACCACCAGGCTAAGTATTATCTCATTTTAAATGATACCTTATACCGTCGTGGTGTCGATTCCATATTACGACATTGTCTCACCCATGAAGAAGTTGAAATCGTTTTGAATGATTGCCACTCTATAGCTTGTGGCGGTCACGTCTTTGGGTTGGCTACTGCCCAGAGGATCTTGTGCGTGGGATATTTCTGGCCTTCGATATTCAAAGACTATATTGAAACTGTCAAGAAATGCCCACCCTGCCAAATGTTTACCACTAAGAAGCACACCCATCCAACTCTGCTCCATCCTGTCGTAGCTGCATGTATCCCTTCTTGTTTGTTAGCTTATTTGAAAGCCATCACCTTGCCCAGGCTCCTTTCCTAGTTGACCCAAACCTGTCGTAGCTAAATATGGGAACAAAAGCTCAATCTCCTAACCGAACTAAATATTGTTGACCCTTTTGCAAAATGAGGCATAGACTTCATGCATTGTATACCTATCTCAGTCGGGGGGGCATGGCTACATTATTGTGGCTATGGACTACTTTACTAAATGGGTTGAGGGTATGCCCACATATGCTGAAGATGGAAAAACAACTGCATTGTTCTTATTTAACCATATCATCACTAGGTTCGGGATTCCTAAGGCCATTATGACCGATCATGCGTCACATTTTCAGAATAATATGATGGCATAATTGAGTACAAAATTAGGGTTTTGACACGATAACTATGCCTTACTACCCTCATGATAATGACTGGGTTAAAGCGATCAATAAAGATTTAAAAACCTTGCTTTAACGAATGGTAGGGCAGGCCAAATCAAATTGGAATTTGCAACTGTTTTCTGCACTTTGGGCCTACATGACTACTGTGAAAAGTTCTACTAGTTTCACACCATTTCACTTGGTGTACAGACTAGAGGCTACTCTCTCGATAGAATGCAAGAATACTTCTCTAAAGCTTGTCGTGGAACTTTTTCCTAATACCACCATAGATGAAGAACGATTTTGTATTTGAATAAGCTTGGTGAAACTCATTGTAATGCTGCTTTAGCTAATGAGGCAAACAAACGGCGGATGAAAGCCCAATATGATAGATTTGTTTAGCCTTGCTCTTTCAATGAAGGAGATCTGGTCTTGACATATGACCAGAAACATGATAAGCTGGGGGCAAGTAAATTTGAATCTATGTGGAACATGCCTTACATTATCAGTCGTGTTTTGGAAAAAGGTGCATATGAGTTAGTGGACTACGATGGGATATCCTTGGGAGAGCCCCGCAACGGGCTCTACCTTAAAAGATACTATGCCTAGGTCATCTAGCATAGGATCTTTGTAAATATTGTTTATAGATTGTTGCGTGTATTATTTTGAAAAGTGTGGTCTTTGTGTGATATAAGATGTGTTTTTTACGCAAACCCTACTTATGTATCTCCTATGTCTAATGGATAGATGAGCACTTTTACTAGTTTCCCGGATGGTGCTAATCGTTACATGCTAAATCTTGCATCGACGATTTGGGTACTGTACTCTCCTACAGGAGATCTAGTGAGTTCAGGGGGTGTTTGTTTAGGTCCCTCCACCGACAATCTCACAGAGTATCATGCAATGATTGGCTTGATGATGGAAGCCCTAGCTAACGATGTAAGGGAGATTAGGGTTTACCTAGATTCAGAATTAGTTGTTCAACATCTAAACCAAGTCTACACTGTCTGGAACCCTCTACTCCTTCGTACATCCTAAAGGGTTATGGTCTTAGAAAGGTCTTTTGAGCAAGTCATGTATCAACATATTCCGAGACATTTGAATGTTGTGGTAGATTCCCTGGCAAATTTTGTCCTAGATTGGTACATTGCTCATAATTAAAGTTCATTATAACATAAAAAAACATACATGTAAATTCATAGGTAGGCACACATTCATACATCACATGTTGCACACACATATCTGTGAATAAAGTTTGTTATATATATATCAATTGTGAAGCTGAGATACAAAAATGGGTTGAAGCATCGATCTTTCAAAATGCCTAAAGTCTGGGACTGCCATAGTTCAAAATATACATATATAGGGAAAAAACTAAAGCTTTGAAGCTTTCAGTGTAAATACGTATACAAAAAGGTGGAAAGTCTCTGTGGACTAGTCATCACTGTGGTGCTCATGGTAGCACATAACGACCTGAACCACTCTACGGAGTAGACTAGCAAATCGTCTTGAGACTCATGTAATATGATGTTGCTAGCGCCTAGGTAGGTCATCAATGGAGACATCGGGAATCCCTACAGTCAACCGTTGTAGGTTCTCCTCAATATCCCCGAGCTCCTCATCTACCTCAGAGTGATGAACCACCATTTCCCTAACTGCTAACCATCTCTTAATAGGTGATGCTCCAGCTGGATGTGCAAGTCCAAATTTCTGCACAAATCATTTTCACTTATCTCAGCATTACAAGATAAAAATTAAATCAAATTGAAAAAATAAAAAAACACAATTGATAGCGGCTTTCTTACCTTGATCATCCCACTCCTCTTCCTTTGGTAGAGGAAGCTCTGGATCCTCACGGAAGTTTTCCCCCTCGTAGGCATAATCCTCGATCATAAGTAATTGGTTCCTCAACCAGAGAAAGAATATTGATATGTAGATGACCTTGGAACCCCCACCACCATGACAGGCCATGACATAGACCCATCTGAGCATCCTAGGATCCTCAGTATCCAACCTGATCACGGCTACCTGAGGCCTCATATGAGGCACCCTCTGTAGGATGAAGGATATTATCACTGCTCCATAGTCAAATTGTTTGAGCTTCCCCCATCTGCTCTTGTTTAACTGATCTTTTAGGATGACTAGCATACCCTCGCACCAGTTGAAGACTGTCGGTGTCATACACTTTAGGGCATATAACATGTGTGCCCTAGTGGTCAGGTGGGAGGATCTGGTCTCGACAAGTTTCCCGATGGTATAAGCCATTGTCCTCAAAGGACGGTCCACTATCTGTTTGATAGGGAGATTCCCATCTTGGTCGTGTGTCCCTAACGAACAATACATGTCAATCAGGTCATCCAAGGAAAATTCACCACCCCGTGAGCCGGATAAAACCACTTATCTCTCTCTTTGAGACAACCCAGTCATAAAGTATATGTCCTCTATATCAATGGTCGGCATGTGGGTCCTGACCACAAAATGTTGATGATCGGGGTCCCACATATCGAAGATATACTCCAAGAGACGTATATAGGCTTTCATGCATGGCACCCTGAAGTAGCGTTCTTTCCATATTACCATGGTGTGGATACTTTTTGCACATGAAAAACATTGTAAACACACATCAAGGTTGGAAGAAACACCAAGACCAATATTTTGATGGTTAAAATTGTGGTTTTTGGTTTCCCTATCCGCGACACCTCTTCTTTGTTTACACAGAGCACCCGATGCTCTTGCTGGCTACAGATAGAGCACCTACGACGCCTTTGTCCCAGCACTGCAGAGCGTCGTGGATAGGTGCTCCTGTTGACTGTGGACAAGGCGCCTTTGTACCAGCACGATAGTGCATCAATGCTCTCCCTACGGAAAAAAATAGCGCCGCTCAGCGCACGTTTATAGTTTGGGAAACGCCCAACCCCCCCCCCCCCCCCCCCCCCCTCGGGAAAAAAAAAATCAATAAAAAACAAGAAATGACACCATGAAAATGAAGGGAAAGGACTTGGCATTTACCTGCTTCAAGCGGCTCGAGAAATGGTTGATCGTAGCACTTGGAATCACGAAATGAAGTTTTGCTCCTTTTTCTCCAATTTCACCTCCTCTAAATGGTAAAAAAATTTACTATTTCCTCTATTTATAGTACTTTTTTACTTTCTGTTTTATTTTATTATTACAATAAAATTATTTTAATTTCAAAATTACTTTAATATTGTGGGTTTTATTGTTTGTTATCTATAGTTTCATTGTGAAAATGGTTCTAATACGTTTTTCGAGATTTCTAGGTCAAATTCATTGGGCTCATGGCCATGTTACATCTTTTTTTTTGGTCTTTTTCCATACTTAGAGTGAAAATGAAAAAGTACCAAGCGTTTTTTACACTTTTCCCATGCTCGTTAAAAACCTAGAAAAAGAGTGTCGAGTCCACTTTTGCTGCTTTTTCAGACTCGTAAAAACTGTCTTATGAAAAAGAAAACTAGTTACGGAGTTATATTTAAGCTCTTTTCAGTCTCCTTAAAAACACAAAAAGATTGCCAAGCGAACTTGTTACGTTCACACTTGTAAAAGTATCTGAACGGTCGACTAGTCGTAGTAGTTTATCTCTTTTTCGGACCGATTAGGGCTATTTACGAAAAATGAACACTCTAGTTGATATCAACCAGAAGAGTTCTCGGAGGCATTATTTTATACTTTTTTGGGCCTTATGGACTAAATTGACGAAAAATGACCTTTTTTAGTCTCCTTGTGTCTTCATTCATACTCTCTAAACATGAACGATACTGAGTTCAATTTCACCAGAATCATGAAATCAAACGATGAAGGACCCTATCTGGGAATGAACCCCTCCTTTCTTAGGTTTGTAAAACATGTGAGAATGGACTCATCGCTTGATGAGCTATAACGAGTGTTTGTTACCATCTTTGAAATCGTAAAAACGAAAAAGAGGCACTCGTCCTTCAAGATGGGGAAATTAAGGGAAAAGGGAATGTTTTTCATTTGTATTTATGGCAGTTTACAGTCCACTTTTGAACATGGCACCTGTATGCATTTGCATTTATGAATATTTGGGTATTCAGCTTGTCTTCGAGTCGATCCAATTTTGTGAGTCACCTGAATCCTTTGAGTCAATTCAAAGAATGCTTCGTCATATTACTTGCATTACACATGGTTTCAGTCTGGTCAAGTCAATGATTCCAAGTCATTTGTCGTGTCGCAAATTGTTCAAAGGATGTCTCTTCTGAAATTCAACTCATCATTAACTATACCTTCCTATAAAGTCGGTCATGTTTGAGTCGGTTTCATGGTTGTCTCGTCACTTCAAAATCAAATTTTGTTCCATGTTTCGTGTCGATGATGGGGGAAACATCATGGCCCTCCTTTAACGAGTCTATTCCTGTCGACTTCAGCTCATCATCCAGGAATTAGACTTAGAAACCTAGTCAAGTACCTTGAATCCTGCATGCCTCGATGGCAGGTTTCCTCGCTTTCAACAGTAGGTTTTCATCAATGACCTATAATTGAAAGATTATATCAAGTGTTCGACTCAAAACATCTATTCACACTTGGGAGAATGTACTAAGATACCTTGGGGATCATTGACATTAATGGTGATTTCCCTCGCACTTGTTAATGGTATACATCAATGACTGGTAATCAAATGGTTTCTACCATGTTCGACGTCAAGACATTTATTCATGAGGCTAGAATCGTATCAGTTAAGGATTGGAATGAAGACCCTAAGCAGTTAGGCATAATCAACAAAATTGCCTATCCTAAGATTGTGATGGAGTATTATTTGGAGTCTCGACACAGATCCACATTATATGTTTGGTGGTTGTGTTCAGTGTTTGAGGTCAAATAACGTGGATCTACTTTGTATGTTTTGTAGCCATGTTATGCCTCCTACATCAGTTGTTCATGGATCTACAGTGTATTGTTGGTAGCCATGACATGGTCATCATCATGGATATGCAATGTATCGGTCTGCAGCCATGGTTGAGTTAGACAAGTTAGTTATTGCTCTTATGTCAGTTGTGAGCTCATCTCTTATTGCCTTTGATACCGGATTGATGTCTAGCAAAGTATTCGCCTATCACTTCCTTCTAGCCTCATACTTTGGGGGGCATTCTGTTGCACCTGAAAAATCCAGTAGTGCATGATGACCCTTCAGAAAGCATAGCTTGAGATTCCTTTGGTAACTTTTTCCACCCTTAGGTTGATCGATTCCTTTTCTCAGTTATGACAGAGCGGTGTCGGTGCACTGTCCCGTGGAGCAAAAAATGTTGGCTCCTCTTTGTCTATTGGCAATAGGCGCCATCGACGCTCTTCCTTTGTGAGCAAAACACACCGACTCTATTTCACCTTAAGCCAAGTGCGCCGATAGAACTAAAACATGAAAAAACATTATTCTAGAAGCTTCCTTGCGAAAGCCTCCATGGAGTTGGTTCCTACTAGCGAGGGAGAAGTGGCATTCACCTTCCTCACTTGTTGGGATCACCTCCTATCCATTTCCTAAATGAATCTCATTGAATTTGGCCTATAAATGGAGCCTTCATGGAGTGAGTGGGGGAGGCCAAAAGAAAGCACCCTTATGTTGTTGGACTGAGTTATGGTTTATAGGCAAGATAGAGTGAGCTTATGTGTGAAGAGATTGTTGTAAGTGTGAAGGATTGAAGATCTGTTGTGGAGGATAAAGCTAGCAACATCAAGGCTTTATGGTTGTAACTTTACTCTCTTTTATTATTAATACAAAAGTGTTCCCCTTTCCCGTATTTAATGTGTGTTAATATCAGTTAAATGTTGTTAGACTCCTTGATCACTAACATAGATGATTGATTTATCATGATGCTCTCATGTTATGCTTTTTTCTTTTGATCTCTTTGACTGGTATTGAAGATTGCAAGAAGGACTTTGGAATGAAGACAAAAAGTACTCATATCTAAGGTATGAGTTTAGTTTCATGTTGATTAAATTGATTATCTAGGGGAAGGATATGTTGTTGTGTTTCTTTTGTTCTACACTTGCATCATACTAGGTAGAGGAACAAGCGGTGTCCGCACCGGTTGCATAATTCCTTGAAACACATATGGACCATGCATATAAATCAAGAGATAAAGATAAGATGTAATGAGAATAGAGAAAAATCGATTTGCTCACTTCAGTGATTATAAAGAATTCAGTTAAATAAGAGAGAACTCAAATTGTTAACTTTATTGATGTTAACAAGGAAGACTTCAGTTAATTAAAGGAGAACTCAAATTGTTCACTTCAGTGTTGGTATCAAGAAGGACTTCAGTTAAAAGAGTTAACTAAGTGTTAATAAAGAAGATCTAGTTAACTAAAGTGTTTCACATGATGACACTTTAGTTAAACTAAAAGACGACGCTTAAGTTGCGACACTTAAGTTATGACACTCAAGTTACAACAATTAAGTCACGACACTTGAGTTAAACTAATAGATGACACATAAGTTACGACACTTGCATGGCGACACTTGAGTTAACATCCTAACTAAGTGGTCTAGCATCCAGTTGGAAGCCAAGTTCATCCTAGAGTCATAAGAGCAAAGATATATGTGAAGAATGAGAAGTATTGTGCAGTTGTTATGCAGGATTAATGAGATCAACGTGTAGAGCGAATTCAAACTTGAGGGCATTTTCTATTCTTTGCATGTGACTGAAGAGTGCAAAATGATTTTGTGTTGGTTGTGTTGTTGGGTTCTTCTATTTTTCTCTCTTCTCTCTTGTTTTGATATTGCGCTAGTGGTGTTTGGTATTTATCTCCGATAATGTACCAGGGATGCTAGACGTAATTTGCTCATTGTAAAGGCATTCTATGCAGTTATCTATCATTATACTAAGGAAGATTTGTTGGGGTTTTCTCCCTCATGTTTTAGAGGGTTTCACCAAGGTAAATTATGTGTCTCATGTGAATGTTTATGCCATGATTATTCAATTGTCTCATGTACTACTATAATTCCACAATTAAGATCAAAATTCAACACAACAAAGTAACTTGCCCAAGTCTTTCCTCAATGTCTCCAGGATGCAAAAAGTTTGTAATTCCACCTTTTGTTGTGATCATAATCCATTGTTGTTATAATGACTTACATTGTTGTGGCAACTCTACCTTAGCAAGAATGTTGTCAAGATGCCTAAGTGTTGTGCCCTTTTGACTTACTAATGCTTTGGTACTTATCCATTTTTCCATGCATCTGAACATTGATACCCCCCATGATCTGGACTAGTTGGGTTATCAATCCAATCATTGTGTCCTTCCACATGACACACTCCTCATGCCAAAATTTGTCTATTCCTTTCTCCATTTCGGTCAGCTTGCACAACTCTTTTTTGGCTAAAGCAAAGTTACTTGGTTACCTTTTCCCACTATTGTCCTTGAGTAAACTTTTGAAGGCACCTTTCAAAGGTGCCCAAGGCTAAACTTCCTGCTCCCAAGCAACGAGCTAGCCTCTTGCTATCATCAATGAAGATAGTTTGGCAAGATATGATCAACACCATAGCCAAACCAAGTGTTTGTCATGTACTTTGTGCACAAATACCACAAAATTGTCTCTCATGGTCTACAACCCAATAACTCCAATTAGGTGGGAGTTAGTTGGTAGTCATAAATCCCGATCATGTATCCATAAACTCCACAATGGTTACCAGGTTTCTATCAAGGAAGTCTTCTTCCTTCACTACCACACCTAATTGTGAGTCTCAACTAGTTTCTACGTTGTGTGAAGGTGCCTTCTCCACCTTCGCAACTTTGTTTGGGATGTATTCTTCTACCATTGCCTCCATGACATGTGAATGTGCTTCTTCCCTCATCACAAATTGTTGTCCCTACATTATCTTGCTCAACCCTTTGTTGGCTTGTTGTGCCTCCTCAACATCCTCAATAATTGTAATGATGCCCTTATCTTGCAATTGAAGGTGTTGTTGGGTAAATTCCTATCCATGTGGATACGACCCAACGCTTTTTAATTTTCCCACCTTGGTAAGTGACTTTGCTACCAACCTTCGCAAGTACCACTATGTCTCCAATGCCCTACTTCCGATCATCCAAATCACATGGCGGTTTAGTCTTATCCAAGGATGAATCTACCAAGATATCCAATGCTCCCAACCTTTGCTTAGTTAAGTCTCTACTCACCTGCACACTTATGACTGCTATGCTAGAACTCTGCTTCTCTTATTGGTGTGCGATGACACTAGGTAAGTTGATAGCCTCATTAGTTGCCTTAACCAATCAAATGAAAGACATCCATGACATTCTCCCCATATTCACACTAGCTATTGGCACTATGTGAGTCCTAGCTTCACAACTTGCATGTGTCAATGGAACTGCTTTGGTGATCCTAAGATGACTTTATGGTTGTCCATTGGAACCACTATCACGTCCAAACTACCAAGCCACTCTCCAACCTTCAACTATGTTGAATGAAATACCTCTACTGCTGGCTTCATGATTGAGTTCATTGCATTGAATGCATTCAAGCTTGCCTCAAGCTTACAGTAAAGTGTTATCACGGTTTTTTCATTCACAAAATTGTGCATCGTGCCATAGTCAATCGAAGCTGGTACCTATAATCCACACATCGCATACATAAAGCTTAGTTTGTTTGGGTTGTTTTCTTGCAAAGTATATCAACGACCTACACCAAACTTGCCAAGACCTGCTGTCAAGGCATCAATAATCTGTGTCATTTCCTTCGAACTCTCTTGCACTTGAGTTGCTCCCAAGTTTTTCGGATCGCAATTTGTGTTGGTCATGCTTCTTCTAAGCACTTCTCCAATCATGGCTTCAAAGGACAATATTTAGCAAAGCGGTTATGCTAACAAAGGAAGCATGCAATGAACTTTCCCTTTGGCTTTGGTTGCACTGCTATTGATAAGTTGGTTAGCCGAACAATTCCAATTTCTGAGTCAAAGCCTACACTTTCTCGAACAAGACTTTGACTTTGGCATTAGTCTGTAACTATAGTTGCCTCATGTTTGGAAGGCACAACTTGAGCGTCTCCTGGTTTAGGCATTCTTTCTCTCTAAATGCATCTTCCATCTTGGTCTTCCATGTCTCTTCGATGCCATCCATTCTACAACCTGAAACCTTAGATACAAAGGCGGTGTGACCTTTAGCCTGCTACCTGAAATATAACAAACACCACTCCTTGGGTGCTCCGTCCCAAAAGATCCTAGCTTGCTTGCTTCCACATATGTCTCTCTCGAAGCCTGCTGCTATAACCTATCTTTCACTTGGGTGCTCTACCTCATCACCTCTTACTTGCTTGAATAATTATTCCTTGGATCTCTTCTTGGATTGCTCCTTGGATGTTTGGATGCCTTCTCCTCAAGTGCATCCATCTAATATATATGAGATGTCGTCCTCATAAATGGGTGCCTAACCAAAGGGATGCGACATTTGGGAAGCCCCAAGAAATTTGGGTGCTCTCCTGATGGTAGGCCTGAAGGCTCATTGGTAACTCTACCGACCCAATGTCCAACACTTGGGTGCTTCTCTTTATGCCTTTCTTTGAGGCACCTACAACGGGTGCTCCACTTTATCAACTGTTTTGTCGATTCTTTGACATGCACTTGAGCCCCTTTGTCCATGAGCCCAAGTGTCATGCCGACGACGTCCACATGTGCCTGACGTGGTGTAAACCATTTTGCCCCTCATTGGGGTGCCTTACCACCGCACCTTGGAAAAATGGACTCGATGGCATCTCTTCCACTTTACTACTTGCAAAAGCCTTGTCCATCGAAGCCTTGTGCCAACTACCAAAGCCCCTTGTTGACGCTCCCCTTACCAAAGCCTTTGCTTACTTGTCAAAGCCTCTTCTCACACGCTCCTCTGCTGAAAGCTTTGTGCCCATTCCCTATCCATCACCACCAATGGTTGCCTTGCATGCTCCTAGAAGTGACAAAATATGTCGATCCACCTCTTGGTCATGCTAGGCATGCCCGGTTGCCTAGGAACCCAAGCTACCGATGGATGAGATGTTGAGGGGTTGTCATCTATGGCAAGGAAGGGACATTGCATACGGCCTCTTATGATATAGGTATGGTGTTTGTGAAATCGTATTTTGTGGAATATGGCAGTCAATCCTTTCTCATGTTAAATGAGCCTCACTTCACGACCTTCAAGAGTAAGAACAACAAGTACACACTAAAAGGCAAATTAAACACTTCGTGTAATTAAGTTCACTTTCTTATTATTCAACTAGAATAATGTTTTCCATAAGACAGATTGTCCTAACTTGTTAAATTGTTCTTAGATCTATTATTGTTGTTTGTAAAGGCTTGATCTTGTTCTTGTTGGTTTGCTTGAAGTGGAATGTACCTTTTCTATCTTAAGTTATTTTTATATCTTTGATCACCTTATTACAAATGGAAAAATGAAATTATTTTTATCATGCCATATGAGTTGTTGCTACATGGAACACCTATCCAAAAACAATGATGTAAGAGCTTAACTTTGATTAGCTGCTCATTTTCACCTACTAATAAATTGGAAAATAAATAAATTGCAATATTAATCATTAGACTGATAAGTGTTTATATTTTATAATTTGGGGTGGACTAGCAAGTATGCTTTTCCTAGATTGTAGGAGGACGAGACAAGCGTACTGTCTAGATTGATTTACGGGTGTTGTTTCAAATTAGAAATAAACAATTATAAGAAAAAATAATATAAAAAATAACTAGAAGTTGATGCATGATAACTCGTAGTTGACGTATGGATAACTAGCAGTTCCAAATGTTTAACTAGAAGGAGAGTGATAATAGGTAGTTGAGGCATAGACAATGAGTGATTACAACTGAGCATGGAGAGCAAGTAATATATAACTTGTTAGTGGCACTTAACTTATGGCTTATTGGTTTTCATCGATCACAAGTAAAGTGGTTGTGCGTGTAAATATTTACACCAATAGGTGTTTGTGGGCCTAATGGTTAAGAGCATGTGTTTCCTCTTAGGAGGTCACAAGTTCAAATCTAGAGGGGGGTAGTGTATGCACACCTCTGTAGAAGTAACAAATTAGTAACACTTAGCTTATAATAACTTGTGACCTATCACTATTCACCAACCACAACTTGTAGTAACACTTAGCTTATAATAACTTGTGACCTATCACTATTCACCAACCACAACTTGTTAGTAACACTCCACAAGTTAAGGTAGCTTAAGCATAGAGAACACCAACCAGAGTGATTAAAGCTACCTATAACAAATAATAATAAAAAAACAAAAACAAAAACCAATCCATTAATTAAAGTTAAATTCAACCAAATAAATTAAAAAAAACCAAATTCAAATTCAAGATGCAATCGATTCTATTTTTCCGAAAGGTACAATGATGCATTACCAAACTGACCTAACTTACAACTTGCTTTTGTGGATTTCAATTATTTTTGGTTGAGTTCCCGCCAAATTTAGGCTATTTCAAATTTCACTTCAAATCTATAGTTTTGAAATCCGAGCAAGGCGCGCAAGGAAGACCCGGGAAACCTTATTTGAAAATGTGAAATTAGTTAAAAGAATTTAATGTAGGTCTGGAGGATCCCATTCCTTATATAGTCTCCACATATCCGAGCAAAGCCATGGTGTGGTGAAGCCCGAAGAGATAATCAGTTCAAGCTCGCTACATTGTGCTTATTCCACCTTTTACGCATCTAGAGATTTCTTCGCCTATTTAGTGGATTTTCTATTTCAATCGAACAGAGGTCCGTATTTGTTTCGAACAGGGTCTCTCTGCAGACATATCTGGCGTATTGATATTTCTCTTTGCAGACATATCGATCAATCAACAAATCTATCATGGGTATAATTGCCGAGGAGCCCTTGTTAATGGAGAACCCCCAGAGGTTTTGCATGTTTCCCATTAAGTACCCTGAAGTCTGGGAAATGTACAAGAAGGCAGAGGCTAGCTTCTGGACTGGTAGTTTACTTCTTTTGGCTAAACTTTTGTAATTTTCTCTTTTCTGTAGGTTAATGCTTTTGTTTCATCAAAGAAGTTATGAATCTTGAGTCTCATTTCATATGGAAATCCTTTTAATACCTTGGAGGTACCCATGCGATTTGACCTTGGGCTTTTGGAGTGTCAATCTTTTGATCTGTCATGATGGGTTGAGTAATATTTGGTGCTGTGTTGGGTATATATTTGTTTTACAGCGGAGGAGGTTGATCTCTCTGAAGACACCCAGCACTGGGAGGCATTATCTGGTGATGAGAGACATTTCATCACCCATGTCCTCGCATTCTTTGCTGCTTCCGATGGCATTGTTCTTGAAAACTTGGCTGGGCGTTTTATGAAAGATGTTCAACTTCCAGAGGTAAATATGGGTTGGAAACGCCCGCAACCTGTTGCTTTGGGGATTTTTGCATAACCAATGGGTCGAGAATTGAATGTGGGGTAGTTTTGATGGACTCTCAATGGCCAGTAGCTAGATTGAAGCCGAACTGACTTTCACGCATTCCTATCCGTTCCTTAACTTTTCACAGTGATTGTAATGTATATTTCGTGTTATTGATGTGTATAAATCGTGGTTTCTTTCAGGCTCGCGCGTTTTATGGGTTTCAGATTGCTATTGAGAATATTCACTCAGGTATCTTTTGGAATAAGAGAGGATTTCCTTTTCCTTTCCCCTTTTCCCATTTCATCATTGAAATTGCATCATGTTTGATGGCAACGCTCCTGTCTGTTTTGCAGAGATGTACAGCTTACTGCTAGAAACATATGTCAAAGACCCCAAGGAAAAAAGTAATTTGTTCAATGCAATCGAGACTGTTCCCTGTGTGGCAAAGAAAGCAGAATGGGCTCTTAATTGGATTGAGAGGTGTGTGGCTTTGCCTTTTTTGGGGGGTTGTGATTTTGTTGTTACTACAAGTCCTTAATTATTGTCTTAACATTAATTTGTCCATGCTTTGTGCAGTGCTGAAAGCTTTGCAGAAAGGATTATTGGATTTGCTTGTGTAGAGGGCATTTTTTTCTCTGGCAGGTAGTCTGCTATTTTTATCTTTGGTCATTCTTCTAATTTTTTTTATTTTTTCTTGATTACAAGGATCACATGGGTTTTGCTAGTTGCACAGTGAAGTAAGCTGTTTGTGCAGCCAGGGTTTAAGTTGGCTTTTTCTTTATTTTAGTTAATTACTACAATGTTGAAACGTGTTTTCTTTTTAAATCTGGATCCTTTTAGTAAGGTATTTATATTATTATTATTTAGTCTAGCCTCTAACCAACGTCAGTTTAGTTGTTTGGTGGTAGGGTGCATTAAAGTTGACTAATGATGAATGTTGAGTAGTGCTGTTTTATTTTGTGTTTTACTCATTTGGTGCTGGTCTGCTGCAGTTTTTGTGCAATCTTTTGGCTGAAGAAAAGGGGATTGATGCCTGGTCTAACATTCTCCAATGAGCTCATTTCACGAGATGAGGGTCTTCACTGTGACTTTGCATGCTTGCTCTACAGGTATGATATCAATGGATGCTATTTTTCTGTTGTCAGTATGGCTTGGATCTAAATGACAGCCAAAATATGAACACTGTGAAATGTGTTTTGTAGCCTGCTGAACAACAAATTGAGTGAAGATAAAGTAAGGAAGATAGTTTGTGATGCTGTAGAGATAGAAAGAGAATTTGTATGTGATGCTCTCCCATGTGATCTTGTGGGGATGAATTCCAAGCTCATGAGTCAGTACATTGACTTTGTTGCGGATAGATTGCTGGTGAGTATGCTCTGAGGTTTTAAATTTTGCATTAATTAAAACCATTGCATTCTTGTGATTCATCTCTTGATTTAGTAGTGTTATTGTGGGCTTGGTTAGGGTTTGATTTGTAGATTATTTTTGTGATGCATTCAGGTTGCTTTGGGCTGCGCTAAAGTTTATCATGCCCAAAATCCATTTGATTGGATGGAGTTGATCTCTCTTCAGTAAGTACCAGTGATGGTATTTGATGTTTGGTTTAACTCAATTTAAGAGATTTGGTATTGACTGAAAAGTTTGTTGTTATCAGGGGAAAGACAAATTTCTTTGAGAAAAGGGTGGGAGAGTATCAAAAGGCTTCAATTATGTCCAACTTGAATGGCAACCAGGCTCATGTATTTAGTAAAGATGAAGAATTTTGAAGGCACACTTCCAAGTTGAAGAAGGGATATCCATCCAATCTCATTCAAGTACTTGGAAGTTTTCTGAAAGTATTATATGGGATATGTCCAAGATGACATTAATGTTATAATGTTGAAGGGGTCTCTATCTATTGGTTGAGAATGTATGTTAAATTGGTTGTCATTCAGGGTTGGGATCATTTCCATCTCAATTCAAATCTCCTTAGTTCCTTTCGTTACTTTTTATGACAAGGAGTTATATTGCAGAGAGCTATATGTTCCTTTTATAGCCTTCAATAAATCAATGATAGTATTCGTCATCCCTTGTTATAATTATTTGGTTGCTCTCAATATGGTTTATGTATACTTTAATAGTTGTTGACTACATTTTAGCGAAATGCATTCCAAGATCATCTTGTAGACTGATCCCATATTAAAAAGAAGATTCAAAGATTGGTCAATATAAAGTGTCCATCTTCAGACATGTAAAGACCCACCTGGCTATTAACACAAAAACTGACAACACCTTGAGTGTGTTCAGGCACCTCTCCATCCTTGAATTCCAGGATCTTCCAGCACCTTGATTCCGGCTGTAATCCTTCTTTTGAGGTCATATGCTTTAGTATTAATCTCGTTGTATACATGATGAAACTATGATGTCAGCTAGATTTTAGTTTCAAAACTTAAATGATTGGGCCTGAGAAAATGTTTTCCATCCTACTTAAGCCCTTCATTCAGTTGGTAATAAGCATGGAATCATCCAAAACTTGAAGATTTGGAACGCTCTTTCTATGGCAAAGAGCTCGACAATTATATGCGCTCCTTCCTAATCTGGTCTTAAAAGTCTACAAAAACGATTCATTGTACCACATCTTGATGGGTTTACTTGAGAGGCTCCATCAAAATAGTCCTATCCTTGGACATGTCTTTAAGGGGTTGAGTAATTTGTCTCTCTAAGAATAAATTTTGGGTTGATAATTCAAATTAGAAAAAATGGCTTTGCTTTGGGATAAATTTATCCTTGAACTATGTAGGTATTTTCAAATTCCTTGCGTCACTATCAAAGAAAGTGCCTTGAATTCTTTAGGTTCCATAATACTAAGATTCAAAAGCATTCTATTAATGACTTGCCTTACCAACCATCCTTGATCCTTGTTAGCTGGTTCATTTCTTGCTAAACATTTTGTGGTAAAAAAGTGATTAGTAGATGATTGATAGTTTCTTCCTTTTTCTTTGTATAGGAAGACATTTACTAGGCTTGTTTTTGTTTGGTAGAAATTTCCAAGGCTTTGTTTTTGATGGTTAGCCACATGGAGATTTTGGCTTTGAGAGGAGAACAAATCTTCCAAATTGGCTTCCATGGCAATTGTACCTTGTCCCTTTCATTGACAAAAATAGCTTTGTACTCCAATATGGAGGTATAGGCACCTAGGGATGGATTTTTTGACAATATGAACTTGGTTTGTTTCTTTTATGTGAACTACACCTTTAACTTTGGATTATATGCTTTGCCATAGCCCACTTAATTGTCTTGTCTTACCTTAACATTTTTAACATTTCCTACTTTTTTCACTAGCCAAATTCCAACCAAAGACATGGCGAATACAATTACTTTTTGGATGATTTGACACATGGATCTTTAATGGATTTGGGAGAAATATAATTTTGGATAGCTATGGCTTGCCATTGATAAAAGGATTTTTTTTGCTCTTTTTTTTATCTTAACCACAAATTTGAAATTGATTTTTGTAATTTTTGGCAAATTGGTAGTGTTGTTGCTTTTCACACACTTGGGTCATGTGGTCGAAATCTTCAAGCCACTTGGTATGTTTTTGGGGGCAAGTCTCGAGTCAAGGTTATCATCATGTTTTTGATTTTTTTGTTTAGGCTCAACTTTTAACGAAGCCAAGGGGGGTAGATCTTATTAAGTTACTAAGAGGAATTACTTAGTTTGTGATGTTAAACTGAATGAGTTACTTAGGAGTTTGCAATTTAACTATAGATAATCAAAGATGGCAAGATATAAAAGATGAACACACGAAAGCACAATGTTGAGACACAATATATAATATATATATATATATAAAGCAAGAAATTAACCAATGCTTTAGAATGGAGTCAAAAATAAAATCAATATGCTTGCATGTGCTTGGAGTGAATGTTTTGCAATTGTCTCTTGGTATGTTTTAAGTTAAATTTGAAGTGAGTTGATTAAAATTAGGCTAAGGGGAGACACTAGATATACTTGAGTACTTGGAGTATGTCCAAAACTAAACCTTCACGGTTACCTGCAAGGAATATGTGGGCTGAAATGGAGTCTTTGGGGCTATTGTTTGTAATGCACTTGTTAGGGTGTGACAGAGATCAGTGCCTTGAGGTCACTTTTTAGAAGTTTTTGCTTCCTTTGGGTATTTTGCTACCGTAAAGGTTTGATCTAGGTGTTGGATTTTCACCTGATGGTTTGTCAGTTGGGGAGAGTGAGTCTTAATTATACTAGTCATCCAAGTGTTTTTGATACAGCTTGATTGATCGGACGAACCGCAGCCAAGTGTAGAGCATACACACTGGAGTCTTCTCAATTTTAATAAGTTTTAAACTGAGTGTTCTTGTTTAAAAGGAAAACCCTCCAAGAACTTCTTTCGATCCAAGTGGATTTCAATCGAGCAATCGAGGAGGGGTTAATTTTAAAATTGCTGATAAATAAAATACGAAAAATAAAACAAATACACAATTTTGGTTTTTTAATTAGTCCTACCACGAATCTTTTTCCCTTTTCGGGTCAATCGAGGAATCGTGGGGTAAGTATTATGATTACTTTGAAATGTAAAATATGGAGTATGATATTAATAATGAACTAAAGTATACTACCCTGCAGATTAGATCAATTCTAGTTTAAAAATTAAATAAGCAGAAAACGACAAAAATGACATCGATGCAAATCCCTCTAGGGGGGATGGGAAATGGGCTCGAAAGAGCCTATTCCAAAAATGATTTTATTTATTAATGGTTACAGTATCAGAGAATTGATATATCGGAAACTTCTTGGTCTTTATACAGGCTGAAACCAAGATTTGACAACTTCGGAAAAAATTTGAGTTTTTAGTGGAAAGGGAGACCCCTAGGGGGATTTGAACGCTTCTGAGGCCACTTTCGGGCAGCAGTTTCCTTTCTTTTCTGTCAGACCTGCTAAAAGACAGTGGGCATGTTAAAATAACATATGTCCAAAAGCACTTTAAGAGTACCTTTGGATCAACCTAACTAATCTAAACGGGCGAAAAGGGAACCAAGGAAAGCAAGCTTTCCTTGGGATCTTGGCTTGTTGTTTGTGTAGACAATTAAATATGCATTGATATTGCAGAATATTAAATTTATTGTACATCAAATGAAACTACCTTAACAATAAGCTACAAATTTTCACTGAAAATGCTTGCGACAATATAGTAATTTTAGCTAGATCTCTTGAAATTGAACTTTATGTGCAAAACAAAACTAAGATCTAGACTTTGGAAGGGATCTTACTAATTAGATCTATGTGTATTTTTCTTAATGAGATAGATCAGAGTAATAAAAAACCTTTAAAGTAACCAGTTTGAGGAAAATTTAAGATTTTTTAAAGGAGAGAAAGGGGAAGAAAGGTGCTTGTTGTTGAAGTAGATCTGCAGAGAAAACTTGGTCGTGAAGCATTGAGGGGCACGATCTTAGCAATCTCTGCTGGAAATCAATGGAATCAAACCTGAACCATAGATCTTCCAGTCACGGTAAACCTGTAAGCTACAAAACAACTCCTGCAAACAGAACTATCAAATCTGAAGATACATATGAGAAGGGGATGATACAGCATGCAAATAATCTTATTTAACATATAGGTATTAACTCATTCAAACATATGCAGCAAATAGAAGTAAGTAAGCTTACTTACAATGATCTATCCTTATGATCTCAACAACCATTTAGGCAGACAATAGTTAAGTGCAAAAAATTGGAAAAATAGCAGTTTCACCTTGAATGCAGCATGACAATGACAATCCACACATGAAAGGTACTCCACAATTGAGCCTCCAAAGCTTCTCTTTATTTCAACAAATGAAGATCAATACACAGTTACAATGGCAAGCCCTTCAGTCCAACTCTAACTAGCTTGGAAGAGGGAGCCTCGAGCAAGATATATACAATTTACAGGCCATCCAGCCCAGGGGGGCGCAATTCCTCATGGAATCAAGTGGAATCAATCGATGGAGAGTTCATCAATGTAGAACTGACGCTGAAATGAGCCTACTTGTCAACCGGGGGCTTGATTGAGCTGACACATCAACCCATACATTGACACCTCAGTCCACAGAGCATCCAGGAGAGTCCACACGTGTGGAGGAGAGAGAGAGGGCGCAATTCCTCATGAAGACAGCTGTAGATCAACTCTGGATATGATTTGATCCCCTCCTTCAGTTAAGGATTTGTCAGATCCAGTCACTCTGCTCTAGATTTGATTGATTTCAGTCAAATCGGTTGAGAATCCACTGATTTATTGATTTTGGATTTGCTCCATTATTCATCAATTTATTAATTAAAATAATCAATAATTGATTTTTGGGGCTTTCTGACTTGAGTGATGGAAGATCACTCAAAACTTAGGAAATAGTGGGTCCATTGGTTTACATGGTGTTCTTAGCTTGAAAATGAGCACCTACATGACTGAAACCGATTATTTGGCCCACTTTTATTACAAAATCAATTTTTCCAATTAAACTATTAAAAATAGCCTAAGTTTTGGAAAAAATTAATTTTAATAAAAAACACTGAAAAAACTAAAAAATTGAAAAATTGAAAAACACCTAGGGGGACTTAGACATGTTCATATGACTCAAAAATGATGTCTAGCATGCTTATACATTGACACATAGACTCTAATAACCTCAATATGCCTAAATGCCAAGCCGACCACCCCAACTTTGGAGATATGGAGCGAAAAACTCAGAAATTATCAGTCGCTTATTCAACAACCAATAATAACCAAGGGAAAAAACACCCTGGGCTGATCGGATTGACAAATGAAGTCTAAGAGACCGAGTTTTTTACAGACACTGTCATGCTAGAACATTTATTACAATTTCCCCATGGGGTATGAACATGTGATATAGTACAACAAGCACTTCCCAAAAGTACTTCCATAGGTCTTTTGAAGTCCGAACAAGTTAACCCTGTCCGGTTCACCAGGCTCACTTGATAAAAAACCACTAAGTACAACTTAGGTGGTAACATGTAGTTGACTATTTATGTGAATTTGGATAAAAGGACTTATGCACATGAACTCTCCATCGAAGCAATTGACAAGATGCCTAACAATAGCTTGAAGTCACGTCGATTTAGGCAATGGATTGATGAAAGTGTTATAGGAAGAATCCAAAAAGGTAACATGCACCAACACCTTCACTCGACCTTTGATCTTTGTGCATAGGTTGAAATTGACCTCCCTTTTCAAGTCTATGGACCAAATTCAATGCTTCAATAAGTAGCAACTTTGGTCTTGGATGTGGTTTCAATGTTGTAATATGCAAGAGTATGCCATTGGAGGGTTCACTTTACTGGTTCATTATTTTGCTTTGGTTATGCATGTATGGGGTTGGATATGCCTTCTTTAGTTTGGCTTCTTGTAGCTCTATGTCTTCATTTGTAGGTGTGTCATTGAGGCCCTACTTGAATTTTTGTTAGATGGTGTTGGAGAGGACAAGATTGCTTCTAGTGCCTTGCTTTACTTAGTAGTCAAAGAATCTAGGAAACCTTGCTCAACAACTTCACGAAGACTTCATTTAATATGTAGTTGTTGACCACCCAAATATTGCTTCAATACTCATAATCAACTCCACTATACCATTAATAGTTTGCAATATGTTGCAACACTAGTGAAGGAATATAGGCTCAAGTCATGAAGTGCACAACTTTAGTTTGATCTTTAATCTTCAACAAAGAGGAGAGGTCAATCTTCAATGCAAAGGATAGGGCAATTTACGAAATAATACTAGGGTTCATAGGAGCAATGGAGTCTTCACAAGATTAGGGTTTTCACCCTTCACATTGATTGAAAATGCCACCTTCAATACACACAAGTATACACATGTTTGAAATAAGAACTCAACAATTTGTAGGTTTGATCATGTAGAGAGTGTTTATAGACAATACGCCAGAATTCAATTGGCTATGACACTTTTCTAAGCATAGGCCTCATGCTTTGATACCATTGTTAAGTTGCTCACTAGGTAAAATAGGTAAATTGATCGACACAAGCCAAGTACATAATGCATCACAAACACAAAGATGATGGCGTGAAAGCTCTATTTTCTTATTAGCCAATGTATATATAAATACAATGAGAAATGGCCATTGGTTTTAGACTTTTTCTCTCGACTCGTCCCATCCATTGTGACTCTTTGCATTCTTCTCATGTGAATGAGAATGCAATAATACAATAATATTCCTCACATCAAGGGTTAGGTTCCCAACAAAAACCTTCCTTGGGATAAATACCGATGAATAACAATATATTGGAATTGTTTTTAGTACTGATTACAATAATATTAGTTTTCACCCTTGTAGAAAGCCATCTATTACACCACAAATTGATCCTCCTTCAATGTCCCTTTCCACTTGATCACCTAGGGGACGATGAATTAGTCCATTTGATTCCCGTGGACTATAGTCACTAGGAGAGCGAATTAATTTATTATTTCACTTAAGAAAAAATATTGTTTATAAAGTGATGTTGAGTAATAAATTATTAAAGTGACTATTAACAAGGTCACTTTATTATTAAAATGGTAAAAGGGTAAAAATGGCCAAAAGGGTCAATATAAGTTAAAAAAAGGAAGAATCTCATTTTCACTCATTCGTTTTATTTTCAATTTTGAAAGTTAAAGAGCTCTTGAGCTTCTCTCATGCGAGGATAAAAAAATAGTTTCGGGGGTGGAACCATCCACCCTAGCTATCGTTAGCGAGAGACCACTCATATTTTTTATTGTGTTTCATCGTTGTCAAAGATTGTCAAACATTCATCTCAGATTTGAAAGAGATGGTGGTTTCAATGGGTTCTTAAAGGGAGTCACACTATTGGGGTTTATATTCTTGAAGAGGGCACATCTCATTTTGTGAAGGAGGACATGGCAGTTTAAAGGGAGTAGTTGAGCACCATTTTGGGTTTGTTTCTCCTTCCATTATCTCCCTAGAAGGGTGCACTTGTGGACTAAGTTGCGGTTGCATCTTGAGGAAGGGCATAGATGTTGAGGAGGACATGCCAACTTGAGAAGGAAGTCATCATTCCAGTCACATCTCATCAAAGTATTATTTGTTGAGTGTGCTAATTCCTAGATTTGAGTTAGAGAAGGAAAACACAACCACTCATATCTTTGTCCAAGACGTGGATTGTGACAAGAAAGCTCAGTTATAGTCCAAGCACTTGCATACTAAAGAGGGTGCACCATTGAGTAAGAGAGGTTTGCACCAAATCGTGGGGTAAAGAGCTATTGTTTATTGCATAAAGAGAGACACCCATAGAGTTGGGCGCTACTATTGGACAATCAACACATTCCTGTGTTGTATTGTGACTGATTTATGACATGTGAGGGAGTTGATCTACTATTTAATGGCGTTGCAACTCAAAGTTATACAGAGGTAAGATATTCTTCAGTATTGTAACTTATTAATATTGTGTTATTTAATTAAATTTGCATTGTGAGTTTTATGGGTGTGTTTTCTATACAAGGCCATGCTAAACCATTTTATTGTGAACATGTTGCATGAGGGAAAAACAATAAAATGATGTTTTGATTATCATAATGAAGAAACACATAATTTCCAAGCCAAAAAGTCATAATTGCATGTAAGTTTAAATCAGTCCTTGTTTGCACAGTAAGCTACAACAATTGTTTATGAAGTGTTTAATGAAATATCAAACCTAGATATGCCTATACAGATTCCCAAATAGTTGGACTCAAACAATAAGCTACAATAGTACATAAGTGAAGTGCTTGACAAAAGTTGTGACCCAAACAACACACATAGTAAGTATAATTATCATTACATTGTTGGAAGGGAATCTATAGGGGTCAAAGTGTAGTATTAAGAGAGAAGTTATTGATAGATACAGGTCAAAACCTATCAGTTGTTGAGTTAAAAATTTAGTGTGGGATTGGTAAGGATGCTTACAATGGTATCAGAGCTGTTGTTCTTGTCGTCCTGAGTGGTTTTCACTTTTATGAATCTCGAAAACAATGAACACATCACCTATAGAAGGAGAAGTCTAGGAGATCCCACACATGTTTTTATCAGAGTTCAGGGAAGAGAAATAGCAATGAGGAAGAGGCGAAAGAACAGGATCAAGATGAGGAGCAACCACATGTATCATAGTCATAGGTGCGACAACCACAAGTACATGCATAGAGTGGAGCCATTGTTGCCTTATTTGATGTTCCCATAATCAACACCTTCTGGGTCAGGGGAGTTATACATGGTTAACGAGTTAGGTACTTGATAGATGGTGGGGCCATCCACAATTTCATATACTTGGTGTCACATGCCCCAATTTGCAAAACATTTTTATGTTTTAAGAAGTATTATGTTATATTTTATGTTAAAGTTTGTAATTAATGACCAAGCGGAGTCAAGCATTAGAGAGAATTTGAGGTCAAAAATGGGCCTCCTAAGAGATGTACTACAAAAATATAAGATATATTAAAATATTATGAGTTAGGGGTTTTATG
>LPNX010710657.1:969468-999576 GCA_001517045.1 Pseudotsuga menziesii
TAATTTAATGTAATTGCAAAATATTTTATTAATAAATAAATGAAAGATGAGACAACATTTAATGGATAATTTAATGAAAGCTGTTAAATGAGTGTTTTATTGGTCACTTGAGGCTGGGTTGAGATCAGATTCACATGTGGCAACATCTTCAAACTACTTCTAGCTGTTGCAGGTGGCAACTTCCCTATTTTTGTGGTCATGATTCCCTAAGAAAGTGGAACAAGAGCAGGTGGTTCATTAAGTAAAAAATGACCCAAAAGACCTAGACATGCTAATAAAACATCAAATTGAAGACAACCGAGGGTGCTCATTCTTGATTTGTGATCACTCTAAGTGAATGAATTGCACAAGAGAATTCGATGGAGGGGACTAGCTGAAGTAAGTTTGAGTGGAAAAGTGTTGAAGACTTGAACTAGTGCAGCTATTCTAAGCTGAATTCATACTGCTGCAAGTAGAACTGATTTACTGCTGAACACTCAGTGGAGTTGCAGAGGATTTCTAGACTACATCTCTCACCCAGTACTTCTACTAGGTGGACCAGGAGACAAGCTTAGGGGTCCTGAGAATTGTAGTCCAGCTCTTCTCCAGGAGTTGGTTGGGAGGAACAGATTCCTTAAGCTGTTGTCACCTCATTTATACTTTCAGTTTTTACTTGCCATAGTTCAGTCATTTAGTTATTTACTTTATCTGAAAAGTTTAAAATTTATCAATGATATAGTATATTTCTGTTAGGGTTAGTTAGGAGAAATGTTTATGCTGTGAAAGTTAGTAAGTTCTGAACTAGCTAGATTAGGGTAAATAAGTAGAGAAATTTTGAGTTAATTAATAGATAGAAAGAAAATACCTAAATTGTATTTTTCCACACCTTTTGCAAGGTAGTACTCTAGTACAGTAGGTTAGTTTATTTTCAAATAATGAATTTGAATAAAGTATGTATGGAGATGAAATTGTTAATTTCTACATGATCTTTTGTATAAATTGTTTATAGGTTTTCTTTTATACTTTTTATTTACTTAAAGTATTTAAACAAACTAAATAAAGACAGATAGAAAAGAGCTTAGGTATTACACACTAGTCCATGTAACATTTTACACAGTAAATCCATAAAATTTTATGTTATAAATCTAATATGTTAATCATAAATAGATAATATATAAACATAAAACTATCAAGATTAAGTTTAACTTAACAAAAACAGTATATAAGGTTAAACAGTTACCCAATTAGTTCACCTAAGTGAAAATGCAAACTAGGGTTAACTAAAAATGAAATACTAGCTTTGTAAATATTTTAAGAAGAATTAGGGTTTGTGAATTAACTTATGTAAAAGAACCGTTCTTTTCATAATTACATAAATTCAAAATCTATCTACTATACAATCTTAAGTATCATTTAGATGTCTGTATGGAGTCATATACTTCATCTATGAGTATTTATAAATATCAAAACCTAACAATATATTGCAAAAGTACAGAAAATAATTAAATTATACAAATAAGATCTTCCTCTATTTTATTTCCAGAAATCATTTCTGATTCAATAATTATGTTACTATCGAAAGATTCTACTGTCAAAAGACCTCAAGTTATAATTCATTTGAAGACAAACAAATTAACTAATAATCTACTTAACCCTAAACCCTAAAAAGGTAATAACACCAAAAATAATTAAAATAACCACATTATATAATATATTATCCAAACAGAGATACTGTCAATCAACTTTAAGCTGTAAGAATTCTTTTAAGATCAGAAATAAAAATGAACATACATAGTCTTGGCTTATGGCTTGTTACATCACCAGTTAAGGCTTAAAAATCCTGATTAAAAATATCATAATTACGAACAATTTCACAATAGAAAAACAGTGGTCTTGGCTATGAAATCCCTTCCAAAAATTCTGCTAAAACAACCACTAGGGATTTATAAACCATAAACAATCATCTTATAACGGCCCCTGGCCAGTCCAAGTTCTTCATTGCAGTACATCACAGCCAATTCGAAGAACCATTAACCTACGAACTCCTTCAACAACATTCAACACTATAAATCATTGTAGGAGAACCTCAGTGAAACCGAGGCTTACCATGAAGTCGCTTTGGTGAAGCCCTTTCCTTTATTTTCTTCCAACCCCGGTTTATCCTTAGACTACAACTTGAAAAAGGGTTTGGAGCACGAAAAACATAAGTTAATACCACTTTAAAAATGAAAAAACATCAACTGTGCAACGCATAATGTTCATAATGTTCTTTTAATAAACAAAAATCTTCTTACCTGGTTCAGTTCGTTGAAGAAAAGTTCTATTCAATTCTAACCACTCCTTGCAAAGTTAACGAGCTACAGGAAGGCTAGGTCGAGTAGATTGCATGTACACAGTGCGCTTTTCCAAAACCCTAAGATACCTCACTAAGAACGACGAGCTTCCAGAATGCTCTGACAGAAGATAAAACGACACGTAAAGCTCACGACTAAAAACTGAAGTTACGGCGGGAAAAGCAAAAAGCTACATGAGAGCTAAGCAGTAAAACAATAACCCATTTCAACAGGACCACACCACGATAATGCTAGAGCCTTGTTCATCTCTTAAAACTGACCAAAAATACCAGAGGGCATTTATCAGCATTTGTAGAGGCAGACTTCTGACTTTTTGCATCGTGGTTTAAAGACATGCAGTGGTAAGAAGAGGGGGTAGTTACAAAAACCAGAGCTCAGCCGACTTTATCTCTATACAAAGAAGAGAGAGGCCGTAGACAGAGAGATTTATACATTGGACGGACAAAGAGGCCGAGCGACCATGAGCCCGCGGCCACACTTCCAGAGCAGGGCAAAAAGGTAGGGTAAGAACGAAAAATTTAGGGTTTAGAGTGACTTTATACCAAAAACGCCAAGTCAAAACATCGTCAAATGAGCTTTGAACACGTAGCACCAAATATATCTCAGAGGATGGGTTCGACACTGTAGTTCTAAAACCTCGCTTACCCTGCACACATTTGTTTGCATAAAGATCAAAACCATATGGTAGTATTTGCCTTGGGTTCATTTCTCCATGATTTGGTTTTGTTTGTTTAAACCAAAAATGTTAATGTGGGAGGTATTCACGAAACACTAGGGTCTTATACTTAAGCTTAAACCTTAACAATTTCATATCCATATTCTCTCTCATTTTTAAATAATGTTTACTATTTGTATTAGTAAGATACAAAAACACTGGAGGATGAACCAACAATATATATAAATACTTTAACTATAGAGATTATTGAGCTAGGATTTAGTCTAGTCATTGATTTATAAATACGAATATATGCCTTGTTAATAAAACTCATATAAAATGAGAATTCATATAAAGGAAAATAAAATACTAATACTTGGTTAAAGGAGAATCATTGGAATAGAAAAATTAAAGTTTGGGAAAGGACATGAATAATTATAAAAAGTACTATATACCAAATACTAACTATAATGTGTAGTTTTTGGTCACAAGTATTTTTTTATCACATCTTTTAGTTTATGGATTTCCTAGGTGACTGTACTCTTAATGGGAGAAGGAGATCCGTCCATGAGATGCACCTTCTAAAATTAAATACAAGTTTATAACTGAAAACACAAGAAGAAAGTTAATTGAACAAGTTATGTGACAGTAAGCATAACTGAACTAAATCCAGTTCATTACAATAATGTTTTATAAAAATTTATGCAGGTTTCTAACAATAAAAATATCAACAATACCTCTTGGTCAAATTGCAAAACAAACAATTTAACTAGCATTTTATTCTATGCTAGCTGAATGATAATCTTGATCCAGAAGTACTGGTAACAAAACTGCTTACCAGTATAGAACCTGTAAAAGAAGCATCACTTCACTACATTAGCTGCAAGCTAAGTAAGCCCTGATCTCAACTAAAGTTCTTTCCTTCTTGTAATAAGACAGTAAAACACACTTAGTATCAGGTTTAGATATAGTTTTCTTCCCTGTCATTTTGAAATATAACTGCTAAATTCAACATCCGTAACTTGGTACTATAAAGATAAACAAATAAATCATATAGAACTAGAGTTTTTCAATGTCCAATTCTAATACTACTGTTTGAAGTAACCATTAGCAGTTATTGGTTCTTAGGCAGTAACAACTAAGAACATTTTATGTTACATGAAAATTTTTAATTTTTTACGAATTTTTAGGTTATTACATGTGGTATCAGAGCACAAGGTTGAGACACTAGGCCTAAATGTGGCTCCACTTGCATAAATAAACAATAGATTTAAAAACATGCATACTGATTTTACTTTTCTTTTGAAATATACTTCCAGATAATTTTTTTGAGTTAAACTGCAGGAATGGAAAGATTGGAAGAATATGTGGATGATGAGTCCTCGTTTACTGAACGAAGTAATTCTAAAAGAGAACCCATACAAGAAGAAATAACTAATAACTCTTCTGAATTATTACGAACAGTCAAGGGACTAAGAACAAAGATGGAAATAGTCAAAAAGAAAAAATGAGAGAATTTTGAGAGCTTAGGAGGAGCTGAATCAGATTTTAATGGAAAGATTTCAGAATGAAGAAAAATATAAACGAACAGAGTCGAAAGATATGCCTTATCAACATAAAAATAAAAAGTCTAAACAATGTAAAATTGAAAGTAGCTCATCCTCTGAGGTTTATGGCGATCCACATAAAAGGAGTTATCAATATACTAGTGATAGTAACGAAGATAATCATCATACAAGAAAGAAAAAATTTAAACCTTACGAAGAAATCTCTGGAGAATTTAAGAAAATAAAGCCACCAACCTTTAATGGTGAAACTGAGAAGGGAGAAGAGGCCGAATCATGGCTGTCTGTGATGAAGAAATATTTTCAAATTTATAATTATTCTAATCAACTAAAAGCTAGAATGACCATTTACAACCTCACTGGTAAAGCAGATATTTGGTGGTAGGATCTAAAAAGAATAAAAGGCATTAGGGAGAAGAACATTAACTGGAGTACGTTTAAGAAATATTTTAAGAAGAAATTCTTGTCAGAACAGTCCTACGAAGAGCGGGATAAGGAATTTTATGAACTAAAACTAGGAACAATGAACATGAAAGAACTAAACAGTAAATTTTTGAGTCTGCTTCGATATGTGCCTTACATTGTGGACGGAAAGCCTAAGGTACAACGGTTTCTAAGCTGCTTACCCTTCCATATAAAAGATATAATTGAATATGACAATCCAAAAACTTTAGAAGAAGCAATGAGAAAGACGAATTTCTATTATGAATAGAATCGCAAAAAGAAAAGTATGACAAACTGGAAGGCTAAAAGAACTAATAATTTTGAACAGAGAAAGAAAGGTTTTGTACCTAACCGTAATTTTAAGAATAATAACACACAAAATTTTCCTAATAAAAATTTCCAAGACAACAAAGGTAATTCACAGATAAACCCAAATGGCCAAAGAAATAAAGAATCTGTTAATAATCACAGTAACTATACCAAGAATTTTGAACGAAAGGAACCAGTAAAGTGCTGGGAATGTAATGATCCTCATTATGCATCAGCTTGCCCCAACCGAAAGAAAACTGTTAGCAACATACATATGATACATGAGGAGATGACTGTTGGTGATCTAGCAAGGACAATGCCCAGGATCAATGCAACACTGAAAAACAGGCAGGCAAACTATCAAACTTCCATGGTGGAAGTAGAAGGTAAACTGAATCAAACCACTATATCTATTTTAATCGATCAAGAGGCTAGCTTAAGTTATATTTCTCCTGATTTAGTAGAAAAATTCAAGTTATCAGTAGAAAAGTTTGCAAAGTCTTGGTTAGTCCAGCTAGCTACTGGCGCAAAAAGAAAAGTGATTAGTTTTGTTAAGACATGTACTGTAAAAATGGATCAGTTTGAAACCTCTGTTAAGCTTAATGTATTACCTTTAGGTTCCTATGATATGTTAATTAGTATGGATTGGTTAGAACAACATAGGGTAGTCCTGAACTGTTTGATAAAACATTTACTTGCGTAAATAACGATGGAGAAATAGTAAATGTAAAAGAAATCCCTAGGAAAACAACTATAAGATAGATCTCTGCTTTACAACTTAAGAAAGTTGTTCGGAAAGGTTGCAAATCCTTTGTTGTAATAGTAACTAATGAAGAAAATACTAATAACAAAGATAAATTAAAACTGGAAGACATTTCAATACTGAGGGAGTATTCAGATGTATTTTCGGAAGAAATTCTGGGACTGCATCCGAAGCGAGAGTTATATTTCACTATTGAGTTGGTACCTAGTGCAGTGCCCAGCTCAAAAGCCCCTTATCAGATGAATATATTGGAATTAAATGAATTAAAGCCACAACTAAAAGAACTTATTGATAATAATTATATCAGACCTAGTGTGTCTCCCTGGGGAGCAATTGTTGTTTTTGTTAAGAAGAAGGACGAAACTCTACGATTATGTATAGATTACTGTCAACTTAATAAAATGACTATTAAAAACAGATATTCGTTACCCCGCATAGATGATCTGTTTGATCAGCTACGTGGAGAGACTGTTTTCTCGAAGATTGATTTACGATCTGGTTACCATCAGGTCCGAATCAAAGATGAAGACATTTTTAAACAACTTTTAGGATTCAATACGGTCACTATGAGTTTGTTGTTATGCCATTTGGGCTTAAAAATGACCCGGTTGTCTTCATGTGTCTGATGAATAATGTAATGCATAAGTACCTAGATAAATTTGTGGTCGTATTCATTGACGACATCTTAATTTACTCAAAGTCTGAAGAAGAACATAAAGAGCATTTAAAAATTGTTTTACAAGAGTTACGAGAACATCAGCTCTATGTAAAATTTAGTAAATGTGATTTCTTTAAGGATAAAATAAAGTACTTGGGTCATGTAGTGACTAAAGAAGGAATTTATGTTGATCCTGGAAAGATAAAGGCAATCAAGAATGGCCAGTTCCAAAAGACGTAACTGACGTACGATCATTCATGGGGATTACTGGCTAATATCGAAGATTAATTAAAGGATTTTCAAGAATTGCAAATCCCATAACTTCTTTACAGAAGAAAAGGAAGAAACTCGAGTGGAGTCAAAAGTGTGAAGATAGTTTTAAAAAGTTAAAAACATTATTAACCATCGCACTAATCTTAAGAATTGCTGATCCTAATAAAGAATTTATAGTATGTACCGATGCATGCAATGACGGTTTAGGTGGAGTTTGAAGTTAGGAAGGACACGTCATTGCCTATGAGTCTAGGAAGTTGAAGATTCATGAGAAAAACTATGCGACCTATGAATTAGAATTGACTGCTGTCATACATGCCTTAAAAATGCGGTGTCATCATTTAATCGGAAGACAATTTATACTAATGGCAAATAATAAAGGGTTAAAATATTTGTTGGATCAACCTAACCTAAACGCTAGGCAAGTTAGGTGGCTAGCTTTCCTTAGCGAGTATGATTTTGAAATCCAACATATTAAGGGAAAAGAAAATAAGGTTGCTGATGCTTTAAGCAGGAATGCAAAACTAAGTTTTGTAGCAGCAATCAACACCTATAAAACATATTTGGAAGAATAACTAGAAGAAGGAATAAGACTAGATGAAAATTATCGGAAATTACAAACAAAGGTAAGAGAAAATTTAATTGAAAGTTTAAGTACAGGGTATAGTTTAAACGAAAATGGATTATTATTATATAAAGATAGACTATACATACCTAATGTACATAAGATTAAGTTGCTGATTTTAAACAAAATTCATAAGACTCCTTATTCAGGAGATCCTGGTTATCAGAGAACTATAACCATGTTAAGAAATGATTATTTTTGGCCAAACATGAAAAATGAATTGGCAGAATACATTGCTAAGTGCTTTGAATGTCAGCAAGTAAATACTGAACACCAACATCCAGCTGGGTTACTTCAGCCATTACCTATTCCTAATGGAAGTGGGAGATAATCAACCTTGATTTTATTACAGGACTACCTAGAAATCAAAATCTGAATTACTCAATAATGGTAGTCGTCGATAAACTAAACAAGGCAACTCATTTTATACCTGTTAAAACTACTTATAATGCTGCGAATATTGTTGATATATTCCTAAAACAAATTTTTCGTTTACATGGAATACCGAAAGTAATAATTTCAGATGGAGACCCTAAGTTTATGGGCAACTTTTGGAAGTCTTTGTTTAAAGGACTAAATACTACATTAAATTTCAGTACCTCTTTCTATCCTTAGATAGATGGACATGCTAAAAGAGTGAATAAGGTATTGGAAGATATGCTTAGAATGTATGTAAAAGAACAGCCAGGTAAATGAGAAGATTACTTACACTTGGTAGAGTTTGCTTACAATAATCACTACCAAGCCTTAGCAAGATATAGTCATTTTGAAATTTTGTATGGCAGAAAGTGCAATACCCTCATCTCATGGAATAATCCAGTTGTCAAGTTAGTATTAGGACCTGAATTATTAAAAGAGATGGAGTTAATTGTAAAACAGGTGCAAGGTAACTTGAAAGTTGCGTAAGATCGACAGAAAAGTCAAGCATATCTTAAACGAACTCAAAAGGAGTTTCAGGTAGGTCACGCATGTCTTTATTAAGGTGAGGCCTAAAAAGAGTTCTATGAGATTAGGAAGTTGTGCTAAGTTAGCACGTCGATATTGCAAACCTTTTGAATTACTGTCCAGAATAGGATAAGTAGCATATCAGTTATCTTTACCACCAAATTTGAAGGTTCATAATGTTTTTCATATTTTCGTGTTAAAAAAATACATACACGATGCTACTGATGTTATTAATTGGAATGATGTGTAGGTGGAGCCCGAAGGAGATTTTTTGGTGGAACCGGATTGTATCCTCAAAAGGAGGGATATCTCGCTTCAGAATCACACCATTGGTTAGATGAAGGTGCAATGCAAGCACCTTAGTCTAGAAGAATCCACTTAGGAATTGGAGAGTCATATGCGGGATGCATATCCAATTCTGTTTCAAAGAAATTCTGAGGTTGAAGAATAAATAACATCGAGGACGATGTTATAAATTAAGGGGGTGTGTATGTCACATGCCTCAATTTGCAAAACATTTTTATGTTTTAAGAATCATTTTGTTATATTTTATGTTAAAGTTTGTAATTAATGACCAAGTGGGGTCAAGGATAATTTAATGTAATTGCAGAATATTTTATTAATAAATAAATGAAAGATAAGCCAACAGCTTAGGAAAACTGTTAAATGAGTGTTTTATTGGTCACTTGATGGAGGAGGCTGGGTTGAGAACAGATTGACATGTGGCAGCATCCTCAAACTACTTCTAGCTGTTGCAGGTCACAACTTCTCTATTTTTGTGGTCATGATTCCCCAAGAAAGTGGAACAAGAGCAGGTGGCTCATTAAGAAAAAATCAACCCAAAAGACCTAGGTATGATAATAAAACTTCCCATTGAAGACAACTAAGGCTGCTCATTCTGGATTTGTGATCACCCTGAGTGAATGAATTTCACAAGATAATTCAATGGAGGGGACTAGCTGAAGTAAGTTTGAGTGGAAAAGTGATGAAGACCTGAACTAGTGCAGCTATTCTAAGCTGAGTTCATACTGCTGCAAGCATATATGATTTACTGCTGAACACTCAGTGGAGTTGCAGAGGATTTCTATACTACATCTCTCACCCAGTACTTCTACTAGGTGGGCTAGGAGACAAGCTTGGGGGTCCTAAGAATTGTAGTCCGGCTCTTCTCCAAGAGTTGGTTGGGAGGAACAGATTCCTTAAGCTGTTGTCACCTCATCTATACTTCCAGGTTTTACTTGTTTAGTTCAGTCATTTAATTATTTATTGTATCTGAAAAGTTTAAAATTTATCAATGATATAGTATATTTCTGTTTTTATTTCTGTTAGGGTTAGTTAGGAGAAATGTTTATGCTGTGAAAGTTAGTAAGTTCTGAACTAGCTAGATTAGGGTAAATAAGTAGAGAATTTATGAGTTAATTGATAGATAGAAAGAAAATACCTAAACTGTATTTTTCCACACCTTTTGCAAGGTAGTACTCTAGTACAGTAGGTTAGTTTATTTTCAAATAATGAATTCAAATAAAGTAAGTATGCATATGAAATTGTTAATTTTTACAGGATCTTTTGTATAAATTGTTTATAGGTGGTATTACACACTAGTCTGTGTAACATTTTACACAGTAAATCCAGAATTTTTTTATATTATAAATCTAATATGTTAATCATAAATAGATAATATAGAAACAAGAAACTATCAAGAATAAATTTAACTTAATACAAACAATATATAAGGTTAAACAGTTACCCAATTAGTTCACCTAAGTGAAAATGCAAATTAGGGTTAACTAAAAATGAAATACTAGCTCTGTAAATATTTTAAGAAGAATTAGGATTTGTGAACTAACTTATGTAAAATAAGTGTTCTTTTCATAATTACATAACTTCGAAATCTAGCTACTATACAACCTTAAGTATCATTCAAATGTCTGTATGGAGTCATATACTTCATCTATGAGTATTTATAAATATCAAAACCTAACAATATATTGCAAAAGTACAGAAAATAATTAAATTATACAAATAAGATCTTCCTCTATTTTATTTCCAGAAATCATTTCTGATTCAATAATTATGTTATTATCGAAAGATTCCACTGTCAAAATCCCTCAAGTTATAATTCATTTGAAGAAAAACAAATTAACTAATAATCTACTTAACTCTAAACCCTAAAAAGGTAATAACAACAAAAATAATTAAAATAACCACATTATATAATATATTATCCAAACAGAGATACTGTCAATCAGCTTTAAGGTATAAGAATTTTTTTAAGATCAGAAATAAAACTGAACAGACATACTCTCGGCCTATGGCCTGTTACATCACCAGTCAAGGCTTAAAAAGATTGATTAAAAATATCATAATTACGAACAATTTCACAATAGACAAACAATGGTCTCGACTATGAAAGCCCTTCCAAATTTTTTGCTAAAACATCCACTAGGGATTTATAAAACCTAAAAAATCATCTTATAACGGTCCCTGGCCAGTCCAAGTTCTTCATTGTAGTACATCACAGCCGAGCCGAAGAACCATTAACCTACGAACTCCTTCAACAACATTCAACACTATAAATCACTGTAGGAGAACCTCAGTGAAATCGAGGCTTACCAGGAAGTCGCTTTGGTGGAGCCCTTTCCTTTATTATCTTCCAACCCCGGTTTATCCTTAGACTGCAACTTGAAAAAGGGTTTGGAGCACAAAAAACATAAGTTAATACCACTTTAAAAATAAACAAAAATCTTCTTACCTGGTTCAGTTCGTTGAAGAAAAGTTTTATTCAATTCTAGCCACTCCTTGCAAAGTTAACGAGCTACAGGAAGGCTAGGTCGAGTAGATTGCAGGCACACAATGCGCTTTTTCAAAACCCTCAGATACCTCTCTAAGAACAACGAGCTTCCAGAATGCTCTGACAGAAGATAAAACGACACATAAAGCTCACGACTAAAAATTGAAGTCACGACGGGAAAAACAAAAATTTACCCAAGAGCTAAGCAGTAAAACAATAACCCATTTCAATAGGACCACACCACGATAATGCTACTAGCCTTGTTAATCTCTTAAAACTAACCAAAAATACCAGAGGGAATTTATCAGCATTTGTAGAGGCAGACTTATGACTTTTCGCATCGTGGTTTAAAGCCAGGCAGTGGAAAGAAGAGGGGGTAGTTACAAAAACCAGAGTTCAGCCGGCTTTATCTCTATACAAAGAAGAGAGAGGCCGTGGACAGAGAGATTTATACATTGGACAGACAAAGAGGCTGAGTGGCCATGAGCCTGTGGCCACACTTCCAGAGCAGGGCAAAAAGGTAGGGTAAGAACGAAAATTTAGGGTTTAGAGTGACTTTATACAAAAAACGCCAAGTCAAAACCCCGTCAAATGAGCTTTGAACACATAGCACCAAATATATCGCAGAGGATGGGTTCGACACTATAGTTCTAAAACCTCGCTTACTCTGCACACATTTGTTTGCATAAAGATCAAAACCATATGGTAGTATCTACCTTGGGTTCATTTCTCCATGATTTGGTTTTGTTTGTTTAAACCAAAAATGTTAATGTGGGAGGTATTCACGAAAGACTAGGGTCTTATACTTAAGCTTAAACCTTAACAATTGCATATCCACATTCTCTCTCTCATTTTTAAATAATGTTTACTATTTGTATTAGTAAGATACAAATACAATGGAGGATGGACCAACAATATATATAAATACTTTAACTATAGAGATTATTGAGCTAGGATTTAGTCTAGTCATTGATTTATAAATACGAATATATGCCTTGTTAATAAAACTCATATAAAATGAGAATTCATATAAAGGAAAATGAAATACTAATACCTGGTTAAAGGAGAACCATTGGAATAGAATAATTAAAGTTTTGGAAAGGGCTTGAATAATTATAAACAGTGCTATATACCAAATACTAACTATAATGTGTAGTTTTTGGTCATAAGTAATTTTTTATCACATCTTTTAGTTTATAGATTTCCTAGGTTATTGTACTCTTAATGGCAGAAGGAGATCCGTCCATAAGATGCACCTTCTAAAATTAAATACAAGTTTATAACTGAAAACAAAAAAAGAAAGTTAATTGAACAAGTTGTGTGTTAGTAAGCATAACTGAACTAAATCCAGTTCATTACAATGATGTTTTACAAAAATTTATGCAGGTTTCTAACAATAAAAATATCAACAATGCCTCTTACTTGGTCAAATTGCAAAACAAACAATTTAACTAGCATTTTATTCTATGCTAGCTGAATGATAATCTCAATCCGGAAGTACTGGTAACAAAACTGCTTACCTGTATAGAACCTGTAAAAGAAGCATCCCTTCACTACATTCCCTGCAAGCTAAGTAAGTCCCGATCTCAACTAAAGTTCTTTCCTACTTGTAATAAGACAGTAAAACACACTTTGTATAAGGTTTAGATATAGTTTTCTTCCCTGTCATTTTGAAACATAACTGCTAAATTCAACATCCGTAACTTGGTACTATAAAGATAAACAAATAAATCATATAGAACTAGAGTTTTTCAATGTCCAATTCTAATACTACTATTTGAAGTAACCATTAGCAGTTATTGGTTCTTAGGCAGTAGCAACTAAGAACATTTTATGTTACATCAATTTTTTTAAATTTTTACGAATTTTTAGGTTATTACACTTGGTATTGGTGACGAGGAGAGGCATCCCTTTAAAGGAGTTTAAGGGATTCGATGTGGAGGTAGCTAATGAACGAATCTTGCCTTGTGTGCAGAAGGCTTTACTGTTGACAGTCACTATGGGGAATTTCAATATCACTGATTACTTCTACAAGGTTAATTTGGCCGAGAGAAATATAGTTTTGGGTCTCCAATGGCTTAGTACATTGGGTACTATTTCACAAAACTATCTAACCATGGAAATGGGATTCAATGCAGTAGATGGTAGGAAAATAGTTATGAGAGACACGTTCAATGGCGTGACAAGGGTGGTATCCACAAAGAGAATGGAAACACTGTTCAAGGACGGTGATAAAGTTTATGCGATAGAGTGTTTGATCATGATGCATAAGACCTCCCATGACAACCACCAGTATCATGTAGACATACATGGCCTATTGGGGAAACATGACAAAGTTTTTGGAGAGATTCCTCTAGGAAGACTTCCTGACAAGGGATTTGAGCACACAATTGAACTGGAGTAGGGATCCAAACCAATGATCACCACTCCCAACTGGCATCCAAGGAAATTTAAAGATGAGATTGAGAAGGCCATCAAGGAGCTATTGGCCACGAGGCACATCTGACCTAGTTTTAGTCTGTTTGCATCATTGATAGTCTTGGTAAAAAAGAACAAAACAATGAGAATGTGCATCGACTACATGGCATTGAATAAGAAACCATCAAGAATTGAAATCCGATTCCCCAGATTGACGATTTGTTATATGAGTTGCACACAAATGTGAACTTTTCAAATATTGATCTTTGGTTACGCTACCATCATATCAGAGTCTGAGAGTAGGATGTGCATGAGACTGCATTTAGATGCCACTATGACCATTATGACTCTTGGTCATGCTGTTTGGATTGACCAATTAACCCGCCACCTTCCAATTGTGCATGAACCATATCTTGAGGGAAAAATGAGGAAGTTTATGTTGGTGTTCTTCAACGACCTTATATGCAACAAGACATGGGAGAAGCATATGATATATCTAGATGAGATTCTAAGCATTATGGAGGAGCAATCCTTGTATGTCAAGGCCTCCATATACGAATTTGGACTTATAGAGATCTTGTACTTGAGGCATGTAATTAACGCCCAGGGTCTTTAGGTTCATTAGGAGAAGATTCGGTCCATTTTGTATCGGCCCACACCGAGATCCCTTAAAGAGTTGCGATGATTCTTTAGGCTATGCACGTACTACATATGATTTGTGAAGGGATTTTCATAGTTGGGTGCACCCTTAAATGATATTACGAAGAAGGGGGCTTTCAGGTGGATTGAGGATTATCAAAGGGTATTCAACAAACTCAAAGAGGTGATGAGCACTTGCCTAGTATTGGCACTTCCAAATTTCAGCCAGCCTTTCGTGATGGAGTGCAACCTTTGAGTTTAGGTATAGGGGCCGTTTTGATGTAGAACAAGCACCCGATAGCTTTCAAGAGCAGGGAACTCAAGGAACCAGAGAGGCTCTTACCCATTTATGACAAAAATATGCTCGCCAACCTTTTCTTCAAGGTTGAAGGTGGAAGACCAGCGATGCTCCTATTATATGTCGATGACTTGTTCCTGACATAAAAGAGGAACTCATTAAAGTTGCAAGAAGGAGACTTGCTACCAAGTTCGAGATGAAGGACTTGGATATGATGCACTACTTTCTAGGCATGGAGGTGTGGCAGAATGCGGATGGAATCTCCTTGGGGAAAAGGGGAGTATGCAGTGGATATCCTGAAGAGGTTTGGGATGATGGCCATGACCACACCTATGGCATCGAACCTGAAGCTATTGAGTGTTGCTTCATCAAATTCGGTTGATTCCACGATGTATCGTCAGATGATTTGTTCCTTGATTTACCTGACGAATACGAGACCAGATATTTTCTTTGTTGTGAACACATTGAGACATGTTCACCTGATTGCTGCAAAGCATATTCTGAGGTACCTGAAGGGTACAGTTGATTATGGGCTCAAGTATGAGGCGAATAAGAAGATTAACCTAGAAGGTTATGAGGATTTGGATTGGGCAGGCAATGCCATTGATAGGAAGAGCACTTTGGGGCGGTGCTTCAGTATGAGATCAGGTGTGGTCTCTTGGTGTAGTAGGAAGCAGTCCTGCGTGGCGCTGAGTACAACTGAGGCAAAATATGTTACCACTTGCTCGGATATTTGGGAGGTAGTATGCTTCTTTTGAAAACTACTATTTGATTTGATTGATCTAACTTGCATTTTTGTATGATGCAGAGAGGAGCAGTGAAGCTCCAGCATGTGATCCAGATCGAGATCTCTCGAAAGAGGGAGTTCTAGCATAGCCGGTGAGATAGGTTGTCTGAGCATAAAATCTTGGTGAAGCTCTTGGGTGGCTCAGACGTAAAATGGTCATGTAGGTTGTCCTCAGATGTAATCATCCCTGGAGAAGCTCCGAGGTTATCCTTGGACGTAATTAGCCCTACTATGATTCTATGCTAGAAATGGCCAGAGTGAAGTTCAAGTACTTCAGGGAGAAGCTTGGTGTTCTCTAGGTTGAGGTTCCCTCCAAGGGGAGGTGATGAGCCCAAGAGCCTTTCTGACATGGTAGGATTGGTTCCTTCTATGGTTAGATATAAGTCCATGAGCCTTTCTGACATGGTGGTAGGAGGGTCCTCCCATGGTCAGATGTAAGTGCAGATCCTTTCTTACTGGGTCAGATATAAGTGCTGGATGAGCCTTTCTGACATGGTGGCAGGTTGGGCCTCCCATGGTTAGATGTGAGTGCTGGGCCTTTCTAACATGGTGGTGGATGTGTTCCTCCTATGGTCATATGTGAGTGCTGGGCATGCCCTTTTGACATGGTGGTGGATGTGTTCCTCCCATGGTCAGATATAAGTGTCGGGGGAGCCTTTATGACTAGGTTAGATATAATTGCTGAAGAAGATGAAGACCTACATGGATGCTAGGCCTACAACTAGCATGAAAAAGGACTGGCTCTGTAGAACTTCCTATGACGAGTCAAATTGAGAGATATCACCGGTTGATCGAGATAGCGGAATCAGTGATGATGATGATCGAGTGATGATCCAGTTTCGATGATGATCCAGCTTTGATGATGATCCAGTGATGATCCAGTTTTGATGATGATCCAGTGATGATCTAGCTTTGATGATGATCCAGACTTGATCCAGAGAAGAAGACTTGTACTGATGTATTGTGTCAAGAGAATACCTTCCTAGTTAAGAGGGAGTGTTGATGTATTTGTAACTTCAGAATGTATTCACTTGTATATCTTATATTGTACCCCGATGTTCCTATCGAGAGAATCATTTGTATTTCATTGTACCCAGATGTTCCTATCGGGAGAGTCATTAATATAATAAAGTCATGTAAAGTCATTGAGGTTAACCCTCCGTTGTAAGTCAGGGCAATAGTCCCCACAATTGAGTTAAGGTTAACCCTCCGTTGTAAGTCAGGGCAATAGTCCCCACAATTGAGTTAAGGTTAACCCTCCTTGTTGATCGGAGGGAAAAGTCCCCACAGTTGAAGGGCACTAGGGTTATTAGACTCTCCTAGAGATGTCGGCCCTGGTAAGTAATTGTAAAAGTCAGAAACTAGTATAAATAGAGAGTGAGACTCTCTATTTGTCACACACACTCAGTCAACTGGGGCGCATGAGTGAGAGAGGAAGTGCTCACACAAGTGAGAGAGAGAACAACTGTTGGAGATCATCTTTTCTGTCTTTGGGTTTTACTGCTGCAATTGGTGCTCATTCTATCTCCGAGGAAGTTGTGGGGTTTTCTCCTTTATGGTTTCCCCGAGGAAAATTATTTGTGTCTCTTGTCTCTTGTGATTATTGCTGTGCATGTTATTCTCTCAGATAAGATCCTAAGATCATATTGCTTAAATGATAAAAATCTAACATTAAGTAATTGGAAATTTTCTTGAAGTATTACATGGGTTCTTTGTCTCCAAGAAGACATTATTGTTTTAATGGTGAAGGGGTCTCTATCCATTGGTTGAGAATGTATGTTGTATTTGTATGTTAAATTGGTTGTCATTGAGGGTTAGAATCATTTCTATCTCAATTAAAATCTCCTTAGTTTCATTTGTTACTTTCTATGACAAGGAGTTATATTGGAGAGGGTTGTTTCTACCTTTATTTTTAAAGCCTTCAATAAATCAATGCTAGCATTCATCATCCCTTCTTATAATTATTTAGATTCTCTCAATATGGTTAATATTTATTGTTGAATATGTTCCTTCCAAGTGTTTTTCTCTTTCATAGTTTTTCTTTTTAAACATTCATAAGATTGCACACATCTCTAATGAAAACTGTTCACTATTATGGTCAATAGTCAATGTAAGGGAATGCACATCAATAACAGGAAGATGTGATTGGGGAGTGCAAATTCAGTTTTGAAAAGAACATTCATAAGAGTTTACATCTCTAACAAAAACATGTTTAATGGTCAGATTGATTGAATGGACCTTAATCACAAAGAAACTTGAATAAAGTATATGTTTAAAGCTATATTAAAGCTGAATTTATAGATATTTAGTAGTGCTAAGGTGTATGAGTCTGCATTAAAAAAGTTTTAGTTACTTTTAGGAAGATTACGTGTTTGGTGTATATGATGTTTGATGTATTATTAGTCACTTTGCGAAAACTGATATGTTTATATGCATTGTGTTTTATATATGCTTTCATAATTTGGAGTATATTTTGTATCAGCAAATTGCATTCCAAGATCATTTTGTAAATTGATCCTATATTAAAAAGAAGACCCAAAGATTGGTCAATATGAAGTGTCCATCGTAAGACCTGAAAAGACCCACCTGGCTATCACTACAAAAACTTAGGCTATTAAGCTTCTGTAGCATGACCTAAAATTATGCATTTCAAGGTACATTGACTCATATGAAAGGAATCTTCTTAGCCCAAATACCAATAAGAAGTTTGAACAAAAATGGACAAAATCATGATAACTCCCATCACAACTAAATATGTCATTTTGCTGAGTTTCAGAAATCTAGAAATGTGAGGTGTCCAGGCACCTCTCCATTCTTGAATTCCAGCACCTTCCAGCACCTTGATTCCAGCTGTAATCCTTCTTTGGAGATGTCATCTGCTTTAGTATTAATCTCATTGTATACATGATAGAAACGATGATGTCTGTTACCGGTTGAAATGACTTGACAAGCCACCGGTAAGCATATGAAGGGAGAGTGACCACTATCACCTTAGTCACTTATCCCTAACTACATTGGAAGTCAAAACCTCCTACGGGAGCCCTACATAACCTTGCAAAAGACACTTAGATGTATGAATGCATCTCATAAACAATCGGGCTTAGTGACCAATGCCTAATGGAGTCAATAAAAAAGCATAAATATGGATAGTACAAGTATTATAGCAGCAGTGTATTCATTTAAGGTAAGCAAATAATATAACTAGATAAATAAGAAAATATTAGCAGAAATACAAGTACTTCTTCACAACCTTAATAATCCAAAACAAGCATATGCAGTATCACAAGAAATGATGTATCGATTGTTAATGAAAGTACTCATGTTAGGAAAAATTGCTCAAATGTTTAGTAAATTCTTAGCAAGATGTACACAGCCAAATGTTTACAATATCAAGGTTCCAAACAAAATGTATATGTATGTAGCAGGCTGTGCATGTGTAAATGTGTGTAAACAATTTTATAAACAACAGTACTGTATATAAGATGATAAAGATGAAAAATTGTATACTTTAGTGTCAATCTATGTTAGTAAATTATACTGACCTCATTGACCACTACTTTATTATTTGCAGGGTTTGAAGGTGAGGAGGGGTGCCACTGTAAGGGAAACCCTAAGGGTAAAGGGGAACACCTGGGACATGCCTTTACTACAGACCTTATAATAGGCCATAAGCCAAGGTGTGAGGAGAAGAAAGGAAGAAAGGTAAAGGAAGAGGCTTAGGGAGGAGCCGAGATGTGTAGGAGTGGGTTGCTGTAGGTGTTTATGGTTGCAACAGTTTAGGGAGGAAAGGGAAGAGCGGTAACAACCTGAGGTGGAAGGAGGCAAGGTTGAGGGAGGAAGCGAGCCAATGGAAGGCTCAGGAGAAGAGGAGAGGAAGTGCTGCTATTGTAGCAGATTCAGACCCGAGGGAAGGAGTAGCCCCAGGGATTCCTTAAGGCAGACCCAAGGGTGGAAAAAAAAGAAAGGGAGGACAACTGAGGGTGAAAGGGAGTGGCTAGAAGGCATCCGAGGGGGAAGAAGAAGGAAACAATGGTTGGGGGACTACTTTGTAGGATTGTTTTCAGGTATGGAGATGATGATAAGGGTATGCCAAGGTGCCCTAGCCCTAGGAAATCTAAGAAGAAAATGGCTTCTAAATGAGGAGAAGGAGCCTAGTTAAGTAACTATCCTAGAAAAATAAGGGTAAACCCTAGAGGACTCTCACAAGGAGACACAACTCTTCTTCCTAATGTGACAAAAAGGCTGTAAATGGCTTATTATAGAAAAAATGCAGCCCTAAATATACCATTTAGTTATGAACATGCATCATCTACCAACATTCAAACAAAAAATATAAGAAACCAAACCTCCATGTGCTAGTGTTTAGCGGACAAATCTGAGCATCACCTTGCAAGAGAATTTAACCAAAGAACTCCAAAACCAACTTGCATAACCAGGAAAGATCTTTCTCAAGAGGGGCACATTTTTCCAAAGAGCCCTAGTTAAGGTAAAATAGTAACATAGTAATAATCCCCTTATCTCATGTCTTAAAATGAAAGCGATGAAATCTATTTGTATCATCTCACACTCACTTTTTACAAAACTATCCAAATTGACATGCCTTTAAAATATCAATTTCAAATTATAAAATGTCAACTTAAAATTAAAACAAAAGAATAATAAAAAAGGCCTAATGTAGGCTCAAGATAGGCTACCTGGGGTATTTCCCCCCTAGGTGCTAAAAATAGCCTAAATAAACGAATCACTCCAAGCGAAAGGCTGGAGTGAGCTAGAAGGGGTGTGTCATGCCCCTACTAACCTTGATATGTTGTAAAATCCCTCAACGCCCCCCATTATCAACATGTATGACCCAGTGAAGGAGAGAACGTCTTGATGAGGAAGAATGCCCAGGAGAGAGAGAGAGTGTCAGCTGAATGAGAGGATAGAGGGTGTCCTTGTGGTTGTAAAGGAAGACCAAAGCTTCATAGTTGAGACTAAAGCCATGTAAGCAAGTATGCATGGTGTATAGTCATGTGGCCCAGTGACAAACCTCTAGGAGCCTCAAATGATAATAATGAGATTAAAATCCCTAATAAAGGGTATTCAGTAGTTCCATTAATCCATAAAACTACTAAAGGAAGAGCTAAAGGCCCCTGCCATGACTAACGCTACCGAATAATACCCTTCTTGGTTGAAATATGCTTCTCTCTCTCTCGGGTATACCTGAGGCGCGCGCTGGGTACAGGTGCAACGTAACACTGACTCCAACTGCAAGACGAGTGCCCTTCCTGGGGGTGCTCGAGAACCTGTGAATATTCTGGTACCTGTAGACCTACACACACATCAAATATACAAGGGATCAAAAGCATCATTAGGAAAACACTTCCGTTCTGCCTTGTCCAAATAATATGAAATAAACAACGAAGAGTAATATGAATAACATACTAATAAACAAACTAACTAATTAACTAATGCAATAATAATGACTATCAAATGGTGTTAGAGAAGTACCTCTTAAGCACTTGCGTGTTGACAGGTAGAGGAATCTTCTCACCATCCATGTTACTCAGACATAACACATTTGGATCTACAATGTCAGTCATCTGATAAGGACCCAACTAAAGACTGTCAAACTTACCATGTTTACCTGGGTCTTCTCTTCTTTTATCCCTCAGGAGGAAGAGGTCCCCAATTTGAAGATGGCGTTGATGAGTCTTCTTATCGAACTTTTCTTTAACTTTGTCTTGGTGTTATATCAGGTGATTGAAGGTCTTTCAACGATTCTCATCGAGTTGTATCATGTTGTTGATTATTCACTGATATATATCTAGATCATCCATATTCCATAGGAGGATCTTGTATACTGGAAATTTCAAATTAATCGACAAAGTAACATCCAAGCCATACACCAATTCGAATGGGATTTTCCCAGTTGATTCCTTTGTAGTAATCTTGTCCGCCCATATTGCATACCTTAACTTCCTATCCCTACACCTATTATTATCTCCCACGGTCTTTCTTATGACACTCATCAAATTCTTGTTACTTGATTTAGCGAGTCCGTTACCTTGAGGATAATAATTTGAAGAGTGTGAAAATATGATACCATATTCGAAACAAAATGTGGATAGTTTTCCTCCATTGAAAGGCTTTGCATTATCTGTTACAATCTTAGCTGGATTTCTGAACCGAGTAATAATTCTGTTTTCCAAGAAGTCCGTAATAACCTTTGTTGTAGCTTGTTTCATTGGAATGACTTCAACCCACTTCATAAAGTAATATGTAGTTGTTAGGATCCATTTATGTTAGTTGCTTGATTTTTTTTTTTTTAATTCACTGATGAAGTCGAGACCCCATTGTTGAAACGATGCTTCAATGATAATAGGTTGAAGTGGGAATGCTGCAAGCTTCTATCTTCCTGTGTAAAGATGGCAAGGTTGAAAAATACGTACATACCTGTATACATCCTGGAAGATACTTGGCCAATATTATCCTGATATCAGAATCTTATGAGCTGTAGTAGAAGTTGCATGGTGACCACCGAATAGTCCTTGGTGGAATTATTTCATTAGTTCTTCTGCTCTTGCTAGTTCTACACATGTAAGAATGGCGATGTATGGATTTCTCCATCCTAATCCCTGAACTGATATTGAAGCTAAATTCATGTGGCAATACTTGGAAGCTTTCAACTTCAGGGATCTCTTCTTGTGATCTGGAAAGTAAGTTGGGAAAGATAGATTCATCAAATAATACACTATGTCTATGTACCAATCACACCGAGCTATTTCGAGTCTGTCTGCCAATATCATAGGGGTTGCATCTTCTTTTAAACCAAGAGCTTCTTCATTTCCTTCTGCCAATAATTGAGCCAAACCCTTGCCTCTGACAAACTTAGTGGGTTGGATTTCCAAGTCATTTCCCTGGATTTTTGCAATCCACTTAGCTCTAGTATCCAAGCCATCCCGTTGCTTAAGTATCTCTTTGATTGCAAGGTGAATAATGTATGCCATAATCTTTGAGTATCGAACAATCACTATGAAATGCTTCACTCACATCACTAATGTGTATGTGTGTTTTTCCATGATGTGATACTTGATTTCTGTATTACTGAAGTCCTTACTCATGAATGCAATAGGTTTCTCCTCATTCTTTTGTAGGAGAACTTTTGGAATGGTGTCAGCGGAAGCAAAAGAAAAAATACAAAATGGTTTAGAATAATCAGTGCTTACTAGCATTGGCATTTGAGTAATAGCTTCTTTGACATCCTCGAACGCTTTCTTGGCTTCTTCGGTCCACTTGAAATCTGCATCCTTTTTAAGCAAGTTATTCAAAGGTTTAGTAATTTCAGTAAAATTAGGAACGAACTTGTGAATAAATTTATTTTTCCAAAGAAATATCTTAAAGACTTTAGGTTTTTTGGCAACAAAATTTCTTTAATAGCTTTTACTCTTTCTGGATCAATCTTAACACCTTCTTTAGTAACAACATGGCCAAGTAACTTACCTTCAACGAAGCCCAAAATGGATTTTTTAGGGTTTAAGGAGATTCCATACATGCGACAACGTTCAAATACCTGTCGAAGATGTTTGATTTGATCCTTTCTTCTTTTGGAGTAAACTGTGAGATCATCTTCGTATATCTCCAAGATGTTTTGCAATATATCTCTAAAAGAATAATCCATAGCTCTCTAAAACATGGACCCAACATTCATTAAAACAAAAGGCATGCACAAGTACTGGTTAGTGCCCCAAGGAGTAGCAAAAGCAGTCTTTGCTTGATCTTCTTTCTCAACGACCACTTGATTGAAGCATGATAAACCATCTAGAAATGACATCATCTCTAACCCTGCAATCCTTTGCAGTAGAAGATCCATGTTTGGGAGTGGATAATTGTCCTTTTTAGATACTGTATTGAGGTTCATGAAATCAACACATACTCTGACGTCACCCGTCTTCTAATCTGACGTCACCTGTCTTCTTCCTAGATGGAGCAGGATTGGAAAGCGATTCCGAATACCTTATCGAGACTATGATCTTTGCTTCTACCATCTTTTCCAATTCCTTCTTAACTAGAGGGGTTAGATTAGGATTTACTTTTCTTAACTTTTGCTGATGTGGCTTTGCATTTTCTTCCAATGGTATGGCATGCAGAATGATGTTCTTGTCATAAGTCTTGAGCTCAGTACAGGGCCAAGCAAACACGTCCCTAAATTCTCGAACCGAATCAATGACTTCCTTTCTTGCTTGAGAATTTATTACTTTACCAACCTTGATAGGACACATATCTTCTTGAGAACCAACATTTACTTCTTCATATTCGGAATTCGAAGCCGTTTCTGCCTTCAATTTGCATCAATAATTTCTATCAAAATTCTTTTCCAATGAGATGCTCTCCATAGGGATAGGGTTATATCGAGGTTCTTCAGTAGATACTTCTTCTCCCTAATCAACATAATTACCTGCATATTCCTCCACACTAGCCATGAACCTACAAATGTGTTTGTCGTCGTCAAATACTTCCCAATTGTTGAAGTTTTCTGGTAGTGATAGGAGAAAGATTAATTTCACTTTACATGTATCCTGTACTTCATCAGATGGATCAAAGACAGAGGTGAAAACCACAAGAGCATCCACTATTTGGGTCCGTTCTCTCGGTATCAATTGCAAAGAGATAACTTGGAAATATTTAGTAGCAATTATGATTGCATCCCTGTATCTTTTTAGTCACATATTTTTTCAAGAAAAAGTTCCTTTTACTTGACATACAACCATGTAAAAATCACCTATAACATGTAATAATTGATTTCCATAATCCTTTGCAACATTTATCCCAAGTAGAAGAGCTTCGTATTCAACAACATTATTTGTACCATCTATTATACCTAAATCCTGTCAACACCATGTGATAAGACCCTTAAATTTCATGTTTTCCCTTAATCCCAGCACTTAGAGTGGAAAATTACTTTGTTTGTCAATTCTACATGAAAAAACTCAGCACCGCGCTTTCCTTGTGGCCCATGAGTGGTACCTTGCTCAACACCGCCTGTACCCTGTTCCAGGAAGCGGTGCCACTGCTTATGGTCTTTGGTCCAAATGTGTTTCTCATCTAAACCGCTCTGTCATAAGAGGAGAAAAGTGATACCCTAGATAAAATGGGAAAAATAGAAGTTTCTCGAGGCTTCTAGATCATGAGCCTCGTGTCCTCCCTTATCCCTATCATTGTGGGTTACCTTGAGCTCGAGATCCCCCATAATAGGATATGTTGAAATATTGTAACTTCGAAGAATATTCTATATGTATCTTTTGTGGTCCCCGATGGTCCTACTGGGAGAACCACTTGTATTACATTGTACCCCGATGCTCCTAATCGAAAGAACTAATAAGAGTCATGAGGTAGTCCCCTCTAATTGTAAAGGTGGGTCATCGGCACCCCAGTGTGGTTACTTGAGCCTACATGTGTAACTCGAGCCTACATGATTTAAATCGAGCCTGCATGTCAAATGAGTTAAATTAAGTGAACGGATGAATATAAATAGAGGTGTAGTGCTCCTCATTTGTGACACACACTCTCACTTGTATAGCGCATTAGTGGAGAAGAGAAGTAGCTGGAGAAGGAGGAGGATCAGGCTTTGATCTCCTTGCTGGTTTATCTTTTATCTTTTTGGGGCATCTATATTGAGGAAGCTTTTGCTAGGTTTTTCCCTTTAGGGTTTTCCTAGGATAAATCTTTGTGTTCCTTTTGTATGGTTGTGCTTGTCTATCTTTCAGTGATCCTGTTTATATGCTTTTGTTATGAAAATGAAATGAAATACTAATGTCTTAGCTAAGCATATGGAAATTTAACATGGTATCAGAGCTAACCTAAGAAGAAGACATTGTGCAGCTAAAAAAGCTAGGGATTCTTAATTTTTGGGTCTCTCTCCACAATCCATCAGCAAAAGTATGCTAGGATGACTGTCCATTGAAGGGCGCATATTTCTGTCGAAGCGGAATTCAATTCCGAGCATTTTCAGTTTTTGATGTGGAAATTAGGGCTTTCTACAGAAGAGAAATTTTTGAGTGAGACCATGATAGGATTGTTCTCCTAATAAAAACCGAATTTTAGAGACCTGGATCAAGAAATTTGGTTGGGTAAAACTCTGGGAAAGTCAAACCCTAGTTTGACCCCGAGCTAGAAAAACCCTAAATACTAAAACTGCTACATTTTGGTACATTCACTATATTCCATGATTGGAGAAGGCTCAAGAGCTGAAAATTGCAGGGGCCGAAGATAAAATCCTGATGAACACTGTGTCCAGAATTCATCCTCAGATTCACTATATTCCAGGATCTATGTTCTCTCCAAGTTAGGGTTCCAGCCTCTTCCAGAATTCATCCCTAAACAGGACACCTGGGGAGAATTGAAATATCTTGGGCTACAGAGGTCCAAATGGAATTAATGGAGATGTTATAGAAAGGTAACAGACTTTAATTTCTGTGGTATAAATATCAGACTTAGAAGATGAACCAGTGACACGTGGCATTCCGTAAAACTTTGCTGTTCTGAACAGTCCTGTAGCAGGTCACCTTGGGAAAATGATCATAAATCCCAAAAGGTGAAACAAATTCTGATGAAACCTATGGTGTTGGATCAGGGAAATGCGAGGTTACCTTAGTACAAAATTTTAGAGATAGAGGAGCATAAATTTCATATATATCACAGAAACAGTAACAGGAATTTCTGTTGAAGAAATTGGAAAATTAGGGCTTCCTGTTCCGGGAGCTTCCCTCTACTGTTTTCAGAAATGGAGTACATTGGACAGCTCCATTTGAAGAGATATATATTTCTAGCCAATCAGATCTGAAATATTCCAAGTTTTGAAATTAGGGTTTCTGTGACAAACCCTAGATCGGCCAGCTCCAGAACCAGGACGTACACCTCAAATCGGTAAGATCTAATCCTTTGATATGTTCATTTGAGGTTCTCATTTCAAAGTGATCTATCACATCATCTTGATGATAAGCTTGGTGAAGTTGACAACTTCCAAGCCTAGAAGTATATGATCTCTTTGAATAAAATGGATTGGACACCTACATGAGCATAGAGGTTCCAGTTTCAGCTAGAATCCTTTCTCAAGAAGAACTTGGTCAAAGCCCAGAAGATCATTGATGATTCAGTCATGAATCAACTTGTAATACAAGTGTCTTCCCTAAAGACATCGATGATGTTTGATTCCTTGACCAAGCTATTTGAAGGGAAGAACATAGATCAGAATATGACCTTAAGAAACCAGCTGAAGAATGTGAAGATCCAGAATGCAGAGACCATGTAGTCATAAGGATCTCTCAAATCAAAGAACAACTTCAAGCGGGGAAAGAAGAAGTGAAGAATGCAGAAGTGGTGATGGCCACCTTCAATGGCTTCCCAGGATCATGGAATTCATTCATTCAAGAAATGTGTTCTAGAAGGAAGTGATTATTTTTAGCAGACTTTGGGAAGAAGAAGAAGCTCGTCTCTGAAGATCAAGCTCTCATCTTCCAAAGAAGATCCATCAATCAATGAGGAATATGAAGATCTCAACTCTTGAAGAACTGCTTATCCACCTCAACATTTGGATAAGAAACGATGCTATCATGAATGAAGAAGATGATGAAGCTGAAGACTCAAGAAGGAGTATACCCATGAAACAAATAAAGATAAGTATTCAATTGTCATTTCATGATATTGTTTTGTTATACATTTGATTATATTCAGTTGATGTATTTTTTGCATTAATGACTGTATACTACTAATATGCATGTGATGGGTAAGTAGCTCATGGTTCTATATAACTCTCCATTGCTACTTATCAAACCTCTTTGCTGACATATTGGATTAGTGCACAATCTCAATAATGTCATGGTGGAGATGGAAGGCATTTAGAAAGTTTAAGTGAGATATGGATGAATGTTGTATTGACTAAACAGTTGCATGATGCATAAGAATTTGTTGTTATGCATATGTTTTATGAAATAGTTCTAACCATGCAACTGGTGCATTTGAATTGTAGGAAAGGTCATGAACAACCTCCTACAAGAAAAGAAGGATGAGACCTGTTCCGAAGAACAAGTGATGACAATTCAAGATTCACTCCAATAAACATGAATCTAAAGCTCCCAGGGTCAGAGACACCATGACGAAAGAAAGAGCTTCAGAGAATGGTAGATCCGCCTTGAAGGATGAATACCACCATGGGTACAAGAGATAACTCAAGATGAAGAAAAGAATGCTATAAAAGAAGCTATGATCAAAGAATAATAGTTGATCATGGGGAATGATGTATACAATATGATGGAACAAGTGTACAAAGCAAGGTTCGTGATTCTCCCCAGAAAGAATAGACTATGACATGACATACTCTATTGACCAGTATATATCAAGCATAGAACCACCTATACAGAATGAAGAGGGAAGATGATAGTCCACTTCAGGGGGAGTGACTACAGAAAATTATATCTGAGTTCAACATGGTATGACATGATGGATAGCTTTGTGATGGATCAAGAGTTTACCAAGAGTAAAGTGGGTTCCAACCTTCAAGGTTGAATGCAGAAGACTAGGATATGTTGATGACCTGAGAAGACAAACTCATATAAGATGTTATGATACTAGAATGATGTTTGGGATATAGTACTCAAACCAGAAAGCAAGAATGTGGTATCTTCCAAATGGATTTGCAAGATAAGATATGTTGCTGATAGAAGTAAGGTAAGAGTTGTGGCTAGAGGTTTCTATCAGAAAGAGGGAATTAATTCTGAAGAGACACTTACTCCAGGAAGCAAGGTACACTTCCTTCAAAACTATCATGGTAGTTTCTTCCATGATGAAGTAAAGACAAACCTTCCTTAATGGTATGATTGAGGAAGAGTTTTACATCGAATAGTCACGAGGATTTGAAGTTGAAGACAGAAGGAATCAAGTATGCAAGTTGAAGAAGGCCCTCTATGGCCTGAAGCAAGCTCCTAGAGCTTGGTATGGAAGAATAGATAGTTTCCTGATGAGCATGGGCTTTGCTAAGAGCAAAGTTGATCCTAACCTTTCCTACAAGGTTGTAGAAGATGTACCTGTCATTCTATTACTATATGTGTATGATTTCAATTCTTGACAGGGGATGAGAAACATATCATGGAAAGCAAGAAGAAACTAGCAGAAGAATTTGAGATGAAAGACCTTGGGTTAATGCATTATTTCCTAGGTCTAGAAGTGTGGCAAAGTTCAGAAGGAATCTTTCTCAACCAGGGCAAGTATGTGGTAGAGATATTGAAGAGATTCAATATGTTGGAATGCAAAGTCATGGCCACACCCATGGACTCCAACCTAAAGCTGTTAGCTGATGACTCATTCGAGTTAGTGGATGTGACTCACTACAGATAGATCGTTGGGTCATTGATGTACTTAACAAATACCATACCAGACATTTGTTTTTCTGCGAACACCTTAAGTCAATATCTTGTTCAACCAAGACGGGTTCACCTAGTAGCTGCAAAACATGTCATGAGATATCTGAAAGGGACTATAGACTTTGGTCTATACTATGATGGTGGCCATGAGTATAGATTGTATGGCTACACAGATGCAGATTGGGCTGGAAATATCTCAGACAGGAAAAGCACATCAGGTATATGCTTTTGGTCTGCTATGAGTTCATGGTTTAGCACGAAACAGTCCAGTGTTTCTCTTAGCACAGTTGAAGCAGAATACATAGCAGATTGCTCTACTAAGTTGTGAATCCATATGGCTTCAGAAGCTGATATCAGGTCTCTTTGACCTGAATATGGACACTACAATGATTCTATATGATAACCATAGTTGTGATGACAAAGAACCCTGTGTTCCGACGTAACACGTATAAATCCGGTATTTCTACATACAAGATAAGATGCAGATGATGATACTGTAGATGCAGATGATGGTGATTCAATATTTCTATACTGAATATATAGATGATGATGATTTCAATATTCCCATACTGAATATATAGATGATATTTCAGTATTTACATCCTGTAGATACATATGATGGTGATTCCATATTTCTATACTGAATATATAGATGATGATGCTTTCAGTATTCACATACTAGAGATACGGATGGTGATAGATCAGTATTCAGATACTGAAGATGTAGATGATGATGGTTTGGATGATGATGTACCGACGGAGCCTCTGCCTTGAGTAGAGTTCGAACACTTTCGAGACAAGCTTGGTGTTGTTTGGAAAGACCTTCCTCGAAAGGGGGAGTAGTGATGTTGCAGTGGGATTGTATCATCCCTGGGCATTTTCCCTAAAGTAATTCGGAGACCTCGGTCCTCGAGAATGAAGAGGGATTGTATCATCCCGGGACATCTGTCCATAATAGATCTAGTGACCTCGGTCATCGAGAATGTGATGGGATTGTATCATCCTGGGACATCTGTCCATAATAGATCCGGTGGCTTCAGTCCTCGAGAATGTGGTAGGATTGCATCATCCTTGGACATAGTCCTAAAGTGATAGGGAGTGATTATCCAGTAATTGTATCCGGTGACTTCGGTCATCGAGAATGTGGTAGGATTGCATCATCCTTGGACTCAAGTCCTAAAGTGATAGGGAGTGATTATCCCATAATT
>LPNX010710657.1:1001159-1012716 GCA_001517045.1 Pseudotsuga menziesii
TTCCCAGGATAAATATTTGTGTTCCTTTTGTATGGTTGTGCTTGTATATCTTTCAGTGATACTGTTTATATGCTTTTGTTATGAAAATGAAATGAAATACTAATGTCTTAGCTAAGCATATGGAAATTTAACAGGATCTTGGAGCCACCTCATCCACAATTCTCTCAACTATCCCTATCCATTGAGCCTTATAAATACAAGCTCATGTCCATAGTTGAGGAGGAGAACTATAGAGGTATTTTTATGCTGTTGGATTGACTACTTAGTCCAAATCATTGGAGAGCATAGAGAGAAAATTTGGAGCTTATGGGGATGAAGCGTTTGTTTCGCGGAGATGCCTGTTAACACTGAGGCAATGGTTGTAAGCTTCTCCATACATTCTTAATGCAAAGCTGATTTCCGTCCCACATTACTGTTGTTTTGATTTCACATGTACATGTTGTTAGATTCCTTAGTCACTGACATGGATAAGTAGATGATTTTTTGGTAGCTTTGATGTGTTTGCATGTTTGATCTGTTTGCAGGTACACATGTTCACAATCGAAGCAGCATTCCAGGTGTCTAAAACATCCAGGGAAGGTCTTCATCCTTTGTCGTTCACTCATTTGTTCTGGATCTGAACCATTCAGACCAGAGGAACAACTTCTGTCCACAGAAGGTGAAATATTCCTGATTACAAATCTGGCGACTCCGCTGGGGAGTCATTCATATTTCAGTTGATCTGATCTTCCTCAGTTCTTGAAATCTTGTCCGAATCCAGGATCCATATCTAACTCTCTTCAGTGAGATTTACCATCTGACTCAGTGAATTTTGGTTTGAAACTTCCAGATCTATTCAGATCTGAATTATTTCAACTTTTTATGCTCTTTTTAACTGTCAATCCATCAAATTTTGCCTTGATCTGATCAATTTATGACTTGATATTTCGTTCTCTTTTGTGTTTTGGATCTATTCAGGGAACCACACCAATTCTATTGGTGAGAAGCAGTGCCACCGCCTGAGTCCTGTTATCCAAAAGTGGTGCTCATCCAGAACCGCTCTGTCAAGACCCCTCCAGCGCAGTTCCAGGTAGGCCTTGTTCCAAGACTATTTTTTCTCATTTTTTGAAAAACTTTGAGTTTGTTTGCTTTCAGCCCTGCACTATCAGGCTTGCGTGTTAGAGTCTGAATGCTCATGGTTTGAAATTCTGTGGTAAAATATTGATTTGATTGAAGAATTCGAAAGCTAGACTAGGCTTGTTGTTAATTCATTTTCTTCTGTGCCTGTTGGTTGCGATTGTGAAAGGAATTCTTTTTGTAGGATTAGGTTGTAGTGAGCTCTCTTTTCATTTCTGTTATAAAGACTAAAAGAAAAACCATTTGATTAGCATCTTGATTTAATTTTTTGTTTCCATAGAGGACTTCTTTTTGCTTGTTAATTTTTTTTTTTTGACTGAGATTAGGTCATTATCATTATTGAGCATAAGACATTGGATCTCTGATTAGCCTCACAAGCTTTCAGGTTCTCTGTGTTCTTTTGTCTCTTTTGCATTAGTACTATCTCATCAAATTAAAAAATATTGTATTTTTAAGTTATATCTATCTATGTTTTAAGAAAAATTAAAAAATAGAGTGCATATGCATGTAGTGTGCTTCTTGTTTTTCTTTTAGGAAAAGAGACTCTTCCCCTTTTTATTGCTTTTAGAAAAGAGAAATGAGTTTGGAAAGTGTTGCTTGTCTTTGATTTTGATTTGTTCAAGGTAGTTGTTTGGAAATTTTTGGTTTTCGAAACAAAAGAAAATACTCTCTTTCCCTCCCGTAGGTAGGCATACCACGAACGGTAAAGTGAAATATTTGCATATGCATACTGCATGGTTTTACTTTTTTTTGTCAAAATTCCATGAATTCACCTAACCGTCCACTTTAAAATTAACGGTAGTTATAGGTTAAAATTTACATATCAATTTGAGTGATAGGTTAGAGACGTGTTCGGGCGTCGTTAAGCATAGGAGCTGTCGTTACTCATCCGCATTACATCTTGGGACTCGCGCGGTTCTTACACGTACTGTTGGTATATCGAACGACCTTTCACATACCCTTGAGGTATATAGAAAGGTACTTCATGTAATAGATTGTATATCGGAAGGCCCCTTGTGAACGGTTATGCATTAGACAACACTACTATCGATTCGAGCTCCCATGTACCTTGCGTATATCGGGAGACCCCACTAGGATACCTTATCCATCTGAGAAAATCCCTTTGGCCGTCTTGCTTGGAGCCATACACCAAAAACAACATTCGGGGAGATTACTATGTATGTACCCTTGAGGTATATCGCGAGTGGAACCTTCTTGACAATCCTGGTGAGAGACCTGACTATCTGAACTCCTCCTGTCATTTAAGTTTGCTTGTTTGGACTATAGATTGAGTAGGGAAATTTTTGGTGTGTTTTCTAGTTTTTGAGACCCTAGGTTAGATAGGCGCTGTACAAACTGGCTAAGCTAAGACAGTCCAGGAGAAATCCAATGGAAGCTATCGACCAAGGAGCTGCTACCACCTCCCAAGTGGGAGAAGATGTAGTTGCAGAAAGTGGAGGACCATATCCTTCACACTCCCCTCCCTTGGTCCAACAACCTTCTCAGGGTAATACTTCGTTCCATTCTCCCACAAAAAGTCACGTTGATGATACTACCTGTCCAGATTATGGTCCCAATGCTCCATTTTGGGATACCTCTATAGGACAAGCCATTACCTCATTTGGCACCCGTTTAAATTTTTTTGAAGAAGTTTCACCAGATGAAGAAGAATGTAGACAATACTGGGTAGCCATTCTCCGTGTACATGAGATTGAAAAGAAAATAGATGACATATTGGGCACACCACCACCACGTTCTGCAGCTGTTCCTGTGGGATATCGCTCACTTTCCAATTCTATGAGACCCATTGAATCGATTCTAGATCACACAGTGACTCCACTTAATCTAGGTCAAACTTCCAACCCCACCTCCTCCCATATTATGTCTGTTCCCAATCCTCCCAGGTCTTCTGCACCTGGGGCTCAACATTCAATTCCTGTTTCATCATTAGATTTTAGTGCCGGGGGGAAACCCCTGACATGACCTATGTTATCAGGCATCAGAATTGTACCTCGTCAAGGACAGACCTCTAGTATAGAGCAATCTATAGTTTATGTCACTCCCACCCACACTAATGTGGTTAATCCCCCATCCAGTTCAAGTCATCTCTTGGGGGCGTAACCTGTAACCACTCAAACCTCTGGGGGTTATGGTTATACATCAAATCTAGTACCTGCAGGAAACGTTAATTATCCACCCAACCCTACAGAAATGCCTTATGCTGGAATTCCATATCCTACTAATACTTTTACGCCATGGGGGAAACCTAACTGGTCCTACATGCCAGATATGGGGGGGATACCTATACATACTGTGGGAGGTGCTGGAGGCCCGCCTTATGGGGGTAATCCCACTGGGGGGCCTAATTGTCCTGAAGGGCCTGGTGGCTTCCCTCCTTATGGTCCTAGTGGTCTTGGGGGGCCTGGTGGCTTCCCTCCTAATGGCCCTGGAGGGTCTAGTGGCCCTCCTCCTAGTGGTTCTGGAGGCTCTGGAGGCTTACCTAGAGGTCCCGAAGGGTCTAGTGGTCCACCTCCTGGCGTTCCAGGTGGTCCTGGTGGTCCCGAAGGCCCTGGTGGTCCTCATCTCGAAGGCCTTGGTGGTCATAATGGTCCTGATCCCAGAAATTAACCCCTTGCAGGTGGATTTCTCGGTAGTTCTTCGTCACAACAACCTGTCTATCAGTCTACTTACGGTCCTACTGGTACCTATATGTCATATCAATATTACCAGTATGTGCAACCTAATCCTCAGTTACCTTTCCTAGCAACTTTGGACATGCCTTATTTGTCCAAGTTGATTAATGACCCCATTCCACATAACCCCTCGTGGCCTCCCATTCCGGTAAAGTTACCGTCGGACATTCCAAAGTTCGATGGAAAGCAGGGAGATGATCCAAAAAACCATGTCATGACATTCCATTTGTGGTGTTCTTCAAACTCCATTATGGATGATTCAGTTCGTTTAAGACTCTTTTAGCAAACTTTGATCGGTACGGCCGCGAAATGATACATTGAACTTTCGCAACATTCGTTTGTGGATTTTGGCTCATTGGCAACAATATTTCTTACACACTTTCAACTTCCTATCCATTATGAAATGGGTACTGATATCTTAACTTCTCTATGACAAAACACCTCCACCCACATATCCGATCATATCCATGAGTGGAGAAGGCAGAGAAGACTTATTAAGGCTCATATTCCAGATCAGTTATTAGCTGATTGGTTTACTAAATCTTTGTTGCCTCCAATTTCCCGAGATGTGTCTATAGGCGGTGCCATTACTGAAGAGAAAGCCATCAGTCGAGCCCAATATCTAGACTTGGTCTATTCCCGGGTTGGAACTTTGTATGACTTGATTCCTCAAGCTCCTCGCCCAAGCACCGATCCCGCAAAGACACCAACAGAATTCCTTGTTGATGGGGTTGTTGGTTCAATCCAGTCCCTGTCAGCAATAAAACCTGCCAAGCAACCCCAAAATGCCTCCCCCACTCCTTCAACTCCCAAGGTTTCCGCTAAGGTCAATTCTATTCAGAGTATTCAAACACCCGACAACAATAAAAAGAAATGTAAAAATAAAAATAAAAAACATGGAAAGCAACAGGAGAATCCAAAACCAACCACCAACGATAATGATAAAGGGAAAAGAAAAACAAAATATCCATGTTTGCTATGCGAAGGTGACCATTTCACAAAAGAGTGTCCCCGTCGGGACGAAATCACCCAATTTTTGAAAACAAATTCCGCACTCAGAGTTCTCACAGATCCTTTTCCTTCTCAACAACAATTGATAGACCACATGTCTAATAAGGGAATTTCTAGTTCTTCAGAGGAAATTCGCATGATTTCCTCAGATACTATTCGTTTAGAAACTCGAAGTCAGAATTACGACAAACCCGCAGACCAGAAAGAAGACAATTATTCTTCAGGGAAAGCTCCGTCTACTGGTTCTCCTGACTCCTCGTCTACTACCTCCCTAACCATTGAGAAGCCTACTCTTGACATGGATTTGCATCCACCCAAGAGTACTCTTAGGAAGGCTGGTTTTAACCCTAATGCCCGAGCTGCTCAATTTTATAATGTAGTTGAAGATCTTGCTTAGGCACCATGTGCAATGTCTACCTTGGAAGTGCTCCAAAGTTGTCCTACACAACGCAAAAACTTGTTAACTGCATTAGGAGATTTAGACCCAGACAATACTAATTTCATTCATTTCAATGTTGAGAACTATAAGTCTAGGCTACCTCACAAAATTGCTTTCCAAATCATCACAAAAGTAGTCGGGAAGAAGGTCTTTAGAACGGTCTTAGACGAAGGAGCTTCAACTTTGGTTTTGTCCCTGTCTTGTTGGAAAGCTCTCGGCTCTCCCTAGCTTGTAACATCACCTATGACTCTAAAATCCCTTGATGGACGAGGTTTCCAGCCCCATGGTCTCATATCAGCCCTTGTAGTTGAGCTTGGGGGAAAAATATTTCTATTCAAGTAGAAGTAGTAGACACCCCGTTAGATTACAACCTCCTTCTAGGAAGAAATTGGTTTTACGCCATGACTGCTGTCGCTTCGACGGTATTTCATCCTGTCCAATTTCCACATCTAGGGAGAATTGTCACCATTGACCAACTCAATTTCTCTACGTCGGATGTTACTACCTCTATAGCTAATAACATCCTTATGTTAGGTCAGTCCCCTCCTCCTTACCAGTCGATTGGGGTAGGCATGTTGAAGGATTCATCCCTTATGGGGATTTTTTCATCCACTCCTCCTAACACAGACACAACGATAGTAAATATGATTGCATCATTTGATTATGAGCCCAAGGGCAAACAAATTGTTGAGTCCACCTTGTTGAGTTCGCATGAAGAAATGTACAACATCATTCAAAATGTTTCCGATGATCACCCTGATGAACTTCATCCGGTGACTTCAGACCCTTACCACCTGCCCTACTAGTTAGAACCATCTCTTCCTATTCTGGATTATCTCTCTTATACTTTTCCTTCCGACGAGTCCATATGGAGATCATGAATACGAATGAGCCTATTTGGGAGGATCACCATCATAGATTCTCGTTCCTCCCCAACACCAGTTCGGTAGACTATGACTATGCATCCCTGTTTTCCACTGATATTGTCAACACACCTCAAAGTCCTATATTGTTGCAAGACATAGATTCTGAAGGAAACCTATGCATCATTACTTAGACAAATCCACTTGACATATCAACCAAGCCTGGTACCATTGAGCATGTTCATGTTGGGAAGAACTGCTTGACAGAAGAATATGAAGCCTACAAGGAACTTTTCAAATAATTCCACAATATTTTTGCCTGGTCTTATGAAGAAATTCCGGGGATATACCCATCCATTGTGGTCCATGAAATTAAAACCTATCCCATTGCTAAACTTGTCCGGAAAAAAACTAAGGAAAGTCCATCCACGGAAGGCCACATCTATTAAAGCTGAAATAGAGAAACTTCTCAAATCTAGGTTTATTTATCCTATACCCCCGACGGAATGGGTATCGAACATTGTCCCTGTCAATAAAAAGCAGGGAACCATTAGAGTTTGTATCGATTTTCAAGATTTGAATAAAGATTGTCCCAAGGATAACTTTCCTACTCCACATATCGATCAGATTATCGACAACTTTGCCGGAAGTGTCATCTTCTCATTTATGGATGGCGTTTCTGGTTATAATTAGATTGAGATTTTACCCACCGATCAGCACAAGACGACATTTATTTTCCCATGGGGAACCTTTGCATATAGGAAGTTACCATTTGGCTTAAAAAATGCAGGAGCCACTTTCCAACGTGCTATGTCCTATGCGTTTCACGATATAAAACATATCATTGAACCTTACCTTAACGACCTCCCTACCCATTCACAACGACGGGAGGACCACACTGGTCATCTTAGAGACATTTTCCTAAGATTCCATCATTATAACATACTGCTCAATCCACATAAATGTGTTTTCTGTGTTGAGACGAGACGCCTGCTAGGTTTTGTGTTCTCTAAGGATGGAATCTGGATAGACCCTTTGAAAATTTCTGCCATTTTAGCTCTTCCAACCCCAACCAATCTTCTTGAACTCCAAAGTTTGCAAGGGAAGGTAAAATTTCTCTGTCGTTTCGTGTGCAATTTTGGAGAGAAAGCACATGGTTATATGTGTCTCCTCAAGAAGGACACAACGTTCTATTGAGATGACCAATCCCAATGAGCCTTTGATAATCTTAAACACGCTCTGACTCATTCACCTGTGATACACCCCCCATATTATTCAAAGGATTTTCTCTTATATATTGCTGCCTCCACTACTACCATTGCTATGGTCTTGGTGCAGGAAAATCTCGACGGTCAGGAGCACGTGATTTACTATGCTAGTAAGAATATTATGGATTCTGAAACTCAATATTCACGTGTGGAGAAATTAGCATTGGCCACGGTCATTACTGCTCAAAAATTTTGTCACTACATTTTGCTTCGCACAACCACTGTATTGGCATACCAGAACCCTATGTATTACATCCTGACTCGTCAGGTGCTCGGGGGAAAGTACTCCCAATGGATAGTCATACTATAGGAGTTTGATCTGGAATTTGCCAAAGCCACATCAAAGAAATCCTTGGTCTTTGTAGAGCTCATGTGTGATTTTTCTTGTGATTCGAAGTAATTTGAGCCCAGTGATTCATTTCTGGATGAATTCTTTATCCTGACAAGCATTACTGACCCATGGTATAGATATTTGCTCATTTATCTCCAAACACAAAGATTTCATCCAAATCTATCCCATGACGATTGCCGCCGCATCCGTCCCCACGCAAAATACTACCTCATCTTGAATGACACCTTGTATAGACGTGGGATCGATTCCGTTCTCTGGCGATGCCTCATCCATGAGGAAGCTAAACAAGTGTTGAATGATTGCCACTCCGAAGCATGTGGCGGTCATTTATCTGGAATGGCTACAGCCCAGAAAATCCTTTGCACTGGGTATTTTTGGCCTTCAGTCTTTAAAGACTGTAACGAGGCTGTCAAGAAATGCCCACCTTGTCAACATTTTTATCCAAAAAAGCGCACTCATCCTGCTCCGCTACACTCCGTCATTGCCGTTGGCCCATTTGCCAAATGGGGGTTTGATTATATGCGTTGTAATCCTACCTCAACCGAGGGGCATGGTTACATCATCGCAGCCGTTGACTATTTTACAAAGTGGGTTGAGGCCATGCCTACATATGCGGAAGATGGTAAGACTGCCGCTCTCTTCCTGTTCAATCATTCCATAGCTAGATTCGGAGTCCTGCAGTCCATAGTTACTGATCATGGATCACATTTCCGTAATCAAATAATGGAGGAGCTAAGTGCCAAGCTAGGATTTTTCCATAAAAACTCTACGCCTTGTTATCCACAAGATAATGGTCAGGTAGAGGCCATTAATAAAGTTCTGAAAAACGATGCTTCGTCGGATGGTTGAAGACCATAAATCCAATTGGCACCATATCCTTTTCTCCGCTCTTTGGGATTATAGGACTTCGATGAAAACAACTACTGGTTTCACACCTTTCCAGCTTGTCTACGGACTCGAAGCTGTCTTACTGATTCAATGTCAGATTCCATCCTTGAAAATTACCGTCAAACTTCTCCCAGACACTTCCGCAGAGGAAGAGATATTCTTATACTTGAACAACCTTGACGAAACTAGGAGAGATGTTGCCCTGGCTAATGAGGCACACAAGAAACACATCAAGGCGCAGTATGATAAATCTGTCCAACCTCGTGCTTTTAACAAGGGTGACCTAGTTTTGACTTACGATCAGAGATATGACAAAGTAGGGAAAGGAAAGTTCGAATCGATGTGGTACGGTCCTTTTGTTATTTCTAAAGTTTTAGAGAAAGGGGCCTACGAGCTCATAGACTATGATAGAATCCCTTTTGGGCAGCCCCACAATGGGTTATACCTGAAGAGGTACTATGCGTAGACCTCTCTTGGATAGTATCTTGTATATATGTATATTGCTTGACTTTCAGTGTGCTTGAGCATTTTCAATATGGTTTTGAGTTTAAGTGTCCGTATCTGTTTATACCATGTTTTTGTCATGCAGAGAAGATGGATTTCTATGGCTTCGCTAATGGTGCTTGCCACCACACCTTGAATATTTCCTTAGCTGCTTGGGTTCTCTATTCCCCAGCTTACGAATTGGTCAGTTCAGGAATGGTTTGTATTGGTCCCGCTACCAACAACATCGCCGAATATCGAGTAGTAATAGGTCTTCTGAATGAAGCTGCCTCCTAGGATGTTCACAATTTGGTAGTATTGACGGACTCGCAACTAGTGGTTTGTCATCTAAACCAAGTTTACACCATTAGGAACCCGATGCTTCTCCATCTCTTCCGGAGGGTATGCTTGTTAGAAAGGTCATTTGAAATTATCACTTATAGGCATATCTCTAGGGAACATAATGTAATTTTTTATTCATTAGCTAATTACATACTAGATTGGCATATTACCCATTCATGACATGAAAATCAAACTTGGTTCATTGTAAATAAACAATTAAAGACACATAAAACTCATGTAAAATACATTCACCATTTGAGACATATAAACACCAGGTAAAAGTTTGTATATATATATATGAACATGTTTTACAAAAAATAGGTCACGAGACCTCAACTGAAGCACACAGGATTTTAGGTAAAAATTACCATACAAAATCCTAAAGCTATCAGCTTTCAGTGGATACATCATACAAACATCGACTAATGATGCTCATGGTAGCACATCATTGCTCAGGCTACTCTATGTAGCAGTCTGCTAAAGCGAATCGGTACTGCCACTGTAGGCCTCTGATACCTCAGAGGGAGGTCATCAACGGAAGCATCAGGGATGTCTAGTGTCAACCTCTCTAGGTTTTCCTCTAACTCCACGGTCACATCGTCACCATGTGGTACAAAAGGGGCTCCTGCTCGTCTGTCCAATGGGGTCGTGCTGCTTCGACGTCTACATGAAAATATTCAAGTCTCGTTACTTAACATAAAAAATATAAAACATCAAAAACATAAAAATGTTATTTCCATTTTAGGGTTTTTTGCTTTTTATCGATGTCACCCCACTGTCCACCAGGTGGGAGCAGTAGGTCAGGGTCACCGCTGAAGTCAGTACCTACGTATGCATAATCCTCCACCATGATGATCTCATCTCTCAACCATCGAAAGAACAACGGGTCACCAAACTTTACCTTCCCCCTGCCCGCTCCAGTACGGGCCATAATCTGGACCCACCTCAGCATGCGAGGGTTTCGTGTTCTCAGCTCTGTAAATACCACCTAGGGTCTCATCTGTGGAACCCGCTCGAAGAAGAAGCAATCTAGAATGGAACTGAAACCAAACTACTTCAGTTCCCCCTACCGACACTTGGTCAACTGATCCTTGAAGATCGGAAGCATGGATTTCGCTCAGTTAAAGACTGTAGGTACCATGGCCTCTATGGCATAGAGAATATGTGCTCTAGACGCCCGAACCACTCCTTGGCTTCTCGCCACTCTCTGCATGGTAAACAATACAGTCCATATAGGTCCATCCATCAGTGATTTTATGGGGGTTTTCTACCTCGATGTCCTTTTCCCAAGGATACATTGATAGTCTATCAACTCTTGTGTGGTAATATCCCCTTCGTGGGAACCAATCAGTGAGATGGGAGCACTCCGTCTCAAAAGTCCAGTCAAGAAGTTGATATCCTTTACCTCCACTATTAAAATGTTAGCACCAACCTAGAAGTATTGTTGCTATGGATTCCACATCCGGAGTATGTGCTCTAGCAATCGCTCGTGTGATACCATGCTAGGTGTGCAGAATTTTTTAAAAGCCTGCAGTCTCTCAATGCGGCTATGCAACTCACATTTCTCTCAGCAAAAGTGTCGTCATTATCATGCTGTCTTTCCTTCCATATAACCATTTTTTATCAGCAAGAACCTGCCCAAAACAATCACAAGACTCATTAGAATCATTCTTAATCATCCAAATCAAAAGAAATGAGTTAGTTTGCCTTGTAACCACTTATACTATGAAACGAGAACTATATACTATGAACGAGAACTCTACCCATAAAAACGATGATTTTTGCAAAAAAACACCAAAAACACCCCCCAAATAGAAAAGTGTTGATACCAGTATACACGTTTTTTTTTTAGGGTAAAAAATAGAGCCATGGACTAAACATCCCATATTGTTGTTTAACAAAACTTTAAAATCAACCTTAAATTGAAAAAAAAGAAAAATTCTTGAAGAGATAAATTACAACTTTCTGGAAAGTTGCATATTAAAGAAAAAACAAATTTATTTAATAATTTCACCATTATAACCATATAGAAACAAAGAAATTATGATGTGATTCATAATGAGATAATATATTAGACCATACAAGAACAAATGGTTCATATA
>LPNX010710669.1:13447-131172 GCA_001517045.1 Pseudotsuga menziesii
TTTTTTCACGAGAACGATTAAAAGTTTTTATGAAAAAAGAATAGGTTGTGGCTTAACACCAAATCCAACTATTTACACACATTCCATTCTCCTTGAATTCCAAATAGCTAATGAAGATCAACCTATACCTTTATGTTTCCACTAACACTTTCTGTTTCCACTAACATCAGATTTAGGCTTACATGAATCATACCATCCTGTAAGCATCCTGCCAAATACATCATTCATCTACCCGGATTTATCCCTGCCTATGGTTTCATTCCTGCCTCATCCTCAGCATCCACCTACACGTATCATCCAGTTTACATCTCATCAGCGTATCTGATCTTCGGTGTGAAAGCGTTCACCCTGGTTTATTTTCTCCACCATCCTCAACTCACCAGCATTAAGACCACCACCATCATTGACTTCCATTCCAAAAAAACCTGCGTTAACTTCCATTCTTAGTGTTTCTTCAATAATCCATCATTCCATTCCTAGCTCGTGTAGCATTTGGCCGAACCGTATAGGATTTTAAAATGGAACCCAGTCCCTCAACACACCTTTGCTTTCTCCAGTGACAGAGTTTGCGACATTGGTTGTGTTTCCTTTCCCCAAACCATGGTGTTAAGCATTCCAACAGGAAGATTGACTTTGTTATTTGCAGCTTTGTCTCATTCATATTTCTTGAGATGTGACACAATTTTATAGAGCCAAATTTAGGGAGCAGAATTTGAATTCTCTCCATATAGGAGTTTAATTTGACATTACGCAGTGTGTGTCCATGTATTATAGCACTGATGAGTATCAGAGAGTCTCCAAATATGAGTATCTCCCTGTAACCCAAGAGTAGGGATATTTGACATCCTTTTATAAGAGCCAAAGTTTCTGCATTGTTGTTGTATTTGGTCCCCAACCTCCAGCTGTATCTGATGTCATTGCTTCCTTCATGGGAGTAGACCACCCCTCCTGCACCCGCTAATCCCAGGTTGCCTCTATAAGCTCCATCGAAGAATAAGCAATTTTTATTCTAGTCTTTTCTCCATATACCAAATCTAGATCTAAAGATTCTTATTTTCCAATGTTGGGTGTTTTTGGACGAATTAGAAGGTTGGAATAGTCTAGTGGGAGAAAGTCCCTTATCCACTCCCCTTCCATCTTGGAGGTAGTGGAATCCAGGTTCTTTCCTGAAGATTTTAAAGTTTCCAATAGGAGTCCTTTAGCTTGTCCAGCTACTTGGACTCGGTTGGGAGAGATGTTCTTGAAGATGGATCAGTTCTTGGCTATTCGGATCTTCCAGCAGATGTACTTTGGAAGTGCCATCCATATTTTTTCCCACACCGGCATGTGTCTCAAAGGGAAAGGGTACCTTTTTTGCCATGAAGTGAAGAGTTGAGGAAATTAGTGTAGTTGGGAGATGTAATCTGAAGGTCTTTGAGGAGTAAGGTTCAGACTTGCAAGGAGAAATTGCATTCGAAAAAAGGATGATCGATGGTTTCCAAGGATTTGCAACAAAGTGGACATCGGTGAGGACCAAGGCTGCCTCTTTTAACCAAATTTTCCCTAGTCGGTATCTTTTTGTACCCAAGGAGCCAGGAAAATAAATTTAGTTTGGGGAGTCCAAATGGAAGCCAAACCATTTTCCAAAGCTTCTGCTGAGAGTGGGGGTCTTTTTCAGTTTGAAGAAGCTTATATCCCATACCAGTAGTATATTGTCCAGTCTTCCCCCACCCTCTCTTATCTGGGTAAGAAATTTGAATTGGAGTGCATCCTGAAAGATGGTTTATAAGGGATTTCTTGGGTTTTAAAAGGGTCGGGGGAACCTCCGAGATGATCCAATTCTCCCAAATTCCATCCGCTGACCAAATTGAGATTTCATATAAGGTTTTAAGTTTTTTCCCTAGAGTCAATTCTCGAATTCCATCTAGCTTAGTGATGCCATTGAGGGGGGGTGGCCAAGAATGTTGACCGTCCATATCAATATCTTATTCCCATTTTCTGGGATCCAATGAAGTTGAGGTTGGAATAATTCCATCCCTTTTATGCACAGATTCCATAAAGGAATTCCTTTTGGAAGGGGTTGGGTGTCCAAACATCTTCTTCCAGAGCTGGTAAGGTTTTTTTTCTGGATAGTTTGGCTGACCCAATGGATTTTTCGAGATAGAGTTTTCCAAAAAAAAATTCCACCCATTACTAGGATTTTTAAATGAGGGTCTTGGATATGTAGGCCTCCCTATTTTTGGGATTTATAATCACGTTCCAGTTGACAAGGTGAAACTTTTTTTGGTTCCCTTTCACCCCTCTCCACAGAAAAGTTTTCAAATGCTTCGAGGTTTTGTCTGTAAAGGATTTTGGATCTAGTAATATGGATGACTGATAAACAGGGAGGGTGGATAGCATTGCGTTTATTAGCACCAGCTTCTCGGAGGGATTCAACCATCATCCTCCCCAATCACTAAGCTTGGCCTTTATCTTATTCTCCACTTCCTTCCAGTGATTTTATTTATATGCACCAGATGAGATAGGGAGTCCTAGGTACTTGAAACTTCCCCATTTGTCAAAGCTTTGCATTCCCATCATTCTTGAAATTCTTGTAAGAGCCATATGTTCCACGTCCCATCCATAAATGGATATTTTTTTATAGTTGATTTTCCCACTTGAGATAGTGCAGTAAGAATGAAGGGTTATTTTTAATGATTTTGTAATCTTCCTGGAGGCTCCTCCTAGGAAGAGGGAGTCGTCAGCAAAGAAGGCGTGGCTTATTGGGTTGAATCCTTGATCTGTTCTTATTCCTGGCATGTTCCCAGCCATCATTTCCATCTGCAGTTTCCTTCTCAGTGATTCAAGAATCAATATATAAAGTAACAGGGAGAGAGGGCATCCTTGAATGATCCTTTGAGTATCTTGAAAGGATCTGGCATTCCTTTCGTTTATCAAGGGATTTATCCATGGTCCCGCAATGAAAGCATTAATTTTGCATTATAAATTGATTGTTGAATCCAAATTTTTCCAGAACTTTGTACAAAAATGAGTGCTTGACTCTATCGAATGATTTTGTCATATCCACTTTTATTATCATGCATTTCTCCTTTCATGCCTTGCTGGAATGGATCATTTCTTAAACTAGGATGACATTGTCCAGGATATGTCCTCCTTTGATGAAACCTCCTTGATTCTGGGAGACTACCTTATGAAGGAGAGTTTTTAATCTATTTTCCATCATCTTGGAACATATTTTTGTAAGAGACGTTACATAGAGAGATCGACTTGAACCGAGCGAAAGTGCCTAGGTTGGTCTCCTTAGGGATTAAAGCCAAGAGCGTAGAGTTCATTCCTCCCCCAATTTTGGATTTTTGCCAAAAAATTGTTATCATTCTTATCATATCCCTTTTTATAATGTTCCAGCAAGCTCTGTAGAAGTGGCTAGAGAACTCGTCTGAACCTGGTACTTTGTCTAGATCAATGCTCCATATCACGGATGTAATCTTTGCTTCTGAAAAGGGATTTAGCAGATTCTTATTCTCTGCAGGAAGGATCAAATCCGGTATGTTCTCCAGGAAATCCTTGGTTTTTTTCTCATCCATGTCTCCTTCCTCAAGGAAGAGGTTTTTAAAATGGTTGTACGCTTCCTCCTTTAAATGGTCATTCCCTTTAACTATCTGTCCATTTTCCAATTGAATTTGGTCAATATGGTTATGAGATTGCCGAGCCTTTGCTTGTCTATGGAAAAAGGCAGTGTTCCTGTCCCCATATTTTAACCATGTGCTGCGGGATTTGAGTCTCCAATACTCTTCTTCCTTGAAAAAATCACGATATGCGTTGGATTGTAATTTTACTTCGTGGTCTAGATCATAAGACTCTACGGTCTTGTTTTCCATATCCATTTGAACTTCTAAGAGGGAGGATACCGTTTCTGGACTTTCCTTGGTTGGGATCTTGTTGTTAGTTTTCACCCATTCCTTTAGTGATAGCTTGGTGTTTTTGATCTTTTGTTCCCATACAAATCTCGAGGAGCCAAAAATCGGTTGTCCCCAGGCCTTTCCCACAGTCTCACAAAAGCTAGGAGTAGAGATCCACTAAGGGATGTACCTAAAGGGGATCAACCCTAAGTTTTCAACATTTTGGATAGAGAGTAGGATTGGTTTATGGTCAGAAGCGATATTGGCCAGTATTTGGGAATGCAATAGATTCCCTTCCAAAAGGAGAGAGCTTTGGGATAATAACTGATCCAACCGGGAAACAATATGCTTTACTCTCACTCTTTTGTTCTTCTAGGTTTATCGTCCTTGCTTGGGTTTGATATCCATGAGGTCCCTTTGAAGTATGAGGTCTTCAAGTTGTTCTCTAAAGAAGTCCCTCCCAAAGAATCCCCATTTTTTTCCCTCTAAGAACCTTACCACATTTAAGTCCTTGACCAATATTATGTTTGGGGGGGGGGGAGTAGATCCCCATGAATCCTTCTAGAGAGTTCCAACATTCTTTCTTTTCCAGGTAGTTCACAGGTACGTAAAGGTTGAAGAGAGCGATATTGATCTTGGATGGAAGGTGTTGTAGCTCCAAGAAGATCCAATGCTGAGTTGAGAAGGACTTGAGGAGGGTAAATTCATTCTTTTTCCAAAGAGTGGCAAAACCACCAGAAGCTCCTCTGCCATTGACAAGGTGTCCTTCTTGTTTTTTCCAAGTCTCTCTACTGAGGGAGAGGAGAGTTTCTTCCTCCATTTTGGTCTCTTGGAGCAGAAGGATATCTATAGGGTCCATTTTTAACATATCTTTGACTGCTTTCACTTTATTTGGACTACCTAGTCCTCTGCAATTCCAAGAGACCAGCTTCATTATTTACTCTGGTTGTGGTAGGAGGATCCTCCTTTGTCGCTTCTCGTCCTGGGGTTCTGGTGAAGGAGCTTTCCAAGGTGGATTGATTTCCTTGCATTTTTTGGCTTTCAACTTCTTCTTCCTTTAACTCTCTATTTGATTTCCTCCCTTGTATCTTAGTAGATTTTTCGAAGGGTTATTCTTCTGAGCTGGAGATCGCTTCATGTGTTCTTCTCTTAGCCATTTCTGCATAAGATGGGGATGAGACCTGGATTCTGGTGGGATACTTTGAGTGCAAGAGCAGTGAGGGTTCTGGTAGTACCTCTTGATATTTCCTAGCTGATTCCTTGGGTATTTCTCCCTCCTCGTGCTCTTCCTGGGTTTCCTCTCCTTCATGTGCTTCTTCATCATTGTCCAAGAGGTTGAAGGGATTCAATGTTCCTTTCGATGATCTCTGCAGAATATTTGAGGGGGATGGGTTAGATTGAGGCCATGGGCTCGACGGATCTTGTTGTCGTTATTTCACTTTAGAACTGGGTATGGATTCCCCCCCTTCTTTCTTTTGATTTGTTTTCCAATGGGCTTCTTTCCTTGTCTCCATTGTTTCTTCTTCCTTCGTTTTGCAGTGTCATACGAAGTGCCTGTATTCTCGACAGTGTTTGCATCTAAATGGAAGTTGCTCATATTCGAGTTCTTGGATATGGGACCAGTTTGCTATAGTGAGGTTGATGGCCTCCAGAATTCCTACTTCTAGATCTACCTCTACGTAGATTTGGGATCAAGAGTATTGATCTCACCTTTTTGCTACATCCATGACTTTCCAAGGGTGTTTCCTATTGCCTCCAAGGATTACTGGCTCCAACAATGCAGGGGAAGGTGTGGCAAATTCATCCAGACTGAGACTGCAGATGGGACATCTTATGACAGGTCAAAGTCAGGGGTCCATTTGTTAAGATACAGTCCTTGTGGCCCCATAAATTATGGTTTGTTTCTAAAAATGAGTTCCTTGTCTTCTTTTATTTCAAAGTCGAAGACGAAGAAGCCTTTTCCCACGAAGAATTTGCTTACTTCCTCCTTGATTAGTGGTTTACAAGTCCTTTTGATACAGTATTCTATCTCCCTTGGCGATGACCACAGGCCTATGAATTGTCTAATCAATCCTTTTTCGACAAGGATTAGAGTTGTCTTGCAGGATCTAGCCACAGGGAGAGCTACTGAGGGGACCTCTGCATGCTTTTTGACAAACTTATGCTTCCTTGGAAATGTGGATTTATTTCCATTAGCCTCTACAAGTTTCCCAAATTCCTCAATTTCTTGAGGTGCGCGAGTTTGCAGGAGTAGTGGAGGAGGATCAGGTCCTCCTCTCTCAGCCATTGGATGCACTGCCCAGTCAACTTCCTGCAACATCTACATAATCGCAACCCAACCGCAACCCAACCTGTTGCACCTACTCAAGGAGGAGACCTCGAATGTTGCGCTTGGTATCAGCCTCAGATCATACCACTTGCTCGCAAAAAAAAAAACACTAAGTCTCGAGTTTCAAAATGTGCATGTATTAATAATTTCAGTTCCTTGAATTAAATTTTACCTTAATAAATTTTCAATTAAAAAGTTAAATCGAATACATAATTTTTATAATTATAATTATATTTAATAATATTTAAAATAAATAATTTTTTTATGATGTTATTAATTATATTAAAATATATTGCATTGGAATATAGCGAAGCATTAATTATTTTATTCAATTATATAATCTTATATTTTATTTTTACGCCGATAGGCGTATATATGTCAGAATTTTGGGGTGGACTACCATCTATTCTTTTTCATCTACCGATGAGAATGAGACAAGTGTACTGTCCATATTGATTATATGAGTGTCGTCAAAATTAATAATTAATAATTTCAAAAAAATAAAAATAATTTTATTAACATGTGATAAGTAGAGTTAGTGATAGTTGTAAAAATTAAAATTAATCTTCAACTATTCAATTATTAGATACAACTACTAGCTTAACTCCATCAATTATTAGATACAACTATTAGCTTAACACAAATGTGTCTAGAACTATTAGCTTAACTTCAACTATAATCAAAGTTATATTGGATAACTATTAGCTTAACTATTATATGCAACTATTATGTTAACTCCATTGATTCTACAACTATTATCTTAACTACAACTCTAATTACCTACGGCTTAGTCCAAGTGCATTTGGAATCTAGGAGTCTAGCTAATGTGCAGTCATGTAAGAGTCAAACTCCAAATAAAATAGTTCGAACTGTTAATAAATTCCTCTGAACTCGTGTGATAATTGCACTTAGTGGCATGGTATGGTGCAACTCATGTGATACTCGAACTCTTCCTACTAATTGGCACTCCACTTAATGTGCATAAGGATTAGTCGAACTTTATTTGGAAGCTAGAAGTCACGATAACTCATAGCTCTTTTATTAACTACAATAGATTTATATTAGCTTAACTATTAGATACAACTATTGGCTTAACTCCAATGATTCTACAACTATTAGCTTAACTTCAACTCTAATTACTTACGGCTTAGTCCAACTGCATTTGGCATCTAGGAGTCTAGCTAATGTGCAGTCATGTAAGAGTCTAACTCCTAATAAAATAGTTTGAACTCCTAATAAATTCCTCTGAACTCATGTGATATCTACACTTAGTAGCATGGTATTGTGCAACTCATGTGACACTCGAAATCCACCTACCAACTGAGAGTTTAGTTAATGTGCATAAGGCTTAGTCACGATAACTTAGAGCTCTTTTATTAATCACAATAGATTTATATTAACTATTAATCGTTCGAGCTCCTTATAAACAATTATAAACTAGCAGCTCGAAGTCAAGTTAATTAGTCAAACTGCATTTTACAGTTGGGAGTTGAAGTAAAGTGCAGTTCATGTGATAGTATAATTCCTAATAAAATCATCTGAACTCCTAATAAAATCGTCTGAACTCCTAATAAATTCCTCTTAACTCATGTGATAACTGCACTTAGTGGCATGGTAATGTGCAACTGATGTGACACTTGAACTCCACCTACCAATTGGGAGTCCAGTTAATGTGCATAAGGCTTAATCCAACTTCATTTGGAAGCTAGAAGTCAAGATAACTCGAAGCTCTTTTATTAACTACAATAGATTTATATTAACTATTAAATACAACTATTAGCTTAACTCCAACATGATGATGCAACTATGAGCTTAACAACCACAACTTAAGTGATTTTTATGTTAGATTAACTATTAGATACAAGTAATTGGCACATTCTTTAGGAACATTTTTTTTAACTATTAGGTTAAGTCCAATGATGATACAACTTTAACTTAACTTCAACTCTTAACTTTTAAATTAACTATTAGATACAATTATTAGTTTAAATCCAATGATTCTACAACTATTAGCTTAACTTTAACTCTATTTGCAATTATATTGGATAACTATTAGATTAACTATTAGGTTAACTCCAATCATGATACAACTATTAAATTAACTTGACTAGTGATATATTCCTCTCGGCGTATTCCAAACATATTAATCTTATTAATATAGTTGTTGCTAGTTTCAAATAAAGTTGCCAAATGTAACAAATGTTTTTTAATAAAAATCTAAACAAGGTGTTCTTAAATTAAAATCCTAACAATGTGTTGGGCAACGTATCCACTTCACTATTATTTTATTTTTATGAATGTGGTTGATTAGATCTAATAATATGGTTTCAAACATAAAATGAAAACTCTTTATCTATTGTTAAGACTTTTTATTTATTATTATTGACTTTTTTATTTATTATTAAAACATAAATTAAAATTTGATAATTAATTTTTGCTTTTCACATTTAAAAATAATTTGATATTAAATTTGTCTATAAAAATGATGATCCTTTATGGATTAGAAAACCATTACTTACTAATGATCCAAGGGTAGATTTTGACTTATTTTATTAAGTAAAAATTACCTTTCCAAAACAAATTTGAAATATTAATTTTACCTAAAAAGGAAAGAGTTAATGTTTCTTCCATATTATAAATATTTTTATGACAAATTTGAACTGTTTTTTCTATATTATTAAATGCTATTTAATGACAAATTTAAGAGTGGTTTTGAAAATTTCATTCATGTGAGAATTTGACTAGTGAAGAATTTAAGTTTTGTTTGATTTGATCTAAAAAAAATGATATATACTATTTAATGACAAATTTAAGAGTGGTTTTGAAAATTTCATTCGGTGAGAATTTGGTTCATAAGACTTTCAAAAGAAGATTTATGACTAGTACTTAGGTTCAACAAAGTTCATACCAAATTTAATAAGAATGGTCAACATTTATATCGAAATTTATCCATAATTATTCAACAAAACATGTTATATTAATAGCTGGAACTTGGAAGTGGAACCATATTCCATCTGTCCACACTCGTGTTGAATCCAGTTATGTTTGTTTTCCAATTTTTTGATGGTTCAATTTCATGAAACTTCTCATTGCATGCACCATATAATAAATAATAATAAAAATTGGGAATATATTACATATTAACGAGAGGTAACTATTTTCTATAATGGCATTATACTAAGCAAGTTAATATGGTATGAAATGGCATATTACTCATATATTTGACCAAAATACATAACTAAAAAACTAGATGTGTGGATGTTTCTCACAAGCAAAAACTAAATATGTGGGTTAGTCTAGAATTAGGTCACTTTGTAGAGATACAATAAAGACAACATAACTTCATAGGAATTTAACATTATAAAAATTAATGTGGTAAATGCAAATAGATTGTCCTTACTACCTGCATATTTGTTCAATTGGAATTCCATTTTTTTTATATATACATGTCCATGCTACTTTGATTGTGATTATTATTTGAAAGAAAAAATTGGTGGACAATTTTATTACGCTTTCTATGTTTCAAATATGGTACTCAATATGCACAAAGTTTGACCTTAGCATCAAAAATCCCTTAGAGATTTGACCTTGTTCAACCCTTCATTCATTAGCACATTAATATAGCATACTTTGATCACAATATTTTATATAAAATACAACATATTTTTATTATTGAAGCTATAGTGTACAAACAACTAGTGTGGGCCGCCATTGATTTGTCAATACTTTGTTGATTTGATTACAATTACATACTTGCAATCATAATTTTTGAATTTATCTTTGATCCCCATGAACTATGTGCATTAATTTTTCCAATTCTCGCTTCTTTTACTCGTGAGCCAACAACATCTATTTAAAGCTCATCCTCTCCATCGTTTCCTCCAACATGCAGAAGCTTGCAAACACGAGGTGTCAAATTGCTAAGTTTAACTGTCAAGATAAAGAGTTAATGAGTATTAAAATTAAAAAAAAAATCCAAAGCTAGCTATAACCCTATATCTGTTGCAATTAATCCTTGTTTGCATGCGTAAAATTCAAATGTTGGGGGACTTAAGCTAGTGTAACATTCATAGAGCATAATTATTTACTTAACATAAATGAAAAAATATTTTTGGCCAATGGGATACCAAAAAAGAACGAAGAGAGTTACATGCATTGATTTATCCTCGTCTTTGAGGAAGGAGATATATCATGGCATTCAAGTTGTGTTAGATGTTAGTGCTGGTAGACAACAAACCTTAAAAGTGTCTCTTAGAGTAAGCATCCTTGTTACACTACACCTATACCTAGCGCACCTTCAGGTGTACCCTAGGGAGAGAGGGCCAATTTTTTGACTGGGGGGGTGTTATTGAGAAATGGTGGTCATGGTAGGACCCTTTGGTCCTCCTTTAAGGGTACTATGGCTTAATGGCATTACTAACTTCCTTTTAAAGGGGTTTTTAACCTCAGGGATGGTGTCCGGGGCCCTTAAGGGTTGAACATTGGGTCTCATGGTTCCATATCCTGCTCGCATGCTCTAGTGGCCTCTACTTTAGCTACGAGACACTCTTCTTCATTCACATCCACTATGTACACTCTACTGACCCTTAAGTTAGTGGGTCCTTGCTCTCCTTGGCCTTATTTCCTCAGAGGAAGACATCCTCCAGGGGTTAGATGGGGCATAACACCCTCCCTCCCGCTCACTCTAGCCTTTCGTTCAGACTAATTCACTTGTTTGAGCATGTTTTGGCACCTGGGGTTGCAAATACCCTAGATAGCCTACCTTGAGCCTACATACTGGATATATTTTATTATTATTTTGTTTTAATTTTCAATTGACATTTTAAAGGCATGTCGACCTGGGTTTTACTTGTAAAAGTGAGTGTGAGATCATATAAGTATATCTCCTCACTTTCATTTGTAAATTAGAACTTATGGGATAAAAGTTAAAACACTATGTTACTTTTCTACCCTTCTAGGGCTACTTGCATGTGATGCGCACGTCTTGAGGAAGGAATTTTTTTGGGTTTCATAAAAAAAGCTCGGAGTTTCTTTGGTTCAATTTCTCTTGCTAAGGTGATGCTAGATTTGTTTGCTTAACACATGCACAAGGAGGTATCTAGGGTTTTCATCTTTATCTCTGTTTGTTATTTGTTGATGAATGATGAATGCTTATGGATTGAATGGTACTACATTAGGGCTGCATTTTGTTTTGTCTAGATCTTTGTCAACTCTAGGCACCTTGGTTGTGGAAGTACGTCCATGTAGGTGTACTTCTAAGGTTAGAAATTTATGACTTCAGGGTTAGTTTTGAAACCTAGGCTAATATTCCATAGAGTCTAGTTAGTCACTCCTTAGATGCCCTAGGTTAGGGTAGGATTGTGCTAGGGTTTTGCTCCCTTAGTCTCAAACCTTCCTCTTTTCCTGAACCTAGTCGATAGGGTTAGATAGATTTCATTTTATGTGGTAGACTAGGGTAATTTTAGGTCTGCAATTTTATGTTGAAACCTTAAAAATAAAAATAAAAAATCTTTTTGCACTTTTGGGCCTCCCTAAAATTTCGGCCACCCTCCCTACAAATTTTCCTTGGCTTATTTGTCCCTAGAAACCTTAGGGAATATTTTTTTGGAAGCTCTAAAAATTTAAAAAATACTAAAACTTAATTTTTTCCCTAAAAAGGGCCCTAACACAGTCATAATATTTCTCTAAAACCCTAGACTTACCCTTTCCCCTCACCTAGCATCCCTAGGGTCTTCCTCTTTCTACCCTCGTCCTCTCCATCTCTGTTCACTGTAAAAAATTGCAGGCTGCAATTTTTTGCAGACCTACCTTTACTCACCCATCCACATCCTAGTTCAAGCTCTCACCCACTGTAAGGGATTCCGTTACAGTGGCATCCCTCTCTCTACACGACCTGTTATACTTTCCTTTTCATATCAGCCCTAAACTCCTGCACACAATCACACAAACTGCTAGTTATAAAAATGTTAGTAACTATTGGTGTAAATTGCAATTAAAGGTTGAACTGTCAACAACTTTGTTTATGTATTATGTGCACAATTTGGAATGAAGTTGCAATGTTGCTAATTCTTTGTTTCAGACCCAATTCCAAGGTTTTTTATATTGATGCACATGCTAAGTTTCCATTTAACACATAAACATATGCATAAAGCTTGTATTTAATACATAATAATAGTTGTTGCTACCTTCACGACTGTTATAATACCGAGATGAATGACTATTGTTGCTAAGCTTTTTTGCATACCTAATACCAACCTTCTTATGTACATTGTTACTCATATAAAGTCTATAATTGGTGCATGACTGAAGTGGACATATTGATTACACCCACACTATCACACACATATGTTATCACTTATCTTTCTCATATACCTTGGGATGATATATTGATGTGTTATTGCTAGTACTACAATACAAGCGTTGTTCAGATGTTTGATGATGATAAAGACTTGTAATTTTGGATAATGATTATATATCAATTTTTTTATTAAACGTCAGAAATAATTGGTTAATTAAGATACTACTACACATTCATATGACATATGTATGAATTAAGACTGGAAATTGGTTTATTATTGAATTCATGTCATTTTCTATTTCTATTATTGCTGTTATTTTGTTGTGCTATATTTGCACTTGGTCATACCTTGTCACTATATAATTATTGTATGAGGTATGCATGAATTAGTTGAATTAGATTTACTAACTTTTCATATTCAGGATCATAGTTTATCTGCTTTGCTTTTTTATTTGACTCCAATAAGGCACTGGTCACTAACATTATTCAAACAAGATACTACTTGGTGTTTTAGTTCTCCTTACAGGGTTACATTAGGGATCTCCCCTAGGAGGTTTCGAATTTTGAAGCAGTTTAGGAAGAGTGGCTAAGGTGACAGTGGTCACTTTCCCTTTCATATGTTGGTCATTGACTAGCCCTGCTAGTTCATCTGGTAACACAATCCCTTGGCCAAGGTTACATAATATTGATTATGTCCCTAAACGTTAGAGGGTTAGGGATTCCCTATAAAAAGTTGGCTTTGAAACGATTGATGATGCAGGAGGATCGAGTCAAAATCCTTTGTTTTCTGCATAAGTGAGGAATGCTAGTTTTATGCTTCAATGTAATCAATTCTAGAAGGATAATATTAGTTATTTGTTTCATATATAGGATTAGTTTGAATGTAATAAGAGTGATTTGCCACTGATGTCCTCAAATATTGCTCGAGGATAGGTTAGTTGTATATTTATTTCTTAGGAGTTTAGATCCTACTTATTTGAATCTAATAGGCTTGACAGAGTTCTATATTAAGTGTCGAATGTAATAATAAAGTATGTATGGGTGAGTGAAGAGTGTGTGGGTGTGAGTGTTTGTTTATGCACGAATGGTTGATGAAATAAAGAACATAGTTGTAGCCTTTGTGTGAATATTTGAAATTTCTTTGTCTTCTTTCAGTAACCAAGAATGTGTTAAATTTATTGTATATAAGTTAATGGCATGATTTTTTCGAGAATACTTAGAAGCCACTGAGATGGATATGTGTTCATACAAATGTAGTAGGAATGAATTGCTTGTTTCACTGACTAATTCGTCGGTAATAGTCTGAGTTAAAAAATCTAAAATTTTGATAGATCCACAATTTGGTAAAACGATTTTAGATCGAATAGTTGAGATAAGTTTCACAAAATATTAATGACTCTTAGAAGTTGTGGAAAAAGAATTGTGGAAGCCCATTTTGGGAAAAGTTGAAAGGCACGTCCACAATCTGCAATCTGTAATCGTACTGTGGAAAGAAAGTTGTAGACGCATAATTGCGGAATTCAGTTTTTTGGAATTTGGGAAAAGTATACCCACAATCCTCAATTGCAAAAAGGGACTTGCAGAAAGATTCTTGTGGAAAGGTTGTTGCAGAAGGAATACATTTGCGGGAATCTGTCAAATTTTTCCAAAGAAGAATATTTGAAATCAGTGGCTCTTGCTGATTTGGATAAACTAGGCCTGCTAGCTCTTACATGGCATCCATTTTGGTATTAGAGCTGGTTAAAGATGCCACCAAGGCAAGGATGAGCATGTGGAGTTCCAATATGAGGTGGTTGAGGAAGACAATCTGTAGAGACATACACACAAAGGGGATTGAGGTAGCTCCAAGATAGAATGGAGGCTATGGATAGGAAAAATTCAGAGAGTATGGATACCAACGATGAAGAGGAATCCCTTGAAGAAGAGAAAGAGTATATTGAGGATGAAGTAAAAGTATTGAGGATGTTGGTGAAAGATAGTAACATATCTAGTGTTGAAGTTCCCATGTATGAAGGTAATTTGAATGTTGAAGAACTCATGGACTGGATCAATGCTCTAGAAACATACTTTGATTTTCAAGAAATTGAGGATAAAAAGAAGGTGAAATATGCAGTGACCAGACTAAAAGGATATGCATCCATTTGGTGGGATGAACTCCAGATCCATAGAGAAAGAAAAGGTAAGTCTAGAATAAAAACTTGGGATAGGATGTTAGATCAAATTAAAAGTCAATTTATACCTAAGGATTATCAGTTAACTCTCATTAGATAATTACAAAATATTAGACAAAAGGATATGATTATTAAAGAATATACAGAAGAATTCTTTAGTCTGAGTATTAGAGATGGACATAGACAAGGGGACAATGAAAGAGTGGACAGATATGTAAATGGACTAATATACGAAATACAACATGAGATCATCTTGTTAAATTTGAAGACTGTTGAAGATGCTTATCATGTAGCCTCACGGGTAGAAGAGAAGCTACTAAGAAAACAAAACCAGAAGAATTGAGGGAAACTTTATAACAAGAGGAAAAGGATCTCAAAATAGAGGAGGTAAGTTTCAAACCTCTAGGGATGAGGCAGAAGGTTGTAGTAGCCAACCACCCCAAAGAGGAAGATTTAGGGGAGGTAGGTTTAATGCTATAGGAAGAGCCATAAATAGAGAAGTGAAATACTATACACATGGAGAAATTGGACACATGTCATGGGAGTGCCCAAAGAATAAACCTATAGCTCATAGAAATGAAAATATTGTTGAGGCTCATGAAGATTACACTGAGGAAGCAGATATGAATAATTCTCCCGAGGAAGGAGAATCTCTATTCATGAAGTGAGTTTTAGTAAAAACAGAAAAGGAGGTGCATGAACCAGCCCAACGGAAGAGTCCGTCTAGGACTAAATCTAAGTCACAATGGAAGTGTCGTAAGATGATTATTGATAGTGGTAATACATATAATTTGGTATTCACTGAGATGGTAGATAATTTGGGATTGAAGAGGATGGAACATCCCACTCCTTATAAAGTGTCTTGGTTGCAGAAAGGACATCAATTCTTGGTTAATGATCAGTGCAATGTGGAGTTTCAAATTGGTACTTATAAAGCTGTAGTATTATGTGATATAATTCCTATGGATGTATGCCATATACTCTTAGGGAGGCCATGTGAATATGACATAAAATATTTCCATGATGAAAGGAAGAACACTTACTCTCTGGAAAAGGATGGATCAAATCATACACTGTTACCTTTTAAAGATGAAGCAAACCAATGAGATTCAGGACCCTATGTTTCATTGATGACTAGGAAGGAACTATTAGAAGAAGTCAAGAAAGAAGAAGAATTTCATTTTTCCCTTGTTAGAAAACCAAAGGTAATTTTAACTTCTACAAATTTAGATGATTTTCTTGTTGAAGTTAAAATATTGCTTGATGATTATGCTGATATTATTGTGGATGAGTTAACAAATGATTTATCTCATGTGAGAAGCATTAGTCATCACATTGACTTAATGCATGGTGCAATTTTACCTAATAAGGTAGACTACATACTGACTCCTCAAGAGAATGAAGAGATTAAACAATAGGTACATGAGCTGTTGGAGAATGGTTTGGTGAAATTTTTTTTGAGTCCTTGAGCAATACCCTTTGTGCTTAGCCCAAATAAGGATGGTGGATGGTGTATGTGCACTAACTACCGAGCAATCAATAAGATCACTATCAGTTACATATTTCCCATACCCCGCATTAATGATTTGATGGATTTTCTGAGTGGTTCAAGGTATTTTATGAAGATAGACTTGAAAAGTGGTTATCATCAAATAAGAATAAGGGAAGGGGATGAATGGAAAACTACATTTAAGACTAACAATGGATTGTATGAGTGGTTATTAATGCCATTTGGACTTACTAATGCACCTAGCACTTTTATGAGATTGATGAATGAGGTCTTGAAGGAATACACTGGAAAATTTGTGATAGTGGATCTAGATGGCATTCTGAATTTTAGTAAGAATAAAGAAGAACGTTTGAGAAATCTTAAATTGGTGTTGGAAACCCTGCAAAAAGAGAATTTGCTGATAAATATGAAAAAGTGTAGTTTCCTAAAGAAAGAATTGATTTATTTGGGATTCGTGGTTTCAAAAAAAGGGTTAAAAATGGATCTAGAGAAGGTTCAAGCGATTCTGAATTGGCCAACTTCAAGGAATGCGTATGAGGTAATAAGTTTTCATGGTATTGCAAGGTTTATAGAAAATTCGTCAAGAATTTTAGTCAAATTTGTGCACCCATAATAGACACCTTCAAGTGGACAGAAGCAGCTGACAAAAACTTCAAATTGTTGAAGAAGAAGATCATTGAGAAGCCTATTCTGGATTTACTAAGTTTTGCCAAGGTTTTTCAAGTAGAGACATATGCTAGTGGCTGAGAAATAGAGGTTGTTATGAGTCAAGAATAGAGACCAATAACATACTTCAGTGAGAAATTAAATGAGGAAAAACATAAGTAGTCCTCATATGACAAGGAGTTATATGTTGTTGTGCAAGCTCTCAATAAATGGAGGAATTACTTGATTCCCAAAGAGTTTGTGTTATATTCAGATAATCATAAGAAACATGCTAAGTGGGTGGAATGTTTGTAGAAATTTACCTTTGTGATCAAGCATACAAGTGGATAATATAATAAGGTTGTTAATTCCTTAAGCAGATTAAATTTGATCTTTCTGGAGATTAAGGTCAATACTTTGGGATTTGAAAATTTGGTTAATATGTATAAGGAGGATATAGATTTTAAGAGTATATATGCAGCATGTGAAAATACAATTATCCACAATAGAAGCCAATGGTTGGAATACATGTTACAAGAAGGATAGTTGTTTAAGAATAGTAAATTGTGCATTCCTAAATGTTATATGGGAGAATATATGATACATGAGAAACACAGTGGAGGTTTGTCAGGTCATTTTGGACAGGACAAAACATTTTCTTAGGTGAGTGCTTTTTATTTTTGGCCAGGAATGCAAGATAATGTAAAGACGTTTGTTGACAAATGCAGGATATGTCAACATGCCAAAGGGAGGAGACACAATATTGGACTATATCAACCCCTACCTATTCCAACTAGTCCTTGGGATTCCATCAGTATGGATTTTGTTTTGGGATTACCTAGAAATCAGAGGGGAAATGATTTTGTTTGTCTAGTAGTGGATATGTTTAAAAAAATGGCTCATTTTATTGCTTGTAAGAAGACTAATGATGCAACAAATATTGCAAACTTCTCTTTTTTTTTCCAGAAATTGTGAAGTTACATGGCCAGCCTTTCAGCATTGTGTCTGATAGGGATACTAATTTTACTGGTCATTTTTGGAGAACTTTGTGGAAGAAATTGGGTACCAATCTTAGTTTTATCTCTTCTTATCACCCTTAGATGGATGGTTAGACTGAGGTGGTAAATAGGAGATTGGGAAATATATTGAGAATTATTCTTTATGAGGATCCAAAACAATGGGATTTAGCTCTTGCTTAAGCTGAGCTTGCTTGGAATGATTAACCTAACATGAGTAAATGTATGAGTCATTTTCAGATTGTGTATGGGATGCAACCAACAAGAGTATATGAACTTAGGAATTTGGAAGGACAAGACAAAAGGAGTGCATATGGTGAATATTTTGCATCGAGTATGCATGAGCTACAAGAAAATGTTAAAAAGAAATTGTAGGAAAGTGCCAGGAAGTATAAACAGAGAGCATACATGAAAATAAGAGAAATTAATCTTCAAGTTGGAGATTTAGTGATGTCCTATCTTAGAAAGGATAGGCTTCCTAAGGGAACCTACAATAAATTGAAAATCAAGAAAATTGGGCCTTGTAAAATTTTGAGGAAGTTTTTTGCAAATTCATATGAACTAGAACTTCCTTCTGATCTTAAAATTTCACCAATTTTTAATGTTTTAGATCTATATATTTTTAAAGGTTCAGGTATTCAACCAAAATAAATGATCTCAGGTGAATATGGTCCATTTTTAGATTGGAAATGATAGTTAACTCAAAAAGAATAACCACAAATTGAAGCTATCCTTGACAAAATAATTTCAAAGAAGACCAGGAACAAATATTATTTTTAGTATTTGGTCAAGTGGAAAGATCATCCATATGAAGATGCAGCATGGATAACTGAACTGGATAATTCCAAGTATAATGTAAACCCTAAAGAACTATTGAATAATTCTTTTATCCCCCCATAATATGATGTAGGAGCATCGATTCAAAATCCTATGTTTTCTGCATAAGCGAGGAATGTTTTTTTATGCTTCCAAGTAATCAATTCTAGAAGGATAAGATTAGTTATTTGCTTCATAGATAGGATTATTTTGAATGTAATAAGGCATATTTCCCACATATATCCTCAAATATTTCTCGAGGATAGGTTAGTTTTAGATTTATTTCTTAGGAGTTCAGATCCTGCTGATTCAAATTTGACAGGTTTAAGAGAGTTCTATATTAAGTGTCGAATGTAATAATCAAGTATGCATGAGTGAGTGAAGAGTGTGTGGGTTTATGCATGAATGGTTGATGAAATGAAGAACAGAGTTGTAGCCTCTGCGTGAATATTTGAAATTTGTTTGTCTTCTTTCAATAAACACAAATGTGTTAAATTTCCCGTATATAAGTGAATGGCATGATTTTGTTGAGAATCCTTAGAAGCCACTAAGAAGGAGATGTGGTCATATGAATGCAACATGAATGAATTGATAATTTCATTGATCAATTTGTCAGTAACAATCTGAGTTAAAAATATGAAACTTTGATAGATCTACAATTTGGTAAAATGATTTTAGATCGTACGGTTGAGATAAGTTCCACAAAATATTAAAGGCTCTCAGAAGTTGCAGAAAAAGACTTGCAGGAGGATATTGCAGAAGCCCATTTTTGGAAAAGTTGAAAGGCACATTCGCAATATACAATCCACAACCAAAATGTGGAAAGAACATTGCGGCTGCATAATTGCAAAAGTTGGCTTTTTGGAATTTGGGAAAGTATACAGGCAATACACAATTCACAATTGCTAAAAGGGTCTTGCAGAAAGGTTCTTGTGGAAATCCTATTGCAGAAGGAATAGATTTGTGGGAGTTTGTTAAAGTTTTCCAAAGAAGAATATTTTAAATCAATGGTTCTTGTTGATTTGGATAAAGTAGGCCTGCTAGCTCTTATCTAGAACCAATTGGTGTTTTCCAAACATCCTTCTATCATTTTAGTACATGAATCTATATCTTACGGTGATCTTGTTTTGAGGAACTTAAAAGTTTTGTTGCCTGGGTGGGACTTTGCTACTTTGGATGCACCTGGTAGATTCGGTGGGTTAATTATTGGGTGGAGGACATCTCACTTTGTATGCACTAACCACTAGCTGGTTCATTCAGGGCTTGGAACTATTATTTTCTCTAGAGAGATAGGTCATGTATTCTACATTATTAATATATATGGACCTTGCCAAAAGAAAGTGTTTTTTGGGAACAATTGTTCAGTTTGAGTATGTTGAAGGGTGATAGAGTTATTAAAGGTGGTGAATTGAATTTATTTTTGGGTGATGGGGAAATTTGGGGTCCAAATTCATGTAAGGATTCCTTGATCGTCTATTTCATTAGAATATTGGATGAGAATTACCTTTTTGATACCGCCCCATTAAGTTAAGGACTGCATGGAGGAACAAAAGAACATGACAAAATAGAAAAGCCAAGAGGATTGATGAGTTTTTTTATTAATGAAGGTTCTCTTCAGGACAATTTGTCCATTCGTTATTGGGTAGGGGAAGGTCATATCTTGGAAAATTTTCCCATATACATAAAAATGTTGATGGGAATGGACCACCCCCATAGCCCTTTTAAGTTCATTTCTACTTGGATGGATGTTAAGGAATACAAGGATATGATGAAAAGATTATGGATCTCGTTTGAAAACTCCTCTCTGGAATCAACAGGTTCTTAGTTATTAAACAACCTTAATAACATAAAGTCTAGAACTATACCATGGGCCGCTGAAAAAAAAGCTTCGACACGATAATGAGATTAGAAGGATTGAGGATGTCCTGGAAGAATTTCATGACACCTATAAGGATGTTTTCTTATCAATAGATAAAAAATGATTGATAGTGAATATGGAAGTAAGGAGAACTAATATCCTAGATGAGAGCAAAGAAACTTGGAACCTAAAAAGTAGGGCCAATTCGATCTAGAAAAGGGATGATATCACAATTTTTTTATCATCACAAACATACTAATTGTCTCTGGTCTCTTAGGGAGATGGAAATCAAACATGTCTTTGGTTTCAGGAATCTATCCATTACCAGGGTTGAACATTTCAGTAATCAATTCAAAGAATATGAAAGAGAATCAGTGGCACTTATGGTTAGAATTACTGCAACTTATCCGTCATTTGTGAATGAATATCAGAATGCAGTCTTGATGGAGGAAGTTATCATGGAATAATTAAAGGAGGAATTTCACTCCCTGCAGAAGGGAAAAAGCATGTGTATTGATGAATGGTCCATTATTTTTTTAAGGGATTTATGGAAATATTTGACAAGTATCTTCTTGCAGTTACAGAAGAATCGAGACAAAATGGAAAGATCATGGTAGCTTTCAACTCTACATTTATTGCACTCATTCCTAAGGTCAACAAAGTTAGTAAGTGGGAGGATTACATACCATTTTCATTATGTAATTTCATATGTAATATTATTACTAAACTCATTTCCATAAGAATGAAAGATATATTGTCTAAGTCATTACCACGAGAGCAATTTTCCTTCTTGAAAAGTAGACAGAACATTGCTGACATTGGTACAACACATGAGGTAATTCATTCTACTAAGGTTAAAAAGTTTCCTATTTTTGTTGTCAAAGTTGATCTGTCCAAGGTGTATGATGAATTTAATTGTTTTTTTAAGATTGATACTTCTATAAACATGTAGTTACCTCCCATTTGTGAATTAGATATCCTCATGTTTTCAAACTATTTCATTTGATTTGCTCATCAACTAATTTGATACTCCTTTTTCATACCAGGCAGGGGATTATAGAAAGGTTTCCCACTGACACCTTTACTCTTCCTTTTGATGGTGGAGAGATTGAAGAGAGAATTCTCACATGCTCATTCTAATGGTTTACTTAGAGAGATCAGAGTGAGTGGAAAAATTATGTTTTACACACTTACTATTTGTTACTAATATCATTTTATTCTCAAATGGATCGAGGAGGGACATTCGTAAGATCCAAGCTATCTTGACTGGTTTCATTGGAGCTACAAGGATGTCTATAAATGTGCATAAATATAAAATTTACTTTATGCATATGGATCAAGAAAGTATAAATTGAATCACCATACAATTTTCCTTCATTGTCATGGACTTACAGGATGGATTCAAATGTTTGGGTTACTGCTTAAAACCCAATGACTATAGATGTAGGAACTGGGCTTGACTAACAAGTAAAGTTGAAAATAGATTACTCTTTGGTGCATTAAATTGTTGTCTCACTGTGGAAGGATGATTTTCGTTAAAAAAAATGGAATCTATCCTAGTTTTCTATATATATTTTGCTTATATTCCTGCTAGTACTTTGGAGCAAATTAGGAATTTATGTTACCATTTATTATGGAATGGTAACTCAGATGGAAATTATTATCCTTGGGTGGCTTAGTATCAACTATATTTACCAAAGGAGTTGGATGGATGGTGACATAGATGCAACCTGGATGGATTGGCTGCATATTAGTGCACATACTGAAAGCAACAAACAACCTCACAACACAAAGAAATTTGATAAGGATTATGGCCTTTCAATTAAATGAATCAATCTCTTTACAAGAGGTATACAATGTGAGTTAGAAATTGAGTCAGTCGAAATGAAAATCGACTGTATATTATATTTAACAACATACAAAGGAATGAGTGGATCCTTCTTCATCAACGACCTATATCTCTCTGCTTTTTTGTCATAGAAATCAAACTGTCAGCTCCACTTGCTATCCCCAATTATGAGCATGAAACTAGTATTTATAGATACTCCTTGAAATTGTCCATTTGGATCTTCTTCTAGAGGTTTCACTTACTTATAGGAACCTCCATGTTGCATTAAATACTTCATGTGACTCCTATTAGTAGGTTTCATCACCTGTTCTTCTACAACAACAGCCATAATTTCTTTGCAACTACTCCAACTAATCCAACGGCTCAATGCCATAGGATCTTGGTTGAAAATTTGATGGAAATATTTATCATTGTCATATGTACTCATGACTTCCCCATTTTTTTGGATGAAATCACCTTCAACCTCTTCTCTACCTTTCATCGCTTATCATTGACCATTCTTGGTTGGAATTCTCACGACTCTTTATTCAGTTGTCAACTGCTGCCCTTGCTCATGGAGGTTGTCAACTGGGCCTGTAGGAGTTCCTATTGTCTATCAATGACTATTTTACTTGGGCCCTAATTCCCCTACATCCAACTCCCTTGTTTGAAAATAACTTTTCTCGTGACTTTGCAACTCCTCGAGCCTATCATTTGAAGTCCATGTCATCTTTTTGAAGTCTTTGTTATTCCATCATACCAAATATTATTTCTTATTCGAGATCCTATTCTTCCTAAATTCTCACTCATTGAGCACTTCCTATTATCGAATAAATATACTCAAGCAGACTCAAGCCAAATCTCCCTAGTCCAAGTGTATCTAGAACAAATCAAATACATAATACAATCTACTTTCCTAGATCAAATAGAGATACAAGATAACAGATAGATTGCTCACCTGCAATATGAAAATCCTCTTCTCTCTTTGTTGATCCAATATCAAGAATCTTCAGATCTTTAGCTGCAAAACCATGTAAAGCAAGTGGAAACAAGCAAACAGTACATGTGTATCCAAACATGAATTGATCTAAGCTAATAGTTAAGGAAGAAAGCTCTAAACATCATCAACACAACAATGTTTATGGAAAGAGATTTGTATTAATGTAATCAAGGAGATACATAGAATTACATAAGAGAGGAATGTCACAACCAAGCCTTAACGCTGCAACCTTCCATCTAACAATCCAATCCAAGCCTCCAAAGAAAGATAGCAAGCCTCCCAATGTATGATAGGGATCATCTAGAAATTCCACTAGCATAATAGTACCATAGTCCTTCCTCCTTTCATAATGGAGAGAGGGTTCAATTTATAAGGATAAAGGGATAGAGTAGGTTGAGGATTAGGAGGAGGGATCAAAGGGATCTTTCCTATACATTAGGAACCGAGTTCCACCTCACCTAGATAATAGGGATAATCGTCCACCTCGTCAACCTTCGAAAAGGGTCTTGAATCTCTATTTTTTACCCTCAAAACACCACCAACGCACCTTCCATGAAGGGAAAGAGCATCGTTGGCACACCTAGCAGTGGGAGATAGAGCATCGACATCGACACACCTAGAATAAAGGAAAAGAGCACCATTGGCACACCTAGCATGAAGGGGAAAAGCGTCGACCTTTCTAAAGAGGGGAAAAAGGCAGAAACAACCTCAATATCAATCAACTTTAGCAGAGAGAAATTTTGGGGATTAGGAAAATGGTTGACACATGGATCAAGAGTATAAGATTTTGGTGTAACATAATTCCCCACAAAGCATTAAGTTATAGGAATGAGATAGGTGAATTATTTGTAAAGTGAAGAAATCTAAGGCAAGGATGTTGGCTAAAAGCTGCTGCAGTACCACTAAATCAAATATCATATAACTCATAACATGGTTGTCGACCAATACAATATAGATCCATGGTAGTAGAGATCGATTGAAAACAATCATGGCTACTAGACACAAGCGTAGATCCATGATGATATTATAACACAACCACAACCAATACAAAGTGGATCTGTGAAATATGACTCAAGACAAACTCAATCACAACCTAGGAAAATATATCTGGCAACTCAGGGTCTTCAAGCCGAACCCGCAACGATACAAATCTAACCATGTGATTAAAATGTCTTGATGTCGAACATGGTAGAAACCACTTAATTACTGGTCATTGATGCAAACTATTAACAAGTGCGAGGGAAATCACCATGGATGTCAATGATTCCCAAGGTATCTCAGTACATCCTGCCAAGTGTGAATAAAGGACTTGGAGTCGAACACTCGGTAGGAACTTTCAATCAAGAGTCAATGATATAAAATCATGTTGAAAGTGAGGTAACCTACCATTAAGGCATGCAGGTCCAAGATACTTGACTTGGTTTCTAAGTCTAATTCCTAGCTGAGGTGTTGAATTCAACAGGAATAGACTTGTCGAAGGAGGGACATGATGAATCCCCCCATCATTGACATGAAGACATGATCAAAGATGTTTTTAGAGTAAACCAGACATCATAGTGATATATGATACCGAATCAGATATGACCAACATGATAGAAGGCTAAACTGACTACAGAAAGTGAACATATGACCAAATTTCTATTAAACATGGGCATGGCATGAATTGGAAGTATTGACATGAGAATGATACAAATCTCCCAATGAAACTGACGGTGAGAGTATTCTGGGACAACTCAAAGGAGTAAGAAGACTCTAGGAATTAGCAAGACTTGAAGACAACCGAATTACCCAAGTGTTGAATGCATATGCAAACGAGTTCCATGTTCAAGAGTGACTATGTACTTCCATAACAAAATACAAACTCTTTTCTTAATTTCCCCATCATGATTTATGAGTGCCTCTTTACTTTTTAATGAGATGGAAAAGGGTAACAAAAACTCGTTGTAGCTCATCAAGTGATGAGTCCTTCCTCACTCTTTTTACGAACCTGAGAAAGGAGAAGATCGTTCCCAGATAGGGCCCTTCATCATTTGATTTTATAAATCTGACGAAAGTAAACTCATTTGTCGTTTCATGTTTAGAGAGTCTGAAATGATTAAGAAGACTCCAAAAGGTCCTTTTTCGTAAATAGGCCTAGTCGGTCTGAAAAAGAGATAACCTAACACCGACTAGTCGACCGTTCTGATACTTATACAAGCGTGAACGTAACAAGTTCGCTTGGCAATATTTTTGTGTTTTTAAGGAGACTGAAAAAAGCTTAAATATAACTCCATAATGGGTTATTTTTTCATAATCCAATTTTAACGAGTCTAAAAAATAGTAAAAGTACACTTGATACCTCTTCATTGAGTTTTTAACGAGCACAACAAAGGTATAAAAGGAACTCAGAACCTTTTTCATGTTTGAATCCATAGCACGAGAAAGCGATAAAGTAAGCTCGAACCAGTTTTCATGTTTTAACCAGAGCATGAAAAATGAAAAGTAAGCTCAACACCATCTTACTGTTTTTAATGAGCTCGAAGATCAGTTGAAAGAATGCTAAGGGTATCTACTTCATTTTTTAACGAGCTTGGAACATAATAAGAACTATTCTCAAAGGAATGTTTCATGGTTTAACGAGGTCGAAACTTAAAAGAAAGTATGCTCAAATTGACTCCCATTGATGGATGATTTCCCAACATGATGTCCAATGGTTGGTACTTTCCCCCAGTATAACTATCAAGTAATTTTAATGCCAATATAATGTGCAAAGGGTGGATACATGCCCCCTAAGCTTCATTTCGTCTAATTTACCAGTAGATGAAATGAAGGTTCAAATGTTGAGTCTTGACACAATGTAAGATTCCGTCATTTTTTAATGAGCTTGACATGAAAAATGAACTTTGCTCAAGGTCAATTTTATTTTTTAACGAGCTTGAAACCAAGAATAAACACTGCTCAAGGTGACCTGTTTCATTTTACACAAGCTTGAAATAGAGAATAACCATGCTTGTGGGGATCTATTTCATTTTTACACAAGCTTGAAATAGAGAATAACTATGCTTGAGGGGACCTGTTTAATTTTTACACAAGATTGAAATAGAAAGTAACTATGCTTGATGGGACCTGTTTCAGTTTTACACAAGATTGACATAGAAAGTAACTATGCTTGAATACATCCATTTCATTTTTTAACGAGCTTGACACAGAATGGGAATTATGCTCACAAGCATCTAGTTCATTTTTTAACAAGCTTGACATAGAATGGGAACTATTCTCACAATGTCTGTTTCATTTTTACCGATCTTGACACAGAAAATAAACTATGCTCGCAGAGAAGTTCTAAGCTAACATGATGTCCAAAGGTTGGTGGGTTTCCCCCTTACATAAGAAGCTAGCGACTTAACTCTAGTATGACTTCTAGAGGCTAGAGCCATGCCCCCCATTTTACTGATGATGGAAAGAAGCTAATTAGAAGGGGAAGGAATGACAAGAACATGTGGGACATTCAGGGAATTCTAGTGACTAGGAGTCATACGATGATTAGATTTAACAAAGGAAATCTGATCAATGGTCACAATATTCCCATCATGGGGAAAATACATCACTTGAAAATGTGTGGACACTACAACTTTCATGGTGTAAACATAATCATGCCCAAGGAGAAGATTGAAATCTAAGGGACCTTGGACTAACATACCATCGATACAGACAATATTTCTTCCAAAGTGATAGGAAACTGAGCAAGGATCCCTAAAGGCGTTATAGGTATTTGATTAAAAGTAAGTATCTGATCGATGGATGAAAGAAGTGGAGGAGAACCTATGGCTTTCCAAGCAGTAGAGGATAGAATACTAACAGAATCCCCTTTGTCAAGGATAGTGTGGAGTATACTCTTAGAAGTAACTCGCACAACTATTTGGAAAGGAACACTTGAATGAAGATGAGATTCTATTAGGTTAATACAGTCAAAGTAAATAAGCTCACTACTTGGAGAGGGTCCCTTCTAAAGATACAAAACTTCCTCTTGTAGAGAACAATCAGAACTAACTATGAAAAAATTCCGTTGATTTCAGTTCAATCTCAACTAGAAGAGAGGGAGAAGACAAAGACTGTGTCGAAGAGACCACTTCAATATTAATGTTCTCTGAAGTAGGAGTGGGATTGAGTGGAGATGACATCGAATCGACCACTTTAACTTCACCCTCCAATGGGAGAGTGGAATCGAACAAGGTTGGAATTGGATCAACTGCTTTGACTTCACTTTCCAATGGAAGAGTGGGATTAACCAAGTATGGACTTGGATCAACCACTTCAAATTCACTCTTCAAGATAAGAGTGGGATCGGCCAAGGATGGAATTTGATCGAACAATTTAAATTCACTCTTCAACGGAAGAGTGGGATTGACCAAGGATGGACTTGGATCGACCACTTTATCAACCAATGGGATGTCAGGGGACAACTTACGATAACCGGTTGGACATCGTTGCTAAGGAACAGTAAAATATTCCAACAACTTAAAAGCTTCATCCATGCGAGGACAAAGGTAAGTATGGTGCATATCCTTACATAGCAAGCAAGGATACCTAACCTTTCCTTTTCGACTCTTAAAAAAAGAGTCACTGGTTGACGGGGAATCATCATCATGATGATTAGAGACTGAAGACACAGGATGTTTAGACCACACTTCTGACACAAGGGAAAGACCAGGCCAATCCTTGAGAATGTGATCACCCTTGAAAAGTCTACAAGGGAACTTAGCTTTATGGGTTCCAGAAACAGCTACATCAATACTCCCAGCATGATGACCAGTGGCTGGTGGGCTTCCAACATGAAGATCAAAGGTTGGAGCAATGACCTTCTGCTTAGTGTTCTCCTTCTTAGCCTTCCTTTTCATCTTCTTCTTAGCTTCCCATTTACTAACATTGGAGTTTTCAATAGGTGAAGAGGAAAAAAGGGAAGTCGATTCAGCATTCGACGAAGAAGGAGAAGGATTAACATGAGGTTGATGCTCATGCGGTAAAGGACTAGGATCTGAAACAAAGGATACATTTTCTATGATAGGATTGGAGAATAACCATACAGGTAATCCTATAGTCAATCTGGGAAGGTTCAAAGTGGTCATGAAAGAAGGACCAATAGCTCCACAAGGGGGAGAAACAAAAGACATACCTTGAAAAGGGTTCTCTTGATTGGTTGTCCCAAGAAATTCTCCCATATCTGAACTCTCTAAGAATATTTGAAATACCACACAAGACAAACACTACTCAAGTCTAAAAGCAACAAGCAAATTGTGTGAATAGGAGTGGATCAAAAGTCAGGACTCTCATAGGATTATCAAGGATTCACAACTCTGTGATGCCAAGACGGCCAAAAGGTTAACTTAATTGGTCATTGTTAGTATATTTAGACACTTAGGAGTTATTTAAGATCAACTTGTGTAATATATCCGTTAGGTAAAAGTGTGTTTCTTTAGTATGCATTAGTATGCATTTGTAAATATTCTAATCCGATGGTCACGATATGTCCTAGACATAGAGTGATCCGATGGTTCAACTTCTCTTAGACAATACCGACCATTGATCCATGCCTTAACACTCGATCGGTCCATGATCTCTATTTAAAGAGCATGGAGGGTCCTTGGCTAGTTGATTGATTATGAGAAGCTCATGTAACTTTCTTTCTTTTGCATAATAAATTGCTCCAAGTAGCTATTTGACTCGGGCCATGGACCGTTTCCCTCTCGAGGGTTTTAACCATGTGACAAACATCGGTGTGTTGATCTGTGATCTATTTGTGTGAAGCAGTTTCTCAAGGTGTTTGGTATTTTGGGAGTACCCTATGTACCTGAACATGGTATCAAAGCATAGGTCTCAGGTTCAATTCCCTCGAGCTATGATGGAGGGGGGGTGTTGGAGTATCGAGTACCTCCACATGGTATAACCGCCGCACCTCTGGGCATATAAAATAAGTGGACTAACCGCCACTCCTGGTGATAAGGCCTTGTTTTGGGTTTCAAATGTTCACCAACATTTGTAGGTTTTGGTGTAACATAAAACCTTACATGACAAAGGTCCCAAACCCTCTCGTTCAACTCCTTCTTTAAAAAATGACAAAGGATCCAAGCCAAAATGAAAGAAGACTGAGCGTCATTGCAATTTTTGTGGGAAAGATAATCATGATGAATCTAAGTGTTTCAAGAAGATGTCAGCCTTGGAAGCAACAATGAAGAAGCACCGCATCATCCTAGATTCATCTTCAAAATCTAACTCTCATGGACATGCACTTTGTGCTTTTGGTTACTCTTATACTACATCTTCTTCTTCTACTTCAAATGAATGTCTCATTGATTATGGAGCATCTTATCATATGGCTAAGGATCAAGCCATATTTTCTACTATGCATGAATGTAACACCAAGCAAATATTTGTTGGTGATGATAGATCTCTAAGTGTTGTAGGATCTGGAACAGTGCCAATAGAAAATGGTCATTTCAGTGATGTATTATGTGTTCCAAAAATTTCCCGCAATTTGTTATCAGTCTATCAAATTACTCATTCGGGTGAAGGTAAAACTGTGACGTTTACCCCTCACCAAGTTGTAATAAAGGATTTTAAAAATCCTCAAAATGTCCTTGCTATTGGAACTGTTGATGATATTACTAGGTTGTACAAATTTAACAACTTTGGGTCATCACCTTTTCCTTCATTTTTTGTTGCTCATAGTGATAACTTGAGCAAACTTTGGCATGAGCGATTTGGTCACTTAAATTATCGCTCATTGCAACAACTATGTAAATAAAATATGGTGACTGGTCTTTCGATGGTATCTTGCAAGGATGGTGTTTGTTCCGGTTGTGTACTTGAAAAACATCATTGGGACAGTTTTGACAAACGTGCCTCTTGGCATGCCTCAGTTCCCTTGGAGCTTGTGCATAGTGACTTGTGTGGCCCTCTTCCATCTACTTCCTTTTCTAGTTTTAAATATTTCTTAACTTTCATTGATGACTACTCCAGACGCACTTGGGTTTACTTCCTAAAACTTAACAGTGAAGTGTTTAACATGTTCTTGGCTTACAAGGCCCTTGTTGAAAAACAATCTGGTCCTCAAATTATTAAGTTAAGATCTGACAATGGAGGAGAATATGTTAAGAACAAGTTCACTACTTTCTGCACCAAACAAGGAATCCAACAACATCACACTGTTCCATATACACCACAACAAAATGGTGTCACTGAACGGAAGAACCGCACTTTAAAAGAAATGGCTAATTGTATGATCCAATCTAAGGGACTAAGTCTTCAATATTGGGCTGAGGCCATAAATTGTGCAAATTACGTAGTTAATTGCACACCCACTAAATTTTTACAAGGTATAAAATCAACAGAAGCATGGAGTAAAATTAAACTAGATGTAAATCACTTTCGTGTGCTTGGTTGTGAAGCATGGGCTCACATTCTGGATGAAAAACAGAAAGCATTGCATCCTAAAAGTGAAAAGTGCATATTTGTTGGATATTCTGAAGATGTAAAAGGTTATATACTTCTTCAGCCACATTCTTATGATATAATTATTAGAAGAGATGTTAAATTTGATGAAAATCTCTTGGCATGCGAGCCTAACTTGGCGAGTGTTCCATCTTTGGCTTGCGAGCCTGATTCAACGATTGTGCCTTCTTCTTCTTCCAACTTCCTTGACAGTTTTCCAACTCCAGTTTCTGATGATGATAGTGATTATGAAAATCCACCTCCGCCTACTCATGTTCCTCCAATTGCACTAGCACCAATGCTTCCATGATGGGTCCGTTCAACATGTGAAGCAGCTGGTGATCTTGCCAGTGATCCTAGAGGTCAACTTTGAACACGTTCTCAGTTTCAATGAGCTTCTTCTCTTTTGGCTCAAGTTTCTGAGAATCATGATCTAGAAACTTTTCTAGAAGCTTCAGGAAATCCAGATTGGGATGCAGCTATGGATGAATAATATCGTTCCTTAATGGCGAACGATACTTGGGATCTTGTTCCTCTTCCAAAAGGAAGAAAATTTGTCAGATGTAAATGGGTCTACAGAACTAAGTATGCATCAGATGGAAGTGTTGAAATACTTAAGGAAAGGTTAGTTGCCAAAGGTTTTTCCCAAGTTGAAGGGATTGACTACAATGAAACCTTTGCTCCTGTCGCAAAAATGAATTCCATCCACCTTGTTCTTTCCCTTGCAGCCTTACATAACTAGGAAGTCCATCAAATGGATGTCCAGTCTGCCTTTTTACATGGTGATTTATAGGAGGAAATTTACATGGAACAACCTCCTGGATATGTTCAGGATAACTCTAGGCTTGTCTGTCTCCTTAAGAAATCCTTATATGGCCTTAAGCAAGCTCCTAGAGCTTGGTATTCCAAAATGGATAGCTTTCTCCTTGACACTGGTTTTTCTAGATGCCATTTTGACCCCAATGTATATACCAAAAAAATAGGAAACCATCTCATCATACTTGTTCTTTATGTTGATGATCTTATCCTTAGTGACCCTAAACTTATAACCCATGTGAAATCCAGTCTTAAGAAGAATTTTGAAATGTCAGACTTAGGACATTTGCATTATTTTCTTGGTCTCCAAGTCTTGTAAACCAAAGAAGGAATATTTCTTTCCCAGTCTAAGTATGCTTGTGACCTTCTTCTTCGCTTCCACATGGAATATTGTAAACCAGTCCCTTCTCCCTTCCAGTCTGGAGTCAAACTTTCTGCCACTTGTACTTCCCCTGAAGTAGATACCACCTTGTATCGTCAGCTTTTTGGTAGTATTTTATACTTGCCTCATTCCCATCCTGACCTTTCCTTTGCCATTGGTCGTGTTTCTCGTTATATGCAAACTCCTCATGAAAGTCATTGGAAAGCAGCAAAAATAATACTTCGATATATTCGAGGTACAATTTAGTTTGGGATTCATTACAGTACAGGGGGGAACCTTTGTTGGTTGGTTTTACTGATTCAGATTGGGTCGATGATCTTGATGATCGAAAGTCTACTGCAGGTTATGTTTTCAGTCTAGGATGTGGATCTATCACTCGGACTTGTAAGAAACAACAAGCTCTTTCTCTTTCTTCAGCAGAAGAATAATATCGAGCCACAGTCAATGCCATTCAGGAAGCTTTATGGATTCGACAGATCCTTTCAGAGTTTGGATTCGAGCAGCAGCAACCTACTCCACTTTGGTGTGACAATCAAAGTGCCATTAAGCTTGCCAAATATCCAGTTCTACATCAACAGAGCAAACACATTGAGCTACACATACACTTCATCAGAAATCTTGTTCATGATCGTGTTCTTGAAATGCTGTATTGCCCTACAGATGATCAAGTTGTAGACATCTTCACCAAGTCTCTTATAGAAGCGAAGTTTTCTAAACTTCGATCTATGTTAGGAGTTCAGGAATGTGTCCTTAAGGGGGGATAGGCTCTAATGCCTCCTTCCTTCTCCTAATAGTGTCAGTTTTGTAAATCCTTCAATCCTATCCCAAGTTGTTCTTAAGGGGGGATGTTAGGATATTTAGACACTTAGGAGTTAGTTAAGATCAACTTGTGTAATATATCCATTAGGTAAAAGTGTGTTTCTTTAGTATGCATTAGTATGCATTTGTAAATATTCTAATCCGACGATCATGATATGTTCTAGACATAGAGTGATCCGACGGTTCAACTTCTCTTAGATCATACCTACCATTGGTCCGTGGCTTAACACCTGATTGGTCCATGATCTCTATTTAAAGAGCATGGAGGGTCCTTGGCTAGTTGATTGATTATGAGAAGCTCATGTAACTTTCTTTCTTTTTCATAATAAATTGCTCCAAGTAGCTATTTGGTTGGGGCCGTGGACTATTTCCCTCTTGAGGGTTTTAACCACATGACAAACATCAGTGTGTTGATCTGTGATCTATTTGTGTGAAGTGGTTTTTCAAGGTGTTCGGTCTTTTGGGAGTACCCTGTGTACCTGAACAATCATAGGAATCCTTAGAGGGTCTCCCAATATACACTAGGTACAGGGATCTCAAATCCGCAGTGGTGTTGTCTAATGCACAACCATTCAAAAGGGGCCCTCTGATATAAAATAAAGTACGTGAATTAAATTTTGATATACCTCAAGGGTACGTGAAATTCTGTTTGTATACCAATGGTATGTGGAGGAACCACTCAGACCCCAGATTGTAGTGCAGGCAATAAACGACAGCTGCCACGCTTAACGACGCCAGAACACGTCACTAACTTACACACAGTTACTAAATGATTTTAAACATAAGCTAGCATTAATTTTATCTTAAGCGGTTAAGTGGATGCATGAGGTGTAGATAAGAAATGTAAAAAGAATGCAAATCCTAGCTACATGACAATGCACATTTCATCTTTCGATGAAAAATACCTAAGGTAGGGAAAGAGTTTGTTGTTAAAGAAGACAAAAATCAAAGATCTAAGAAAACCAAGTTCTATTCAAAGCCAACTATGAAGCTTAAATGACTAACTTTAGTTACAATTATTGAAAATACCCATGGATTCATACACGCTCATAGGGGGGTTCGAGGGCGTGAGCCCCCGAGAAATTTTTTTTGGCTTGTTTTTTTTTTCTTCTCTTTTGATTGATTTTCCTCTTCAAAAAAATGTGAATCTAAATAATAAATAAAAATATAATTCTCTTTCCAGATATACAAACAGAAAAATAGAGAGTATCTACAACACTCCATTCATTTAGAAATCAAAAGGAATATGAAAAGCACCCAAACAACTCCAAAATAATCAATAATTGCTCCAAAACAACCAAAATGAAACCAAAACTCAATAACTGATGGGAGGAAGGGTTTGGAGATTAGATCTAAGAACTAGAACAGATCTAAAGAGGTCTGTAAATGTGATAAGGAATGGAAAGGAAGAGCTAATAGGTGGAGGATTGAAATTGCCTACCACAACCAAGTCATTCACTTGATTAGTAAAGTATCCCAAAATAAAAATAAGAAAACAACTCCAAACATAGATGATGCTGGGTCCAGGGGGTCTATGACTATCATATCCAGTCTAAAAACCACAATCCATCAAACCAAAACCTAAAAAATAAGGGAAATCAAGCTAAAAATTGGGTTTTAAAGGGCCAACACACCTCCCTATACTGCACCAGAGTGCCTAGGAGGGGTAGGTGCACTTTCTCCACTGCAAAAGAGTGCCTATCAGAGGTAGGCACACCTACAAGGTTGCAATAGAGCGCTGATGGCACACTATCTCCTAAGGAAAAGAGCGCCTAAGAGCCAACACTTATGAAACTAAAAAATAATACCAGAGATGCTCTGTCTACACAACCCAGGTGCGTCGATGGAGAAACAGAGGGTAAAGCCATATTTCCTATAGGATAAGGGAAGAAGGTCTGATAGTGATCCAAATAGAATCAAGAGGATGCAAGACACTCTTCAAAGAAAAAATCCAAAGGAGGGAGGGTCTCCAGAGGCTAGAAAAAGGATTGATAAACATATATGAAATCGAAAACAAAAGAAATTAGATCTATGCACATCCTCAGTATGGTTGCCAAATTTGTTATCGAATAAATCTACTCAACCGGACTCAAGCCAGATCTCCCTAGTCCAAGTGGGTCTAGAACAAATCAAATATAGAATACAATCTACTTTCCTAGATCAAATAGATATGCAAGATAATAGATAGATCGCTTACTTGCAATATGCAAATCCTCTTCTCTATTTGTTGATCCAAGATCCGTAATCTTCAGATCTTTAGATGCAAAACCTTGTAAAGCAAGTGGAAACAAGCAAATAGTACATGTGTATCCAAACATGAATTGATCTAAGCTAACTATTGAGGAAGAAATCTCTAAACATCATCAGCACAACAATGTTTATGGAAAGAGATTTATATTAATGTAATCAGGGAGATACATAGAATTACATAAAAGAGGAATGTCGCAACCAAGCCTTAACACTGCAACCTTCCATCCAACAATCCAAGACAAGCCTCCAAAGAAAGATAACAAGCCTCCCAATGTATGATAGGGATCACCTAGAAATTCCACCAGCATAATAGTACCATAGTCCTTCCTCCTTTCATAATGGAGAGAGGGTTCAATTTATAAGTCTAAAGGGATAGAGTAGGTTGAGGATTAGGAGGAGGGATCAAAGGTATCTTCCCTATATGTTAGGAACCAAATGCCACCTCACCTAGATAATAGGGATAATCCTCCATCTCTTCCACCTTCGAGAAGGGTCTCAAATCTCCATTTTTTACCCTCAAAACACCACCAGTGCACCTTCCATGAAGGGAAAGAGCACCTTCGGCACACCTAGCAATGGGAGACAGAGTGCCAGTAGCGACACACCTATAATAAAGGAAAATAGCACCATAGGTGCACCTAGCATGAAGGGGAAAAGTGTTGGCCTTCCTAAAGATGGAAAAAAGGTAGAAACAACCTCAATATCAATAAACTTTAGGAGAGAGAAACTTTGGGGATTAGGCAAAGGGTTGACACATGGATCAAGAGTACAAGATTTCAGTGTAACACTTCCACAACTTCTTCTCTTGGATGAAATGGTATATGTCCTTTCCATTCAAAATTCATCTCATTTCCACTCATTGATCCTTCTTCAAACTTATACAGGTTGGAAACATTGAATATCGATGATATTCCCAAATATTCCGGCAGATCTAGAACATATGCATTATCCAAAATATTCCTCAGGTGTGCATATACTAAGTTTCCTTATGAAAATGAATAAATTCATCTCTTTCTGTCATCTCTCAACTTGTATTATGCATTTCTCTTCTCTAGATATCGCTTCACCTTGTGATGCACTTCCATCATGTAGTTGACAAAGGATTCTGCGTCTGCACTATTCAATCCTATCAACAATTCTGCCAAGTCGGTTACTCCATGCATACTTCTTCCCTACATGATCTATAATGGAATCATTCCCATTGACCTATTTACTGAATTGTTTTATGTGAATTATTACTATGCCAACACATATTTCCACTGCTTTAGTTAGTCAACAGTTAAAAACCTTAGTAAATTTCCCAATATCTTGTTCATGACTTTAGTATGACCATTAGTCCGCGGATGGTATGCATAATTGAACTACAACTTCATGTCAAGATTCTTCCACATGGTTCTAAAAAAATGACCCATAAACTTGGTATATCTATTTAAAGTAACACTCTTCAACAACCCATGCAACCTTCCAATCTATCTAAAAAATAAAACAATGACACCGATGGCATGATTTATCTCATGATATGGAATAAAGTGAGTTATTTTGGAAAACCGGTCAACTACCACAAATATGGAGTCATTTCCTTGATGTGTCTTTGACAATCCCAACATAGATTCCATACTAATATCTTCCCAAGGGACAGTCGACACTAGAAATGGTGCATATAGTCCCGTATTCTGACTTCTCCCTTTGACATGCTAGCATACTCGACACTGTTGGATCCATTTCTTCACATCCATTGCCAATCCTAGACAATATTATTTCTCCTTGACCAATGCTTTGGTCTTGTCAATGCCAAAGTGTCCTCCCAATCCTCTAGTGTCCAACTCCCTGATTAGAATCTCCCTCACCAATCCTTTAGAGATGCACAACCGATGCCCTTAAAACATACATCCCTTTTTGATAAAATAATCCAAGTATGGACATTTGTTCCATTCCATGGATCCTCAACACCTTCCATGCATTGGAAAAAATTTCAGCGACTTCATAATCGTCCTTCATTGACTCTAACCTGGTCAACTTCACAGTATTCATCCCCAATAACGTGACTCTTCGACTCAATGCATTGGATACCTTGTTATCCTGGATGAAATCAACCTTCCCTACTCTTTTGCACACTGAACTATAGATACTTTACTCTGATGCACTCAAAAATACAAAGCCACAAACCAAGAGCTCATGCTTTTCAACTAACGAGATCCTACAATGACTTACTATAGAGAGAATGTCTACAAGGAATGATTATCGGTAGAATGTCTAACACTAACTACTGTTGGTAGAATGTCTAACCCACATACAGCTTGGGTTCCTTCTTTTATAGTCCTATTATAGACTTGATATGGATTCCCTACATCCTTGATACAGACTCAATACCGACTCGATATAGATTCTATACAAACTCATTACAGTCCCTTTCTTAGCTGACTTACTATACCTAGACGACAGGATGTATTTCCCATTCTAGAAACACCTAACAAGAGCCACTTATGACCTGACTCACAAAGATTCCTTCATGTGTGTGGTTTCCGTTGGATCTAGCTGAGCTTATACCCATGATCGTTAAGGCCTATCACTTTCTCAGCAGTATGTCTTACTGTCATTTTCCAGCTGTTATTCTGTTGCATATTCTCCTCCTTTAGCTCTTCTCCATACTCGAGTAGAATCTGCATGAATTTTTCCTTTTTGTCTCTTGGACCAACAGGCCCCCAACACTCACCCATGGCTCGTCCCAATCCACTGGAATCTATTGCTCCATGCAATGACTTGCGCTGATTTTGTTCTGAAAATATTCTACGATTTTCACCACTTTCTCAGCCTCTGTGCGCACTTCTTCATTTTTCTTCCACAGTTGCTCCACCAGGTCATAACTGACATGTTCCGGCATGACCTTCTACACTGATGCCGCTACATCACGCACCTTCTGATGTATCGGATGAATGTATGTTCCTTTTGTGTTTGTTACTTACTGTAAGTCTTTATAACTTTTTTTACTACTATCATTCATTCGAATTATCAGATGTGGTTACTGTTGCAGAGTATTAGGATGGATAGAATGGAAGACTTATCATTATTATGGATTTTCCCTATCTACATTTCTAAAAAGCAGAAATTCATCCCATGTTTTTCCTTCCTCCCTTCATAATCTTCCTCGAAATTATCCTTGAATGAGTATGCAGCATCTGTATAAACCTTTGAGCTTGCAACAATTTCCTAGTCCAGTATCTGGTCAATGTTTTTCTTTGCTTCATTGCTAGTGAGGTCTTCCATCCTATTAAGGTATTAATTCCCTTTATTAGTGTTCCAGTTAAAATTTCTTTTTAATTCATCATCATATTTTGTGTTTTCAGCGGCTTAAAGAGATGATGGTGATGAAAGTGGTCTATGTTTCTTTTTTCTGTTGTATGAACATTCGTTCAGACCGATGATTACTAGCAATGGATACTATGCACTGAGGTAACTAGTTCCACATTATCATATGGAGGATTCAGCGGGATGTCCTTTGGTGTTTGAATTTTGGCCACTTCTTCTACATTCTTTCCTAGATCTTTTAATACAATGTTTCTCTTGCGGGGATCATAAGGCTTCCTCATTTCCATCCTTGCTAAGATGGTTTGAAACATTGTTCTAGGGAGGCATAGAACTGGCTTATTTTCCAAGCACCTCCCTACTTGCGGTGGAACATATCCACCATCATTTCCCTTAACCATAACAGGTGTCTCGGGTCTAATCACAGGGCCCCTGGTGCCATTAACACTAAAATGATCACTAACCATACTTCTCGACAAGTCGACTGTAACTCTATGTCTTGGAAACAAAACTTGTTGTAGCATTATATGGGCGGTATTTGACAATCAAAAAATAGTAGAGGGTTCATTCCAATGGTCATTATGTCAAATATTCACACACGTAATCATCGAGTAGCATAATGACAACACGATTCACTACGTGGGTCACCACTCCAATTTATTATGTTGAGGTGCCAACTACGCCGCCCCTTTTTATTGTGACGTCATGATACTTATGGCGGAGGCGAACAATGGATTATCTTGGTATATGTGGATCTAATAATTGAAAATTGTCATATCAATGGGATTTCTAAATAATTATGCCAATGCCACATTGTTTTTTTTTTGTGCAACCTAGTCACAGTTATCAAAATAAGGCTTCAACCAGCTCCCATTTACGATCCCTTTTACTTCTGTACCATCTAGTTTCTCTAATTTCACTGCTCCTCCCCCAATGATTTCCTTAATAACATATGTTCCTAACCAATGTGTTTTTAACTTTCCTGGATGCTTGAAAAATTTACTATCATACATAAGAAAAGGTCTGTGAATTTCAATATGGTTTTTCTTAATGTGTCTATCATGCCATACCTTATGCCTTTTCTTTTCTACATTCTGGTGAAATCCTGCAATGAAGCGTTCTTCTTCCAAATGGATTAGCTGAAGCAATATTTCTTCTACAACATCAACATCTGTCATTTCTGTGAGTGTTTCCACTCTTAAACTTAGTACAATATATTCCAGAGGCATGATAACTTCTTTCCCATACAATAGGTTGAATGGTGTCTGACCTATTAAATTTTTGCATGTTGTTTGATATGCCCATAGTACTGCAGATATCTTTTGATCCCTGTCATCCCTTCCTGCATTGCATACTTTTGTTAGTGCATTTTCTAGAATCTTGTTAAATGATTCGACCGCTCCATTTTCTTGCGGGTGATATGGAGTTGTTCTTCTATGTTGTATCTAAAATTCATTAGTTAGTTCTTCAATAAATGGATTAAAAAAATGTGTACCTTTATCACTAATCAATATCTTTGAGCATCTGAATCTTGTTACAACATTTTCAAATAAGAACTTCGCCGCTGTTGCATGAGTACAATCCTTTATTGGTGCAACTTCTGCCCATCTAGTTAGGTATTCAGTTGCAGCGATAATGTACATTGCTCCTGTGTGCTTCCCTGTTGGACCAATAGGTCCAATGAAATCAACCCATTTATCAAATGCCTGTAATGTTATCTGTGGTACTAATGGAATTTCATCTCTTCGGGATGGATTTCTCATTCTTTGATAGACATCACAACTATGACAATAATCCCGAGCATCTATCTACATAGTAGGCTACCATAGCCATGCCTGTAATGTCTTGCACACAGTCTCTTTTCCTTCATAGTGTCCTCCTGCGACACCAACATGTGCTTCACTTAAAATCATAGGCCGCTCATGTTACAATACACAACGTCAAAGTATCTTGTTAGGGTGTAGTTTATATAAGTGGCCAGTAATCAATTGGAAATATGCAGCTCACACTACTAACTATTTCTTCTGTGCTGTTGTGAATTCAGCTTGTGCAAAACCCGTAGTCATGAATTGTATGATATCTTTATATTGATCATAAAAGACGGTTATTGCAAATAGTTGCGCATCAGGAAGATTGTCTTCCAGACTAGTAGGTTATTTTCCACTTTCGATTCTTGATAGATGGTTTGGCCCCAAGTTCAATCGGCTTGGTTTGACAATTATCTCAAAGTCAAAATACTAGAAGAGGAGAAAACACCGACATATATTCCCCCCCAACACTAGCTTATTGACCAAGTATTTCAGTGTAGAATGGTTAGTGTACATTTTGAATGTCCACCCAACAATTAATGTCTAAATTTTTATAGTGCATAAACTACCGCTAGCCCTTACCTCTCTGTTGTGGTGTAATTTTTCTCTACGGTCGATAAATTCCTTCTAGCAAAAGAAATGGGGTGATCAATTGCTCCTTCCTCTAGTTGTGTCAATACCATGCTGAGCACAATAGATGATGCATCGACATGAAAATGACATTCTTTTTTCCATTATGGGAATACAAGTATGGGCACAATAACCATCTTGCTTTTCAGTTTGTCTAGACTCTCTTAACATTCATTTTTCCAATGAAATTTAGTGTCTTTTTTTAGAAATATCTCCAATGGGGCAGTCACCTATGCATATCCTTTGATGAAATTTCTGTAGTATCCTATGTGTCCTAATGTTAATCGTAACTATTTAACTGTGGTAGGTGGTGGTAAGTCAAGGATGATGGCAATTTTGGTCGGATCAACCAAAATTCCATCACAACATACCACATGGTCTAACAGAGCTCTAAAAGGCGCAAAAAAAATACACTTTCTTAAATTGAGGTCAACTTGATACAAGCAGCATTGTTCCAACATCATTCTAAGACTTTCGATGTGATCTTTTATAAGACCAGATACTGTCCAGTCGTCAAAGTAGACTTCAAGAAATTTGTGTATATAATATTTAAATGAAGCAACTACATTTTTAGAAAAGATTGCAGTAACATTTTTGAGTCCAAAGGTCATTACTATGTATTGGTAGCATCCCCACTCTGTTGCAAAGGTATTCTTAAGTATATCCTCTTTTGCAATTCGTATATGATAGTAGCCCAAGAATCCAACAGTAAATGAATACATCACATGTCCTCCGAAATCATCCAATATTTCATCTGTGAATGGGGTCGAAAATGGATCATGTAAGCAGACATCATTTAATTTCTTGAGATCAACACAAATTCTCACTACCCCTGAAGTTTTATTGTCTTGTACCACAATCGAGCTGATCCATTCTGATTCTTCAACTGGTTCTATTACACCTACCTCTAGCATTCGATCAAGTTCAACTTTAACTTTCTCTTTATAACATGGGTTTAATCTGTATGGCCAATGTTTGAATGGTTTTGCATCGGGCCTTAAGGATATATTTATTTCACCCAGGTCCTCAACTATGCCTTTCATTTCAAAAAAAATTGTAGGGAATAGATCCTGAAATTCATGTAGTAAGTTAGTGATCTTTCCCACAGTTTCATCGTCTCAATAGTCTCCAATATTAGAAAATTTCGGGTTTTAAACCAACCCAATATTTACTTTCTTAATCTTAAGTGGTTTTAAAAACTAGTCAGTGGACATGGCAGCTCCTTCCACTGCACACATAACTTTTGACTCAGGTATATTCATTTCAAGTGGGTCATTATCATCCAGGTCTCCCGTGATATTATAGCACTTCATCCAATTGTGTACTGTCATGTTGCATTGATGGAAATTCATGGCTACAACTGGGATTTCTTCAAATATCTTGTCCTTTATTATTTGTAATGCATCATCAACTGTTGGGTGTTCACTTGTGAACTCAAATGTCTAGGTGAAGCTTACATCTAAGCTTTCTCATTCAACAGTTCCTCGTCCTGGCTCTATGGATGTGTACCATTGTCTTGGTACCATTTAGAAAGTGTGGATGAATCGATGCACCCATTTGTCATAGATAGTCTTTCCAGTTCTTACAACAATGCTCAATATGTTCCACAGGATCTACCAGTCTTATGTACTTTTGATCAGGTAAACTGATCTCTTCTCCAAATATGATCTCCATTAATTTTCTACACTATGACCATTCAAAGATAGACTATTTTTGTGTACCCCACCATCTAGCGGGCGTAGCTTTCAACACATAGTCTAGAGCAGAAAATCACTGTGATTCTATGACCTTTTCTTCAAATTATTCCAGAAAAAATGCAAGGTTAGGTAATCCTTCATATGTAGGAAGTGCGCTTGCTTTATCTCCTACCCTTTGGAAATATCTTGTGATTCTTGCACATATTCTCATGGAGACTTCATGTAGCCTTTTATGCCAAATTTCAAGTGCATTGCCTGATTCAAAAGTGCACAAAATTACACTCTACCAACTGAGTTTCCCATCAACTGTTGGATTTATATAATCTTCTTTTGAAGAAATGATGTTATATAGTTGATCTAGATAATTTCCCTACCCTTCACCATGTATGGGATCAACATATATTTGTCCTTTAAGTGGACCAATGGACGCAACCACTCTTATTTCAGAATATTCAAATAATAAGATCATTTTATTGAAGTTTATAATGGTTTGGTTGTCTATTTCCCAATCAATTCCTAGCAGTGTAGGATATGGATTTTTGTCATTTATGATTCCAATAACTTTGAATTTGACATATGTTCTTAAGCCTTCGACCTTTATAGGAACTTGATTTAGTCTACCAATTGGTAGAACCTTCGATTGGTTTGCAAGCCTTAGTTGAATGAGAGACCAGTCCAGTCATAGATTATTCATTCTCTCCCATGTTTGTATTTTGAATATCTTGACATCTGAGCCAAAATATAATATGATATAATCCATATCATAGTCTATTATCTACGCAGTCATTCGTATTTCTTGGTCTATCTTCAATTTTTTCCTGACATGGTTAACTCTTTTTTGAGGTCACAGGTCATGTGGGGTTTCTTCTATAAGTGTTGTCAATTCTACAACAACATATTTATCATTAATTAGTGTTAAACAAATTTTGAAAAATTATTTAAGCTTACTAATTTTTTTTATTTGTGGCTTCCTGATGAACTATTCAAATCGTTCGGGCATGGTATTGACCTGTACAGATGTTGACAGATGATTAGTATCAACAAATTCTTATCGCACCTCCAAGAAGAATTCTTTCTCCTGGTGGAGTAGAGATTTATTTTTTTTCGTGGGTCTCACCTACAATTTTCCTTGCTGTGTATCTTGTTCTACACCTATCGGAGCACCTCCTCTTGTGATTACAACAATGTGTGGTTTTCTTGGTTCGACAGAAATCATCTGAATGTTCTGATTGGGATTTGGATTCTGATTCTGCACCGGGTTGTCACAGTTCTAGCCTACCATTTCGCAATTAGTTGCAAACACTGTTCGACAGTGTGATCAAATGCTCCAATATGTACAAATTTTCACAGGACTTTGGAAATATCTGGAAAAATGTCTTAGCTGCCTGCAATTATAACATATTACTTGGGATGTTCCACAACTAAATCCTCCTCCTTGTTGTTATCCTTGAGCTCTAAAGTTTCCACCCTGCCTTTGCGGAGGGTATTGTTGTTGTTGAGGATACTAATTATGTTGGTATTGTCGCTATTGGTATTACGGTTGTTGACATTGCGCAGGATGACACCGAGACTATGCTCGTTCATCTTGCATTTTCTCATCATTTTTTATTAAGTAGGTATCCATCCTGTTTTCTTGTAGTAGATGAAATGATTTGCATTGTTTTTCATCATGACCCACCGAGCTACAAATTTACAATACGGACTAGCTGGTGTGCTTACAATCTCCTGTAAGTATAGAAATTCTTCGGACTTATGGCCCCTAGTCTAGCATATCCTACACCAAGGAATTCCTTTAGTGTTAGCGTGTTCAGTGCACCTGCTGCGACATAGTTCATGAATGTAGGGAAATTTTCTTTATGGTGTCCGTCTGTTCTACATCTTGTACACCATAGTTATTCTTGAATTTCCTTTCCTCTCTTAATGTCCTAGATCTGCACCGTAAGGTTGGCCAGCTGTGAATGAATTTTCATCATTCCCAAGCCATTATCTCCAACCAGCGAGGCTTATAATTTGATTTCTATTTCTAGATCCTCTATCTACGATACAATCTTTTGTTGCAACAACGGGGTTCAAATTTATGGTAACAAGGTGGTAAGAAAAAATTCCTTGTGTTGTACATCTGATATTTGGAACCTCACTTTGGCCATCAATATCTTAAATATTTGGTCAAAGTCCCAAACATATTTTGTTGGTAACTACTTAATCTCTTTGATTTCAGTGATCCAATATGATTTAGACTTTGTTTTCTAAACTCCTCTATCAGACCCACTCGAATCTCATTGAGTGTTTTTGAGACAACTCCTATTGGTACTATGGAAAATTTCATATACCAGTCCAGTGCACGACCTCCTAGGGTCCTGATCATCTGTGCTTTCTTGATATTCTCATCCTGGATCTATCGCACAGTCTAGACAGCTTCACAAAGGATCCAATGTTGTTCTAGATCTTTGAATCCATTTCCATTGAATATTGGTAGCTTAATGTCATCTCCATCCATTATATTTGCTACCGGTACAATCAAATTTTTTTTTGGCTAGTCGGACTTCCTTGTACGATATTTACAATGTTAGTATTACTCGTATTTACATAATTACTTGGATATAAGTCTCTCGATCTCACCTCTGGAGAAGTATGTGGTGTTGTAGGTGAGTAATAACCACATTCTCATTCCAGCACTTCAGTCAATTCTTTTGACTCTTCGTCTCCTTCAAATATCTCCTAATATTCCTCTTCTTCATCATAAGACCCTTCGTCCAAGCAAGGCGCAAGATCCTAGCCTTGTTCTTCTCTGTTTGTGTTGCAAAACCCTCTTCCTAATAGTTTTTTTCTTCGCTTGATGGACTTGAATCTTCTTCCGATTCTTAAAAAGACTGAATATAGTTCAGTTCCACTATCTCTTGGGAACATCTCAATTTAGGGTTCTTTTGAGACATAGCCACTCTATTTCTATACAGTCTTGTTACATTCACAAATGCCTTTTTCACATACAAGCATTTTTATCCATGTCATTGAAGATGACAGATATCTACTGTGTGGGAGTTGAATTTTTTTTTGGTGTACCTCACTTTATGAGGTTATTGTGTTAACAAAAAACTCAATAATATATCCCTCTAGGATACTATCTATCCAAAAATCTACAACCCTTGACATAGGGTTGCTTACTTCTTCTAGTTTTTCAATTAACAGGGGAGTCCACTCCCTTGGTTCTCTACCTTGAAAATTTGTTTGTTGGGTCACTAACTTAGATAACCATTCATGCAACACAATGGGAAACTCAAAAAATAAAATCTCGTGGATGTATGTCTAGATGTATCGTCCCAACCACTCTATTGGATTCCACCAAGATCCTTCGCTTTCTTTTCGTGCTAACTCTAACTCCTTGGATTCCACCTAATATTGGATCTCTAGTTTCATTGGTTTCCACAACACATCCCTCACCACAACGATTCAGGGTCCCGACAATAGAACCATTTTTTGGTTTTGTTTCTCTCTGTCCCTTTTTACAGGGATCCCGACCCAGGTTCTGTCCCTTCTAATCAGCACAACAAAGATCGAGATATCATCATGACAGAGTAGTGCTTAGCCGATAGCACCTGTGACGCAGATGTCATCTCACCCAAGATATATCTCTTTATGGGTAACTTCCATAACCATGTTTTCGTAGTTGGGTGGGAGGGTGTTTAGTACCTGGCTCTACGCCAAGGCTTCCATAAAGTCCAGGGGTGGATTATTTGTGTTCACCGTGCTCAAAAAGTAGGATGTACCCCATCCTTTCTTATGAAACTCATTAAATAAACAACATACATGAAACATAATCACATCTTGTAATACAAGGAGACCATTATACATCTATTCATTTATAAGAAAACCTACAATCATTCATTCAATACAAAATTTACACAATGATCTAAGACACTTTCAACATTCACACATATACACAGAATATAATGTGGAAACCCATTCGGGAAAAAAGCACAATGTGCTCTTCATCTAGAATGAGGAAATAGATGCACCTTTCATCTGCACACTAAGCTGCAAATTCTGCTCAAGATATTCTTCTCTCAATTTAGAGACTCCTCCTTCCTCTCATGCCCTCTGATATTCTATCTATTATCTTCCTACTCTCCTTCTACTAATGATCCACATACAACCTGGATCGACTAAACCTTCCCTACTCTTCTGGGCACTCAGCTCTAGATCCTTTACTCTGACGCACTCAGCAATACAGAGCCACCAACCAAGAGCTCATGCTTTTCAACCAATGAGAGACTGCAATGAATGACTACAGAGAGAATGTCTACAAGGATTGACTGTTGGTAGAATGTCTAACCCACATACAACTTGGGTTCCATATTTTATAGCCCTATTAAAAACTCGATACAGATTCCCTACATCCTTGATACAGACTCAATACCAACTCTATACATACTCATTATAGTCGCTTTCTTAACCGAATTACTATACCCAGCCGACAGACTATCTTTCCTATTCTAGCAACACCTAATGGGAGGCACTAATGACCTGAATTACAAAGATTCCTTCACAGATGTGGTTTCTATAGGATCCAGTTGAGCTCGTACCCATGATCATTAAGGACTGCTAATTTCTGAGCAGTATGTCTTACTATCATTTTCCAGCTGTTATGCTACTTGCACGCCTTCTGCTGATAATATTCTTTTGTATCGTCTCGTGTAACACTCCATCCTTCTGTCGCAGATTACTTATCTAGTGTGGCTTCCTCTTCTGGAACTTTCTCCTCCTCTTCTTCCTCTCTTTCACTTCCTCTGTCACAACATCCTTCCTCTTCCTGCCTTTATGCTGCTTCTTCAATCGTAGCTCCTTCTTCTCCTCCTTTAGTTCTTCTCCATACTTAGGTAGAATTCTATATGAATTCTAACTTTCTATCTCTAGGACCAACACAAAGGTATAACTTTGCAAGAAATCAACCCACTTCGTATGTATCTGGTTCAACTTCATCTAATGGTTCATATACCTCAGATCTTGGTGGTCAGTAAACAACACAAATTCCTTGGGAAACAAATAATGCATCCACTTCTTTAATGCCTAGACAATGGCATAAAACACCTGGTCATAGACCAAATATTTTTTCTTGGCATCGTCCAAATTTCATTGAAGAATGAAATTGGTTGTCCTTCCTGGATCAACAAATTTCCAATAAGTCCTAATTAATACTTCCTTCGCAGTCAACTTGAAATAATTTGTCTAGGTATGAAAGAGCTAAAACTGTGATATCCATTACTTTCTACTTGAGCTTCTCAGATGCTCATTGGGACACTTCAATCCACTTGAAATTTCCCTTTCTCATGCACATAGTCAATGGTGCACATTTCTGACTAAAATCCCTGATGAAATTCCTATAAAAACTAGCAATTCCATGGAAACTCCTCACCTTAGTGGCACTTGTAAGCTTAGACCACTCTATAATCACCGTTACCTTCTTTAGATCCATATTTAGTCCTTATCTGGAAATCATGAATCCTAGATATACCAACTCCTTCTGCATCAAGGAACACTTCTGCAGATTAGCTAGTAGTTTCTCTTGGCTTAGGCTCCACAGGACTTGTCAAAGATGAAACAAGTGCTATTCTCCCATATTGTTGAAAATAAATATGTTGTTGGGATATACAATGATGAAATTTCCCACAAACTTCTTCAGCGCTTCATTCATCAACCTCATGAACATGCTTGGTGCATTATTCATCCCAAACAACATAACCAGCCACTCATTTAGTCCTTCCTTAGTCTTGAAGGTTGTATTCCATTCATCACCATCTCTAATCCATATCCCGTGGTATCCATTATTTAGGTCAATATTGGTGATGTCACTCCACTCAAGTAGTTAATTAAGTCATTCATCCTTGGCAATGTAAACCTGTACTTGATGTCGATCTTGTTGATATCCGTTGAGTCAGTACACATCCTCAATTATCCTCCTTTCTATGGTGCTAGTATATCTGGTATTGGACATGGGCTCGAGATCTCTCTAACAAATCCCCTCTCCAACAACTCTTGGCCCGGTCAGTTCAACTCGACAATTTTTGTTGGTGTCATCTTATGTGCATCCATTGGGATCATGTCACACAGCACACTATCGCATAACTTTCCAATCTTGAAATTAATCAAGAAATTTCATGTCACTCTGACATGGTGCCCCTTTTGCAACCATGACACTCTATAAGCATTCAGGTGTTGTCAACACTTCAATACTAACTCTTCAATCACCTTTGTTGACACCATATTCTAAATACTTCCTCCATTAATGATAATCATGTGGCATCTATCCTAAATCTTCACCTTTGTCCAAAAAATGGACTTTCTTTACATCGACTCTCTATCCTTATGGCACGCTAGCCGCAACAGTGTTCACTAGGTCATTAGGTTTCAACCTCATTACGATGTGACTTCATCTGAACTTCAATTAAAATTCAAACTCATATCATCTTCTATGCCTCGAATTCTAGATTCTTGTAGAATTGTGGTATGCAAATATTCTAGGCACTCATATGAATTTTTTCCTAGCTCTCAAAACTTGTAGCAGATGACTTTAGCTTGGTCTGCATGTCATTATCACAAACAAATCGCATGCATGCGATAATTTCATGAATCACATGGTAAAGTGTCATCAACATACATCATGCATCTAGTCGAATACATATTCACAAGGTCCAAATAGCACATTGAATAAAAAATGGCCCCAAAACAATCAAATGATAGAGTCGTGTAGTTAAATCTCTGTTTATATGTGCCACATCGTGCATCTCTAGAATAACGCTCATGCTACAGTGTGGATTTTCCTTCAAGATCCACATGAATGACACAAATAGAGGGATCTCACCCAACAGAAACATATTGTGTAATATCCATGATCTCATATTTAGATCAGAATACTAACTATTTTGTAATTATTAATTGAGGTGTGCAATCAGAGTTTTGCAGTAACATTAACCACTTTAGATGAAAGGGAAAATATGTGAGTTAGTGATAAAGACGCGGTAATATGTCAGAGGGTTAAGGAAGAGACCAAGAAAATTTAGGACATAATTAGTTCTTTCCCTAAGCACATGTAAATTGGGGACCATTTAGGTTTTAGAATCAGCTCCGTTGAGACCTACTTCCACACTTCTAGGTTTCCCAACTGTGCAAACTAGGAAGAACTGTCACATCCATTCAACCAGGGGTTTATGAAAGGTTTATATGTGTTATAATACTGGTAATAATCAGAAAATTAATTTTCATAAGGTTAGGAATATATCTGGAATGATTTGGGGTTGTTTGGAATGATTTGGGAAAAACTAGCAGTTTTGGCCCTGGGAGACCCTGCGCAAAGATGGTTGTCTAAATGTGGTAGAACCTAAAATAATGAATGTATGAGATATGGGATGGGTATTGGGGTGATTTTAATTCCTACAAAAACTTTCAAAATTACATTTGAGCGCATAAATCTTCCAGAATGATTAAAACCGTAAAACTAGTACAATTTTCCTAGTCAACTAGTAGGGGTATGCATAATTTGATGTATTTTGAATAAGATTTAATTAATAAATTATAATAATATATTAAATATATTAATACAACATGTTTTACATATAATATTACTTAATACTTCTTACCATGGTCATTCTTATTGCATAAAACTGATAAAAAACCCATTACGGGGTCAATAAAAGGCTCACTCATGAAAACTTAACATGCGAGATATTTGGAACAGAAAACTTACTGAATTAAAGAATCCATAATGAGTGAATTTGTGATGAGAATATCATGAATATTTTTGGAGTACTGATCTCTTCAAAATGGGTTCCAAAACTGAGGACGGGAGGCCCAAAACTAGCACCAAGCTTGGGACTCGAGCATAGGTGAAGTTACCTTCATTGGAGCTCATCTTCAATGGATGGATTGACTGCTATAGAGGTCGAATATGAATATTAGGGTGATTATAATTATCTCACCATCACTTGCATTGAAAATGGAAGGGAAAAAAAAGAGAGGGGAAAGGGACTTGGGGCGCATCTCCTAAGAGACTAAGGCACATCACTCAGTATGAAGTTGGGATTCACTCAACACAAAATAATTCATGAACCAAACTAATAAATGGAGTTGAAATCATATTTAAATAAGAATTAATGACCTGGGTGACTTTTTTAGCAAGTCAATCACCCATTGAGCAACTTTTCCTTGCTAAACCCTAACCCTATCCAAGTGGTGCGCCCTCCTTGAGGAAATAGAATGTGTGAGTCATTTGAGATGTTTCCCTTTCAATAAAATTTCCTCCAAATTAGAAAGTGCACCCTCCTTATGCCCAAATTTTCCTGAATTTGCTTATCACAACTCTTATGCACTTTATTCTTTTGTAACTGACCCTCGAAATGGAAACTGCACCCTCCTTAGGCCCAGAGTTTCCTGATTTAGCTTATGCCAACTTTTTTTCACTTTAGGCTTTTGTGACTGAACCTCTAAATACAATTTTTTCCCTCCTTAGGCCTAGAGTTGTATTCTTTATGTCTAACTACTTTTTCTTGGCTTTTTGTACTTTCCCTCTTTTATATTTTCTTGCGTTTGTCAGTCCTTTGACAATTTCTAATTATCCTCTTAAGCAATTTGGATTTCCCAAGTGCACCCTCCTAACATGGAAACTTATTTCCACATATTTATTTGCACATTAATTAATAATGAAAATAAATAAAACTAAGTACAAGCCTCCTAAATAATAATTTAACACAATTCCCTAGGTTAATCAATTAATTCATCTTTTGATCCCCTAGGTGTTAGGAAAGGTCTACACCACGTTTGATGTCCCTTCAAGGGAGGGACATGACACTCCTCCCCTCCCAAGTATGATTTTTTTTAGAATATAGTTGTCATTGATGTCAAAGGAGTTCATGAATGACAAAGGAATAAATAATAGACATGGTAGCGGGATGAAATCAGTAAAAGACAAAGGATCCATTACATGGATTATCATTGAATGTAAAAGATAGATGCATGAGTATATGAGTGAGGAGAGAGTGTGGAGTGAAGAGTGCAGAGACTGTGTGTGAGAAAATTGTACCTCTGGTTAAGTTGAATGAAGAACAAATTTTACTCTACAAGTATTTTTAAGTATTTATACCTTTTTTTCAATCACAAGAAGTATTGATTTGAATCTCTGTGTGTGTATGTGTGTATATTGAAATCTGATATAAGTATAGAAGATTGAAATTGTCTATGTGTAGAGTGTTGCAGAAAGGAATTGATCATTCCATTGATTGATTCAATCACAGAGTCAAATATCTACATCTTGGATAGATCAACGGTTGAAAAGGGATTTCACAATTAAAAGTAGTACTTGAATTAAGCCTAAGCCAATTGCACATACGACTAGAGATTGTACGGTGGAGATTAGAGGTGGAGAGTATCAATGACTGAAGGAGGATTCTGCTAGATAAAATACGTAGAAGATAAAGAAGGTTCAAGGTTGTGAAATAAGATATGATCACTGGGATATGAGATCGAGATCAACGGTGTATATCGATCTTCAAATTAAATCGGCAGTATACAGTGATTCCGTTGGGTGGAGTTGCGCGGTTTGGAAAAATTTTGGTGTGCACAAATTTTTTATGAAATCTGCTTCATCATATTTGAAATCCATCATTGATCTAGTGGGGACATAGATTTGACAGTCCTTAAGGATTCCACTGAATTAACTAGCAAGCCTTCTAATGTTTTGCTTGGCTGTGGAATAAACAAAATTGTAAAGCGTTTGAGATCCGTTGGACAACGTGGATGACAAACCAGACGATTTGTTTACCGACTGATTCGGGTTAGAGAGATGATTAGATCCACATCCTCCTACCTGGCATTAGAAGCGCTGGGAATAGGGTCAAGATCGATGGATAAGATTGATCATTGAAATAGATCAACGACCGTCAATGATTTTATTGAGAGAAGTTGCACGGTCTAAGAAAGTTTTGATGTGCATGAAATTTATATGAAATTCGCTTCATCTTATTTGAAGTTCACCTTTGTTATTGGGGATCTTGATCCAACAGCGGTAAAGAAATTTTGCTGGGTAGATAGACAATAGGTTAACAAATTATGATGGGCATGAAATTTCCATCAAATACAGTTTAATACATTTGGAGTCCATGGTTGAGACTAGATCTAGATCTGATGACCCTTAAGGGATTTCACAGAATTAACTAGTAAGCTATTTAACATTTTGATGGGAGCGAAATTTCATTGAGAAATAGTTTACTGACAATGTGGAAGGTCCAGATCAGCCAAGAGAAATGCAGAAGCTGATTTTGAGAAGATCGACGACGGAGAATGATTTTTGCACAAAGAAAAGGGAAGATCTAAAAATATGCATTTGATCATAGATCAACGGACAAGAGTGAACCTGCAAGTGAATCAACGGTTCAAAAGAAAAGAGGAATGCAAAAAGAAAAAGGAGAACAGAGGAAAATGAGAAATAAAGGTCTAAAATAATATGGGTTTCTGCAACCTGAATTTCACCAGCGGGATGTGGAAGGTAGAGAATTGTGAAAGGAATTTGGGAAATGTCACAGTTCCGCTACCCGAAATCTAGAAGATCGATGGTCCAAAAAACATCCGCATAAGATCGATGATGGAAAAATATGGTGTGGATAGAGGAAATATCAAAATGACATGTTGAAAATGTCATAAACCCATAATCCACAATCCGAAAGATCGACGGTTAGGACAACACTCAAATGAGATTGACGGTGCAGAAAGATTGGTTCAAAAAGTAGAAATTGTGGAATGATATTTGGAAAAAGTCACATATTCGATATCCGATTTCCATCTCAAATATACGATCACGGAGATCTCAAAAAATATCAACGGTGCGGAATGGTTGGTTCAGAAAGATAAAATCATGGAATGATATTTGGAAAAAGTCACATATCCGATATCCAATTTCTATCTCAGATCTATGGTCAGGAAAAAGCATGGAATGAGATCAATGACTCAGGATGATTATTGAAATAGAGATTACAGAAGAACACAACTGGAAGAATAAACTGTAAATCAATTAACAAAGAATTGTGTTAGTTTTTTTGTAGAATCACAATGCAGGTAGATGACTTGTCGACTCAGTGCTAGAAAGAGGAATTGTTTTTTCATGAAGAGGCACAATCAAAGAATGAAATGACACAATGGTGAAGAGATGTGTCTGCAATGAACGTGAAGGTATTTATACACAGAGGGATGAGTAAGAGAAATTGTCTATATGGTCTAGATTATAGAAGTAGAAGCATAGACTAGTGAGTGTGACAGAGATTGAAGGGTAAAGAAATATGGAATATTACTAAAAACAGGTGGCAGGGAGGCACTAGGGAAGGAAGCATGCCTGTAGGGGGTTGTAGCCTCCTTCTAGAAGAAGCTGGTAAATAGGGTGTAGTAGCATATTTTCAGTTGTAGCTGACAAAATTGAAAAAATAGGGGGTTGTATCCTCCTTCCAGCAGAAACTTGTAAATAGGGTGTAGTATCATCCTGTCAATTGTCGCCGACAAAACAAGGGGTTGTAGCATCGTTCCAATAGTTGCTGGTAAATAGGGTATAATACCATTCGTGTCTATAGCAACAGGAAAAAACTATTTGTAAATAACAATTTTGTAGTAATAGGAAGTATTGGTGGTTTACCCAATTGGGATTCCATGATAAATTTGTGTTCTGTGTGTTCTTGTTGATTATGTGTTTTAATGAGTAAATTAAAAGTGGTTTTAAATTGTTAAAAGTTACAATAATAATTCATCCCCCCCTCTCAGTATTAACCAATATTTCAACAATTGGTATCAGAGAAGGTTTGTTCACCAAAATTTAACCACTGGAAGGTAGCTCCTAATTAAAACCACTATGGATCAACAAGAAGGTTTAGCCACCGATAGACCTCCGTTATTCACAGGAGAAAATTATGCATACTGGAGTGTGAGAATGAAGTGCCATATGATGTCCCTTGGATGGAAGGTTTGTACAACATATGATAAAGAGTATAAAATATATGACCAAACACCTACATACTCAGAGGAACTAGGCCAATATGAAGGTAATTCCAAATCCCTAAATGCAATCCTGAGTGGGTTGACAAACTCTGTATTTACAATAGTTATGCGATGCAAGACTACCAAAAAAGCCTGGGATAAGTTAAAAATTATCTATGAAGAAGCATCTCAAATCAAAGAATCCAAGCGTCATACATATAAAGGGAAGTTTGAGAGCCTTAAAATGAAAGAAGAGGAAAATATTGGGGAATACCTTCTAAGAGTAGATGAGGTTGTCAATGCTATTAGAGGTCTTGGTGGAAAATTTAAAGGAAAAGAAGTGGTGATAAAGGTACTAAGAACATTGCCAATGAATTATGACTCAAAAGTGTCCACTCTAGAAGAACAAGATGACCTTGATGACATGATAGTAGATGAACTACATGGGATCTTCACTGCATATGAGATGAGGACATGACACAATGAACCCTCAAGAAAAGATTAATTATTTAAAGCCATATCCAAGAACCAATTAGAGAACCTAGATGATGAAGAAGCTATTTTCACTAGTAAACTTGAGAGAGGTATTGGGAAATACACAGGAAAGCTACCCTTTAAATGTTTTAACTGTGGAAGAATTAGACATTTTTCCAATAAGTTTCCTTACCCAAAACAAGAGGAGAGTGATCATGAAGAATCTTGTTGTCATAAGGATAATACCATGGGTAAGAAGAAGTTTAAGAAAAAGAAGAAGAACTTATATTCCAAAGAAGATTGTGACGATGAAAGTGAAGATGCATAAATCCTATTTATAGGGACAACAAATTCAAATGAGGAATCAAAAGTGGACATAGAAGCTCAATACATGGCTGTTGTTGATGAAATTGAAAAATGTAGGAAAAGAAACAAAGTTTTGAAAGAGAAATTGTCAAAGTACCAAGAAGAAACAAATCACATTATTATGGACTTGAAGAACCATCTTCAAGAGGCCAAGAAGACCAAAGAAGATCTAGTAGTTTTCCTAAAGGAGAGAATCCAAGATTTTGAAAAACTTGAAAAAGAGATTATTCAAATTAGAAAGGAGGTTGATGAAAATTATATCAAATCAAAGTTTGAGAACAACTCAAGGATCTTAGATGATATCTTAAGTAGCCAAAGACCATCAAATGATAAAACTGGTCTAAGATATAACAAAGTAAAGGATCTAGAATATTCCTCTGTCACAAACCAAGGTGGAAATGAAAGAAGCTATGATGCACTAAAGAGTCCTATTAAAAAGGAAGAAAGAAATAAAAATGTCTCATCCTTTCATGAAAAAGACAAAAATAATGAGGTGTCTAAGAGGCCAATGACAATTATATATCAATAGATCTTTTTGGGTCATCCTTTCATGACAAAGACATAAATAATGATGTTACTCTTGTAATAATTTTGGTCATAAAGCCCTAAAATGCAGAGCTTATGGAAAGGTTTATGAATATAAGAAGGATACGTCTAGTAAACCAAAAGGAAGAAATCATAACCGATTTGGACCTCTTCAAAGATATGACATAGAGTGTTACAAATGTAATAACTTTGGACAAATGGCTAGAGAATGTAAACTAAGGAATGGGGTGTCTAAGAGACCAATGGCTAGAGAATGTAAGCTATGATGCACTAAAGAGTCCTATTAAAAGGGAAGAAAGAAAGAAATACATCTCATCCTTTCATGACAAAGACATAAATAATGAGGTGTCTATAAGACCAATGACAATTATATATCAGCAGATCTTTTTGGGTCATCCTTTCATGACAAAGACATAAATAATGATGTTACTATTGTAATAATTTTGGTCATAAAGCCCTGAAATGCAGAGCTTATGGAAAGGTTTATGAATATAAGAAGTATATGTCTAGTAAACCAAAAGGAAGAAATCATAACCAGTTTGGACCTCTTCAAAGATATTACATAGAGTGTTACAAATGTAATAACTTTGGACATATGGCTAGAGAATGTAAACTAAGGAAGAGTTTTTCAGTAGAAGCTTAGAAACAATGGAAGAAGATGTAAGTTATGGAGCAAAAAAAATCAAATATTCCTCAAACATAAAGGGAAATTCTATGGATACTATCATTGTTGTCATAAGTTTGGTCACAAGGCTGCTGATTGCAAAACCAAGGGAAAAGATCAAATTTTGAGAAGGAAACAAGACACAAACACAGAAGATGATGAAGGACAAGTAAGAAGGATACCTCATGGGAATATATGGAGGAAAAATTCAAAATAAGAGAACTCAAAAGAAACACAAATTTCAAACATCAGTTGTTGATGTATTTGTAACTTCGGAATTTCATCTATGTATCTTATGTCTTGTAACCCGATGTTTATTCTGGGATGTATATATTATCTAATTGAGTCATGTTGTCATGCCTTGATGTTCCGATCGGGAGGATCTATAATGTAAACAAGTCTTGTCAAGTCATAGTGGGTAACCCTCCGATTGTCTGAGGGTTAAAGTCCCCGCAGTTTCGGGGCACTAGGGTTATTAGACTCTCCTAGTAGAGATTGGTCCTAGTAGGGTTTTAGTCATGCGGGGATTAGTATAAATAGAGAATTGGAGTCTCTATTTATCACACAACTCATACACACTCAAGTGTAGCACATAGTTGAGGAAGGAGAAGATATTGGGGCTAGATAAGAAGAAGGATACTGTTGTCGGAGATCACTTACTGCTTTGGGCTTTTCTATTTCGGTGTTGATTCTATATCTGAGGAAGTTGCATGGTTTTCTCCATTTATGGTTTCCCCGAGGAAAAACACTGTGTTCATTGTCTCTTGTGTTTGATTGCTGTGCTTGTTATTCTCTGAGTTAAAGATCCTAATAATGCTAGCTTAATGTTGAAAAACTAACATGGTATCAGAGCTAACCTGAGAAGAAGACACTATGCAGCTATGGGAACTAGGGATTCCTAGTTTATGGATCTTCCTCCACAGATTTTCAGAAAAAGTAAGGTGGAATAACTCTCCTCCTTAGGGTGCATCTTTCTATCGAAGCAGAATCCAATTCTAAGGTTTTTCAATTTTGGACCCAACACTGTTGCCGGAAATTAGGGATTTTCACAGAAGAGGAATTTTTTAGTGAGCCTAGGCCTGGATTGATCTCCCCCCCAAAATTGAAGTTAGGGATAAATTTCAAGGCATTTGGGTGGATAGAACTCTAGAAAAGAAAAACCCTAATTTGCTCCTAATCCAGTACTGCAGGATTTCGGCTCCAAATCCAGATCCGACATCTTGACCTGGTAAGATCTAAATATTTTGTATTTCCATTTGAGGTTCTCAGTTTAAGATGTCTCATCATACCAAGTTTGATGAAAATCTTGAGGGAGCTGATGACTTCTGAGCCTGGAAGTATAGGATCTCCCTGGTCCTGGAAGAAAATGAGTTAGACTCCTACATCCATGAGGAGGTTCCAATTCCAGAGGGAGATGAGGCTAAGACCTTACATAAGAAGAATATGGTTATGACAAAGAGGATCATTGTTGATTCTATCAAGGATCACCTTATCCCATAGGTGTCCTCCCTCAAGACACCTAAAGCTATGTTTGATGCCCTTACCAAATTGTTTGAAGGGAAGAACATAAACCGAAAGATGACTCTGAGGAATCAACTGAAGAATGTGAAGATCCAGAATGCAGAGAAAATCCAGTATTACTTCACATGGGTTTCTCAAATCAAGGAACAATTGGAAGTAGTAGATGAAGAAGTGGAGAATGCAGAAATTGTGATGACCACCTTGAATGGTCTCCCCGGGACATGGGACTCTTTCATTCAAGGGATCTGTGCTAGAAAGAAGTTAGTCAAGTTCAGTAGACTGTGGGAAGAATGTTCTCAAGAAGAAGCTCGGATAGCAGCTCGAGAAGAGAATATGGGAAGTGAAGATAAATCTCTCATAGTACAATCTAAGAAGTCCAGATCTAGCCATCACAGAAGTAAGTACTCTCATCATAGAAATAACTCTAGAAAGCCTAGAGATAGGTCTAAGTACATTTGCTATACATGTGATGAAAAAGGAAACTTTGCTAGAGATTGTCCTAAGAATAAAATTAGCTCTAACAATAACAAGGGACACAAGAAAAGACATCATGCTAATGCTGCAGAGGATGATGAACCTTCATCAAAGAGAACCAGATATGAACATGAATATTCTTCAAGTGAGGATGAATATGTTTTGATCTCCACTCTCACAGGTAACATTACACATGGAAGTGATGATTGGCTTATAGATAGTGGGGCTTCCAAACATATGTCTGGGTTTAAGGAATCCTTTGTGAAACTCTTAGAACATGAATCAACTCACAAGGTGAAGCTAGGAGATGACTACCAATATCCAATAAAAGGTAGTGGGGAATATTCCTATAAGCTAGACTCTGGAAAGTCTATAAAAATGAAGGAAGTGTTGTTTGTGCTTGGACTCAAGAAGAACCTTCTCTCCGTATTAAGATTGGATGCAAAAGGAATGAGGGTTGCATTCATAGATGGTGAATTCATCATTTGGCCAAAAGGAAAGACTATTGATGATGCAATAGTGATTGGTGAACAAGAAGGAGGTTTGTACAAATTGAAGAGCCATCTAGAACAAGATTTGGTACATGACACAGTAGACCCAAGTGAACTTTGGTGTAGAAGGCTTCCACATGTGCATTACAGATCACTACCTCTTGCAAGCAAAGCTGTTGAAGGTCTTCCAGAAATGCAAGCAAAACATGATGGGGTCTGAAAAGGATGTGCGAAGGGAAAGAACACAAAGAAGACATTTCCAAGTAGCGAAAGCAAAGCAAAAGGAATTTTGGAAATCATCCACTCCGATGTATGCGGTCCTATGTCGTCAAGCTCACTAAGCGGGTATGCATATTATGTTTCGTTTATTGATGATTTTTCTAGGAAGACATGGGTTTACTTCATGAAGAATAAAGATGAAGTATTCGGCATATTCAAGGAATTCAAAGCCTTGATCGAGAACCACACTAAAAAGAAGACCAATACTTTTCGATCAGATAATGGCGGAGAATTCACTTCAAATGAATTCAAAGAGCTATGTAAAGAATTAGGGATTAAGAGGGAGTTGTCCACTCCTTATAATCCTCAATAGAATAGGATTGCGGAATGGAAGAACAAAAATATCATGGAAGCTGCAAGAGCTATGCTTCATGATCAAGATATTCCTATGCATCTTTGGGCGAAAGTTGCTAGAACAACGGTGTATGTATAGAACTGTACTCCACATAGAGTACTTGAGAACAATATTCCTGAAGAATTCTTCTCCAGCAAGAAACCAGAAGTCATCCATCTCAGAATATTCGGCTATCCTGTGTACATACACATTCCAAAAGAGAAGAGAACAAAATTAGATCCTTCAGGAAAGAAGGGTATATTTGTGGGATACTCTGAAAGCTCGAAGGCTTACAGAATCTATTTCTAAGGATACAAGAATATTGACATTAGCAGGGATGTGACATTTGATGAAGACATGGCTTACAACAAATCTAGAAAGAGACCTGCTGAAGAACCTAAAGAAGTAGAAGCACCCAGAATTCATGACACAACCATGAACGAAGAAATTCAAGAAGAAGATCGAGAATTTGAAGAACCACAAAGACCTGTAGATCCACCCTTGGAGAAGAATACTCATAAGCCTGGAAACCTGCTTGGGTACGAGAACTTATCCAAGGTGTGAAAAGATATGGGGCTCCAGAAGAGAATCACAGAGAAAGAAAGAGGACCAGATCCTGCTCCAAGTATGTAGCTTTACTATGTGATTTCATTGACAAAGAACCTTCCAGTTATGAAGAAGCGATAGAACAGAAAGAATGGAAGGATGCTATGATCGAACAATATCAATCGATCATGAAGAATGATGTTTGGGATGTTGTCCCAAGACTAGAAGGGAAGTTAGTTGTAACTTCCAAATGGATCTACAAGATCAAGAATGCTGTAGACGGTAGCATTGAAAAATATAAAGCAAGATTTGTGGCTTGGGGTTTCTCTTAGAAAGAAGGAATAGATTATGAAGAAACCTTTGCACCTATAGCTAGATACACTTCCATCAAATCAGTACTAGCTCTGGCTATAGTGATGAAATGGAAGATACACCAGATGGATGTCAAGATTTCTTTCTTGAATGGTGTAGTAGAAGAGGAAGTATATGTGGAGCAGCCACTCGGTTTCGAGACACATGACAGGGAATATCATGTATGCAGATTGAAGAAAGCCCTGTACAGTTTGAAACAGGCACCCAGGACTTGGTACGACAGAATTGACAGCTTTCTATCTAGTTTGGGCTTTACCAAGAGTAAAGCAGATTCCAACCTGTACTACAATATTGAAGATTGCAACCCAGTGATGCTTCTAATGTATGTTATGGTTTGTTTGTAACAAGTATGGATGGGTTGATTGCTGATACGAAGAGAAAGCTTGCTGCCGAGTTCGAAATGAAGGACTTGGGTATGATGCATTATTTCTTAGGTATGGAGGTGTGGCAGAGTACGGATGGAATCTTCCTTGGACAAGGGAAGTATGTAGTAGAGATCCTGAAGAGGTTTGGGATGATGGATTGCAAGGCTATGGCCACACCTATGGCATCGAACCTGAAGCTATTGAGTGATGCTTCATCAGATTCAGTTGATGCTATGATGTATTGTCAGATGATTGGGTCCTTGATGTACCTGATGAACATGAGACCAGACATTTTCTTTGCTGTGAACACTTTGAGCCAGTTCTTGACAGATCCAAGAAATGTTCACTTGATTGTTGCAAAGCATATTCTGAGGTACCTGAGGGGTATATTTGATTATGGGATCAAGTATGAGTTGAATCAGAAGATTAACCTGGAGGGTTATGTCGATTCAGATTGGGCAGGCAGTGCCATCGATAGGAAGATCACTTCAGGATGTTGCTTTAGTATGGGATCAGGTGTGATCTCTTAGTTTAGAAGGAAGCAATCCTGTGTGGCACTGAGTACAGCTGAATTAGAGTATGTCACAGCTTGTTCAACTAGTTGTGAGGCAGTATGGTTGTGGAATCTACTGTCTGATATATTTGATCTCCAGTTTGATGCTACTTGTATACACTGTGACAACTAGAGTTGCATGAAGTTGTTAGAGAATCCAGTGTTCCATGACAAGTCGAAGCATATCGAGATCAAGTATAACTATATCAGGGATATGGTGTAGAGGGGAGCAGTGAAGCTCCAATATGTTGCGACGAAGGAACATATAGTTGATGTATTGATGAAGCCACTGGCTAGGATGAAGTTTGAGTACTTTAGGGAGAATCTTGGTGTTCTCCGTATTGAGGTTTCCTCTAAGAGAAAGTGATGAGACCCATAGCCATTCTAACATGGTGAGAGGATTGGTTCCTTCCATGGTCAGATGTAAGGGCTGAGCCATTCTGTAATTGTGAGAGGATTGGTTCCTTCCATGTCAGATATGAGTGTTCGCCATTCTGTTGAGTAGGAAAGATGTAAGGGAAACTGCCATTCTAGGAATGGAGGCACCTGGTCAGTTACCAGGAAAACTCAGTCTAGGACTGAGAAGCCATTCTGATGTGATAAAGGGATGTGTTCCCACTTGATTAGATGTAAGGGCTGAACCATTTTGTCATGGTTAAATGATTAAGTTCCTCCCATGTCATATGTGAGTGTTGGACATTCTGACAAGTAGGTTAGATGTAAGGGCAACTGCCATTCTAGGAATGGAGGCACCTGGACAGTTACCAAGTAGCTCAGTCTGGGACTGGGGGCCATTCTGACACGATGGTAGGATTAGTTCCTCCATGATCAGATGTGAGTGCATGCCTTTTCCGATGTGGTGCTTTGTGCATGGTCAGTTTGTAAGTGCAGAGCCCTTTCTGATGCAGTGCTTCGTGCATGGTCGGTTTGTAAGTGTTGAGCCCTTTTCGATGCTGTGCTTCGTGCATGGTCGATTTGTAAGTGCCGAGCCTTGTCGATGCAGTGCTTTCAAGCATGGTCGACTGTAAGTGATGTGCCTTTATGATGGGATGAGGTTGGATATAAGTGCAGAGCCTTTTCGATGCAGTGTGCTTGCACATGGTCGGATATAAGTGCTGAGCCTTTCTAACAGGATGAGTTTAGATGTGAGTGTTGGGTGTGCCTTTCTGACAAGATGAGGTCAGATGTAAGAGATGGGCAGGCCATTCTGACTTAAGTGTCAGATATAAGCGCTGATGAAGACCTACATGAAGGGTATGCCTGCAGGATTGACTCTGTAGAACTTCCTATGAAGAGAAGAATCGAGATAGCACTAGCATGAGATAGCATATGATGATGATCCAGATCAAGTGATCCAGATGAGATGATCCAGACTTGATGACGATCTAGATCAAGTGACGATCCAGTTGTGATGATGATCCAGATCAAGTGATGATCTAGCAGTGATGATCCAGTAGTCATGAGGATGCAGATCCCGTGATAAAGAAGAAGAAGATGACTTGAAGACTCGAAGACGAAGAAGACTTGAAGAAGAAGATGACTTGAAGACTAAGAATACTTAAAGATGACGAGATGATCCAGTTGATGCAGAGAAGAAGACCAGTGCTAAAAATTGTGTCGAAAGAATACCTTCCTAGTTAAGAGGGAGTGTTGATTTATTTGTAACTTTGAAATGTATTCATCTATGTATCTTATGTCTTGTACCCCGATGTTTATTTCGGGATGTATCTATTATGTAATTGAGTCATGTTGTCATTCCCCGATGTTTCGATCGAGAGGATCTATAATGTAAACAAGTCCTGTCAAGTCATAGTGGGTAACCCTCTGATTGTCTAAGGGTTAAAGTCCCCACAGTTCCAGGGCACTAGGGTTATTAGAATCTCCTAGTAGAGGTCGGACCTAGTAGAGTTTTAGTCATGCCGGGATTAGTATAAATAGAGAACTGGAGTCTCTATTTATCACACAACTCATACACACTCAAGTGTAGCGCATAGTTGAGGAAGGAGAAGACACTGGGGCTAGATAAGAAGAAGGATACTGCTGTTGAAGATCACTTACTGTTTTGGGCTTTTCTATTTTAGTGCTGATTCTATCTCTGAGGAAGTTGCAGGGTTTTCTCCATTTATGGTTTCCCCGAGGAAAAAAACTGGCATCCATTATAAGGAAAATCAAGATGGACATTTAAAAGAATGCACCGATGAAGATGAAGATGAAGGTGAAGGTGATGAAGACGGATATAGTGATGATTGTGGGATTATTTTCTAAAGATCTCTCATGATTTAAAAAGAACCTTGAAAATAAAATTCAGAGGGATCATATACTCAATGGGAGTTAAAGTATGAAAATTTCAATTGGTATCTAATGTTAAAGTATGCTGAAATCTACATTCATAAAAGACAATAGATGATTAAGGTTAAATGATAAATATTGGTGTATGGTTGACATAGAGAAAGTGTAAGACCTATGAAGTAACATGTGAACAACAAAATGTGTGATTCATGAAGACCATGATATATGCAATCAAATAGAAGATAAATATTTTATGTTCATTTAGAATTTGAAGTCATGACACATAAAATTGTTGACAGTGGAAGAAAAATCAAGTCTGATCTGAGAAATAAAAAATTCAGCCTATTGAAAAGTGCCAAGATGAGTAAAAATAATAGTGAAGACCGTGAAGGAACAATGGGTATTTAAAAAAATATATTTATCAGTTTATGGGCAAATCCTGTTGTTATCTAAGACCAAGGATTATGTGAATAATTCTTAAGAAGATCAAGTTACATAATACAGTTTTAAAAAAAGAACAACGTAATGTTGAGTGTAAAATCTGTCACAAAAATGTTGATGAGGGAGAGAAAGTATAGTGACAAGGGGACTCCATGGATCTATCATTCAAGAACCTATTGAAAGAAAGGAAATGTTAAGATAAATCATAATACATTGGTTAGTACCAAGTCCAGTTAGCAAAGGGGAGATATGATGATAGGGGAAGTTGTCAGAAAGATGAATACATGAAATCCTATATCAAAATGGGTACAACAATACATGTTATCCTTTGTCATTTTTGTCAAAGGGGGAGAATGTTTAGATGTTTCCATCAATGCCAAAGGGGGAGATTGTTGAGAATATAGTTTTCATTTATTTCAAAGGAGTTCATGAATGACAAAGGAATAACCAATAGACATGGTAGCGGGATGAAATCAATAAAAGACAAAGGATCCATTACATGGATTATCATTGAATGTAAAATATAGAGACACAAGTATATGAGTGAAGAGAGAGTGTGGAGTGGAGAGTGAAAAGACTATGTGTGAGAAAATTGTACCTCTAGGTAAGTTCAATGAAGAACAAAGTTTACTATGCAAGTATTTTTAAGTAATTATACCTTCATGTCAATCACCAGAAGTATTGATTTGAATCTCTCTATGTGCATGTGTGTATTTTATAATATGATATAAGTATAGAAGATTGAAATTGTATGTGTGTAGAGTGTTGCAGAAAGGAATTGATCGTTCCACTAAACAATTCAATCACAAAGTTAAAGATCTGCATCTTAGATAGATCAATGGTTGAAAAGGGATTTCACAATTAGAAGTAGTACCCAAATTAAGCCTAAACCAATTGCACATACAACTAGAGATCGTATGGTGGATATTAGAGGTGGAGAGTATCAATGACTGAAGGAGGATTTCGCTTGATAAAATGCGCGAAAGATAAAAAAGGGTCAATCTTGGAAAATTAGAGATGATTGATAGGATATGAGATTGATATCAATGGTCTAGATTGATCGTTAAATTAAATCGACGAAGCACACTAATTTCATTAGGTGGAGTTGCGCGGTTTGCAAAAAAAATTATGTGCGCAAAATTTTTAAGAAATCGGCTTCATCATATTTGAAATCCATCGTTGATCTGGTGGGGACACAAATCTGATGGTCCTTAAGAATTTTGTTGATTTAACTAGAAATCTTGTTAATGATTTTCTTGGCTGTAGAATAAACAAAATTGTAAAGTGTTTGAGATCCATCAGACAACGTGGATGATAGATTGGACGATTTTCTTGCTGAATAAGTAAGGTTAGACAACTGATTAGATCCACATATCCTACCTGGCATCAGAATCTCTGGGAATAGGATCGAGATAGATGGATAAGGTTGATCACTGAAACTAATCAATGTCCGTCAATGATTTCATTAGGAGAAGTTGCACGGTCTAAGAAAGTTTTTATGTGTGCAAAATTGCTATGAAATTCACTTCATCTTATTTGAAGTCCACCGTTGATTGATGGGGATCTTAATCTGACAACGGTAAAGACATTTTTTTGGGTAAAGTGACAAGTGGTTAACAAATTTTGATGTGTGCAGAATTTCCATCAAATACAATTTAATACATTTGGAGTCCACCGTTGATCCAGCCATAACTAGATTTGACATCCCTAAAGGGATTTCACATAATTAACTAGTAAGCTAGTTAATGTTATGATGGGAGTGAAATTTCATTGAGAAATAATTTACTCACAACATAGACAGTCTAGATCAGTCGAGATAAATGCAGAATCCAATTTTGAGAATATCGACGGCGGCGAATGATTTGTAAGTTTTAAACCTGAGCAGAGAAGCAAAGCATACAAATTATTTTAAGAAAAATAGAGATCACAACACATTAGTCACACAGGTTTAAAACTTACAAATTCTTTCTCATGTGGCACCAACCAAGAAAATTCTTTCTCCCAATTTTCATCCACACCTGATATGGATGAAATAGAATTGTGTGATGTAGAATTGTGAATCATATTTTTGCAATACTCTTCCACCCAAGTTATAAATTCCTCTTCTTCATCAATTACTGATCCAACTAAGGTGAGATCATCTGACTCTTCCCTGGAGAAGATACTCTCTCCAAAAAACAACTCCAGTTTTCTTTGGAAAAGGTCAAGTGCTTAGTTCTCATCAAGCTTGTCTGCACTGTCCTCAAGCACATGCAAAACCAAATGAATCTCATGATCCACCATCTCATTATATTCCTCCATATGATAAAAAATGTAGTCAGCCTTGTGAATATGGTTAAATGGTGTGTGGGAGGGTAAGTAATATATTTGCAAATTCTCATGAAGTTGCTCTACCTCCATCTTGGACTCTTGGAGTACACATTGAGTGCTCTTCAATAAATCTTGGGTGGTCAACAATTCTTGTGTGAGCTTGAAAATATTTTCTTCATCCTTCAAGGATGCTCCATACAACAACTCAACAAGCTTAAGAAAACTCTCTCTATCAGAAAGCAACTGGAGAAAATTACCTTTTATTCTTGTCATGGCCTTCTGAAAATTCTCCATGTCTTCCATGGAATATTTCTCATCCAACTTCCAACATATATTTGTCATCAATGCATGGGTTCTACGTAGAGTGTGTAGGGCCTCTTTGATTTTGCACTCATTTTTATTCAGTGACCCTGAAAGAAAATGAGTCTCTGGCACATGAACATGTTCTTCTTCCCTCTCTCTTGGATCAACTTCATGAAACTTCAGTGGTGATGTGGAAGTTGATCTTGGGACCTTTTCTTCGAGTGAAATATCTATGTCACCAACATAGAGAGGTGGAAATACCTTAGTATATGTCTCACTGATGTCAATCCTCTCCTCTAATGTGGCTGCAACTTCACCGTTCTGGAAGAAAGTACAAAAATATGACTGTGTACATCCCTTTCCATCATATTTTTCTCCTTCATATTTTCTTTTTCACACCCATTCATATTATCTAGTTTACACCCAGTTGGTGGGGGCTTGTCTTCCACTTCATTAGGAAGTTCAAATGATGGTTTTAGATATGATATATTTTCTTCTTTTGGATCTCATAAAAAATATTTCTTATCATTATTGACAACATCACCCTCCTTTGCATTGATTTTGTGATCACCAACAGAGAGACTAGGAGTGAAATCATCTCCCTCACAATTGTCCTTCATTTTGTAGTCCTCATATTCAAGTGGAATATTTTCATCCTCCCATGGATCAGGTGGCTGTAAGTAAACATGGATTTTCAAATATCATAAACCTTATCATACATGTTCTTCATATTACCCTCTTCCTGTAGGGATACTATGGTGGCCTGCTCCTCCACCAAATTCTCTGGTTCACGCCTAAGTGGTGTGTACTTGTCTTCTTCTTCCTTATGTGGCTCAAGAGGTGACTAAAAATCATATTTATGAACTTTTTTCGGATCTGATACAAAATATGTCTCACCAACCATACATGAACCAACATCCCTATCAGTGATCTGCAGATCACCCACAAAGAATTTGGAAGTGCATTCATCTACCCTTTCTTCTTCCATGTAGTCGCCTTCTAGTGACTTGCACTCCACCTCAGGAATTTCTTCTTCTTCTTCTTATCCACTTGAAGAACTAAGTGGATCATGGTCCTTTTCACTAATTGAGAATGTCTCTAGGGCCCCATCCTCATTTTTCTTACCCTTTCTAGAACCAACATATATTTGGATCTCTTCTTGCCATAGCTTAGCATTCACCTCTTTATCTATTTTGTCTCCACGTGGAAAACAACTAGTACCCACTTTATTACACACTTCATCCACCATATGTGCAATATTTTCCATGCTTGAATGATAGTATGGATATTTGAATAAATTTTGTATCTTCAGGTAGTAGTAATATCGAAAATATAAGACCTCCCTTATCTCTTCTTTTAAAGCATAGTATTCCATGAAATACTGGAAAGATTCCTTAGAGTTCAAGTTCCATTGAACATATGACCACCAACACTTGTAGATTTATGCCAAATGGATTCATCATAAGATGGAAGCAAGAAATCATCAACACCATCCCTACTGAATCTACATGAGGTAATGCATGAGGCCTCTTCATGGCCTTATTTTTCATACTTGTTAGCACTCAGAATGTACCCAGGTTGTAGAAGGCACACCCCGAGGTAACAGCAAAACCACTTTAGGAACATATTGATATTTCTCTCCCAGAGAGGGATCTCTCAACACAAATCTTACAAAATCAAATGATAAACAATATTTAAGCATTCATTCATTTGGCTGAACCATTCACATATCCATTGGGCATGGAGTCATATACAGGTAAAAGATCATAAAGATACATACACGAGAACTATCAAAGGCAAGATAATCACATCATTATAGTCATCAAATTTGATCTGGGTGAAACGGAAGAGATGAGAAAACAGTCCATCAATACAGAGCGTCTAAAACGAATTCCATATTAACTTTAGCAGAAAAATCATATAATATCTGAAATAATGAATAGAGCATAAACATATGAATTCTACTCATTCAACACTGCATTCCATATACGAAGGAAGAACAAAATGGAGTGTTACACAAAGGAAATAACAAGCACATAAGGGAAATGGCACAGACTGCAACATCAATGACACATGAATCTTTGACATGAAACTTCTCATGCATTCACTTTATTTCTCAAAACAGATATGTCTTTCCAAACCAGCAAACTTTTTTGATGGGTTCCAACCCCCATCTCCTAAAAGAGATACAAATTTATAGATCAAATAATAAGTCTGCCTCCAACAGATCAATAACAGAATGACCGACGTAAATTAGAGTTTGTAACTGAAAATCCTACACCACTAGGAAGTTGTTACAAAAAGAATGAAACAACTGGATAACAAACTTTGGTCCATCAGCTCTGAATCTTTGCTCCAATAGCACCACGTCTTTTGCCAAATCAGCTCCGAGTCCTTGCCCCATCAGCTCCACGGTACCTGCCACTTGTTCCTACGGAGGAAGAGTAAACTTTGTTTTCCCCAGCCGCTCTACAGCCTTCCACTGTTCAGAGCTTGGGGTGTCGCTTTCCATCATTTCCCGGATGGCCACCTCGAGCTCCATGTATGTTTTGTAGGACTTTTTAGGCAATCTGGTTCTGATAGCTGTGAACTTCTGCAGGACTTTGAAATCTTCAGTTAGCATGTCCACAATGGTCTGTCCCGACAGGATTTTCTCCAGCTCATTAAACTTTGAATGGTCCATACGAGCCCTGACAATCAAGTGATTATAATGTTCCTGTGGGAGCATTCGACCCTTTTTGTTCCAGAAGCATGGCAACCCGTCTTCGAGCATCCCTTCAAACTCCTTTTTGAACTTGTTGACCTGTACCATTAATTCTTCTGATTTGTCCTGAACAATCTTCATTAACTGGTGCTTGTGGATGATTTTCTTTGCTGACAGGATTATTGAGACTCTGTCCTTTATGCCCATGTCATGCAACTTTTGATATGTTAATGAATTCAGGAAATCCAGGGTGTTTTGAGCTGTAGCGAGAGGCCTTTTCGCCATGTGTTCGTTTACCACTCTCAATCTCTGCTGAGATGAATCTATCAATCCACACAAATCATCAATCTAATTAAGGTAGTGCCTAAACTTGGTAACTTCAATACTTAGGGTGTCCCAAATGATGTGTTTCGCCCCTTGAAGGGGGCCCTTCCCAATACATTTTTCTTTCAGTTCGTCAACTTTCTGCTGTAATTGGTTCTTGTCCTGTAAGAGCTGCATTCTGCTTTCGCTTACCCTGGCTAACTCAGCTTTCACCTTCTCATTCTCGGCTTGCAATTCCTTAATAGTCTCCTCCTTCAAACTCACTTGGGACATAGACTCCAACAGGTCATCTACAGAACAATCAACTAATGGCTTTTGGATAGCTACAATAGATAAGTCGTCACCGGCAGGGGTCTGGCTTATTAGCCCATCCATAATCTCCTTTTCCACAGTCTGGTCTCTCTCTATTACGGAAATTTGGGACAGGAGTGCTTCCTTCTCGGCATTCCACTTATCCTTCTCCTCTTGTAGCTCCCCAGCCCTCCCTTTGTATTCCATCATTTCCTGATGGAGTTTATCTTTCTCCTCCTGGAGGGCTAGTAATTCTGCTGATTGGACATGTTCTGAGCCTGGCATCTTCAACCTCTTCTTCAAAACCTGTAGGGCATTATCTTTCTCTTTTAACAACTTCTTTACGGCCTGGGTATTATCTGAGCTGGCGATGTCTGCTTGCAGTTTTTTCACCTGAACAACATTTGCTTTGTTTTCAACTTTCTCATGTCTCAATTGGATTTCCAACTTGTCAACCAACGCTTCCAATTTTCTTATCTTCATGGTGGCTTGCAACATGTCTGAATAAAGAATGTCGCTGGTTTGCTTGTGTAACTGTATCTTGTCTGGGGTACTAATTTTATCCAGACGGATTTCTATTTCAGACATTCTTTTATCATTCACAATGGCCATCTTGAAAGTATTTTTCTCTGCATCTCTAGCAAAAAATAGAGATGTTTTAGAACTGTGCAAGTTCCTTACCCTTGGGAGTAGATTTCTTGTTTCTTCCAGGGACTGCTTCCTCTTCTCTAGGTAGCTCGCTTTGAGCTCTTCTTTTGATTTAAACAGGGAGCCTGATTCTAGACTGTTAATATCACCTTCTGAATCTTTAAAGGAAAAATGACTAACCTGTACTGTCTTCAGGGGAACCAAAGCAGCCCTTTTGGAAACTCTGGGCGCCCCTTCATCCACGATCTCACCTCCTTTGAGCAGCTTTGATTTCTTATGGGATGTTTGTTCATCCACATCCATACTTTCGGCTTCGTCCAAACTCCTCTTGACAGCAACACTGACACCCTCTGTGATTTGGATCTCTGAACAGGATGCAGGATTTGCCTCAGCCTCAGCATTGGACTCGTCAGTGAATGTGAGCAAATTAGCTGTTTCAGATAACCCTTCAATGGCTTGATGCTCAAACGGTTTTTTCCTGTTTGCCTGCTTTCTTAATGAAATCACCTGGTGGGGGTCGTAGCTCATATTTACATCCTTAATGAATTCCATGGGCTCCATCAATCTCTCTATACATGTCAGGGCACCTTTGCCTTTAAAAATGAAAGGGCCGACCTTAAAAGGAAATTTAATATTCAAAGATTTTCTGAAAGCACCGAAGTGCTCCTCCTCTAATAACAACCTTTGTCTCATAAACTCCAGAGCGAAAATTCTTGGAGTTAAAAAAGAAGGCAACCTATAAGGCTGACCAATAAAGCCGTACACTCTAAAAACAGTGTAATCTTTGTACAGGAACCAGTCTCCCACCCGTCCTTCGGGTGAGGACTGCATCAAATATTTCATTTCATCGAAGACCCGGGGCAATTCTCCATCAAACAACATCCTGTATATTTCGGACATGATCGAATTGGAAAATTCGATCAAGTGGTTTTGCCTTGGCAAATCAGAAGAGGATAGAGTACTCAAGAACTTCAATTCGGTAACATTGGAACATATCAACATGTTAAGCAAATGTGATTGAAATCTAAAAAACTGAACCTTGGGAAACTCAGTCAGCTGGAGGTGGATTGCCTCGGCAAGATACTCGTCCAAATTAAGCACAGGAGCTGACTGGGACTCGGGACTCAAAGAATTCACCTTTAATAGGAAACCAAGGACAACATGACCTACATGACAATCGTCATCTAGACCCAACACCTGACAGACCAAAGACATCACTAATTGCACCTCAGTTCTGAAAATGCGCAAGGGGTAAGGTAAGGAGAGGCTTTCCAGGGACTGGCCTTCCTTCAGGATACTTGACAGGAATCGAGAGCGAGCATCAATTGGGCAAACTCGGGAAAACTCAGCAAGGACGGCTTCATTCATAGACTCACGGTTTCTAGGATAACTTTCGGGCAAATCAAGATTTTCTCTAACTACTGAAGCATCAATTTTACACAATATCCTAGACGTAGACTGACTCACAATGACTCTCCGAGAGGGAGAATAATTTACTGTGCACCATTCGGCAAATTCTGGGAAGTGGAGGGTTTGCTCCAGGGAGAAAAAGTATAAAAAGGACTTGCACACATTCAGAACATCATTTCCCTGCAAAAAACAAGACCATAACCTTTCTTTACTGCCAGACACACTTCCTGTAGACAGGAAAGGGTCGCAGACACCTCTGTGTCTATCTACCAAGAATTCTTCCCTTTCATCCGGGACCCGACCAGACACAGAAGCTTCGCTCTGTTGGTCCATTTCTTAATTTATAACACGAAGTGGGCGAAGAAGTTACAAGTTTTGAGGTCCTACCTGGCTCACTGTGAAGGCATGTGCTCGGAACGCGCCTTGGTACTTGACAACTGGAAGCGCCCAAATCGACAGGTCCTTTTCGTCGGGTCCCAAGAAATAAAATAATCAGAGAAGATGTCAATTTCGCCTTTATAGGACCACCCTGATTAGACACGTGGGAAGCATTTATTTCCGCAACCACTACCTATCTCTAACAGCCGCGCATCTTTCTCTTTCGGGTTCATTTCCGATCGCCGATCTCTTCTACGCAAATTCCTGGCCTTCGGATCACAGGCCACATGTCCCTTTCCACCGAGCCTTCTCGTTTTAACCATCGCACAACTTTGGGTCCCGGAGTTATCCGCAGCCATTGATCTGATTTGCCTTCGCGGGTGAGCCGTCGGATCACGTTTTGTTTACCAATTCCGCTGGGCTCTTCCCTTTTAACCGTCGAGCAACTTTGCTCAGCGGAATTGTTCCCAACCGTTGATGCAATCTGCCTTTGACCACGCACCGTCAGATCAAGCGCCGTGTACCAAATTCCACCGGGCAATCCAGGATTATCCTCCGCGTTTGTTCCTCCTCCGGAATTCTTTTCGGCCGTCGATGAGATTGCCTGGTGCTTCTCAACCGCCCGATCTTGTGACACGTATCACATTTCGCCGGGCACTGTGGGTTTATCGAGTGCGCAAATTCCCACTCCGGAATCATTTTCAGCCGTTGATCCACTATGCTCTGATCTCCAACCATCGGATCAAGCGGCACGCAACCAATTCCGCTGGGTGGTTCAAAGGTTATTCCGTGTGCACGTTAATTTCCCGGGAACCAACATATCCGTCGATCTATGCCGTCTTCACTCCTCGGCTGTTGGATCAACTTCCATGCATCCTTTCCGCTGGAAGCCCTGACGCTTATCCGTCGAGCGAGTTCCGGCTGCGGAATCGATCCCGACCGCCGATGGGATCCGATTCCATCCCTCCACCGTCGGATTGAGAGGATTACATGTGTTTCCACCGGTCCTCCATTTCCTTAACTACCTTGGGCTTTCAGACGGTGAATTTAGCATGAGCTGTAGATCAACCCCGAACAAATGTTAGAACCCTCGATGTGTGCAGGCGGCTAAAGGCCCGAACTTCCCTTATCTTACTCGCATGTCTCGATGGGCGGGAGGAGTGTCAGCCATGGATTTGCTCCTCCTTTCAATCACAGCTCAGGATTTATTTCAACTTGGCTGCTCTTTAGACTATCAGGTCTCCTTTGTACTATGCTTTTAACCCAAAGTATTTAAACAACACAATCTTATCTCACCTTAGCCTTATATCTCTTTTGTTGAATACAGGTGTTAACAATACTTATCAAGGTATTCTTCAATCACTGGTAAGATCCTCATAGCTGCAACTTGATTTAGTGATTTGCAAAATTTCTTCACTGAGAGATTACCTTCCACAAAGAGTGGAGGAAAGTGCTCTGATAGCATTGTAATATCCATGATCTGATATTTTGATTAGAATACTAACTCTTCTGTAATTATTAATTGAGGTGTGCAATCATAGTGTCGCAGTAACATTAACCAGTTTAGATGCAAGGGAAAATATGTGAATTACTGATAAAGTTGTGGTAATATGGCAGAGGGTTAATGATGTAGGAGCATTAGCTCTCAAGGACAACCCATGAGTTCTAAAAAGACGGTAAGGTATTGACATCAACCCAAGGAGGGGTTTATTGTAAAACCATTCTAAATCTCATGTACAAGTGTTTAGTTTCCTAGCAAGTCAAGATAGGATAAAATATTTGATAGGTGTCAGTGAGGATGAGTCATTTTGCTAAGTCATATCCTATTAGCAGCGTGAGAATCATTTCGGATCATGAATCCCTGCATGGAGATCAAGCTGCAATTGTTTTTGTTAAGACATGGACGTTTCATTACGCGTAGTAGTGTTTTTTTTTATTGCAGGATCAGTCAGAGTAGGATTTAACTGTTTAGGTTAAATAGGCAGATTAGAGAAGTAGAGGGGGTTTTTCCTTTCAGTGGGAGGATTAAAAGTTGTAGAGAAAAGAATAGACATGCATCTGGTGCTACTTGTAAATAATTTGAGAAGATTGAAGGAGAGCCCGACTGCATGAGTTTTCCTTTATTTCTTAATAGAAGGATTAGCCGTGTGTTTTGAAGTGTTGTTAGCCTAGATGCAAGTATGATTTATACTGAGTGTCTATGTAGAGACGACTTTGGTGATTTACTAAACATCTATGTATTTCGTTGAAATTATGTTGATTCAAGTGTTAAATTGTTGCTTGAATGGTTTAAATAGAGTGTAGATGCATGCATAGGAGTGATAGGATAAAGAATCGGGGATATTGTAGGATGGATTGATCGTTCCATGATCAATCGGCGCAACCCAAAGATTCTTTGTTATTAACAAGTTTTGCAGAGAATAAACGGTGGAGATTGAGTCTGCAGATCAAGATCTAATGGTCCAGAAGAATCCCACAACAAAATTTGTGATGAAGTTAATAGATCCACAGAGATCTGAGAAGTTTGCATAAAAAATAAGATCGACGGTCAGAGTGAAGGCTGAAAAGATCTGACGGCTAGGAAAATTGCGGGGAGTAAGTTGTGGGGGAGCAAATTTGGGAAGTTAGCATCCCACATCCCGCGTCCCGCAACCCAATTTTGGGAAGGCCATTACGGAAATAAAGTTGCAAAGTGCGTATTTGGGTGTTTTGAGATCTCACATCCTGCAACTCAACAACGAAAACTCTGTTGCGGAGAAAAAGTCTCGTAACGACAATTGCGGAGGCAGAATTGTGGGAAGGCGATTTTATAAGCAGAATTTGACTGTTAAGCTAAATTTGGTAGTCCTACTAAGTGTAGGAGCCACTAAATCCTGGAAGTGTTGGTTGGGTTGGATGAGGTCTATCCCCACTTGCACCATTTTTGGTATCAGAGCAAGGTTGTTGAGATTTCCTGTTGAGAAATTCCATAGTTAATGTTGTGGGTAGAATTTTTGAAGGAGCAAGAAGAAGCTCGTGTGAGAGAGAAACGAATTCCAGAGATGACTAGGTAGAAGTTTTTGAGGAATTCCACAGTTGTGATTGTGGGTAAAATTTATGAAAGGGTTGAGATAGAAGGAATATCTCAGGAAATCTAACAATGCCAAGATAAAAGAAGTTAAGTCTGAATATTTTGAAGGCATAGTGCAAGAAGATAGATACATGCATAGACCGAGTAATAGGTCGTGACAAAAGTAGATCAGAGATGAATGTAGAAGTTATGAAGGTAATGAGGAGAAGCACAGTGATGCATGAAGGAAGAGGGTAATTTTACTCTGATAGAAAAAGAAAGAACACAGGGTATAAGACAATATTCTGTGAAGATAGAAGACATCCGAGAAGTATGTAAGAGAACTTGTGAGTGGAAGAGTTTTGCATGCCAAAGGAGAAGAGGCTTGGATCCTGAACAGTAAGTTATAGGCATATATATCTACTTTGGGAGGAGTGTATGCATGCAAAGGGTAGCAGCAGAAGAGAAGACATCTCAGCAAGAAGATCAAAGTCTTGAAGATAGTGATGAGGGAAACTAGTGAAGGTTTCTGAGAGAAAACAACAGTGTGGCCAGAACCTTGTATATTAAAGTGAATATTGAAGTACAAGAGGACATTTATGTTCTCATGAAGATGAGTTGTGAGAGAAATCCTAGAAGGAGCATAGAGATTTGCTCAGAAGGGTTCTAGAAAGAGGGTCAGTACTTTCCAAAAGACCAAGCACAGAGGAGGTTTGCTGAGGTGAGGTGTAGCAGGGAGAACTGTTACTGCAGAGGCTATTGCAACTCATAGAGAGTGAAAGAAAGTCAAGAAAAGGACTATTGAGAGTCATAATAGAGGTTCAGAAGGAAACCACTAGATGAAGGAAGAAGATTCCAAGGAAAATGGCATATGGAGGAAGTTGAGTGATGAAGAGTCTAAGAGAGAGAAGGCTGATATAGAAGTCCATCTGAAAGTACTAACAAAGCTGTTACTGAAGGAGGAAGAAGACCAAATATTGGGTTTTCTTGTGAAAATAAAGATGAATTGGCATAAGATACAGAGGAGAAGAGAGAAACTGATGAATGATCAGTATGAAGAAGAGATACTCAAGGCAAGGGAGTGTTTGAGGGAAGTCTTGAAGATTGAGTCCTCGAGTGACACCAAAAGGTCTCAATGTTTTGAATCTGATATGTTGTGTGTGTTTGCAGGTATAAAGACTGAGGAAATACAATTTTCTAATGTTGTCATAAAGGATGAAGGAAGAGGACATAATCTAAGTTCTATTTTGGAAGAATATGAGACAACTGAGTCTCATGCAAATACACTTACACAGAGAGAAGAAGGTGATGCTTTTCAGCATACTTTGAAAGTTGAAATTAAGGAAGACTTGGCATATGATGATGACCAAGAACTGAAAGAGACAGAGGAGGATATCAAGCATTCAATATTTATGCTTGAGGAGTCTAAAAAGAAGGGTATTGAGGATTTGTTGAATCCTGTAATAGACTTGGGACAACATGAAGATTTGGTGATTGAGTCATCAAATAAGACCATTGGGTCTTGTTCTTTTAATGCTAACAATTTGAATCTATTTTACAGGTTGTGCAGAAGGAAATCCATTTCTTAGAGTTGTCTTGAGTAAAGAAGAAAAGTGTCTTGCAGGAAAAGACAAAGATGAAGTGTTACAACAGAAGGAAATTGAAAATTCCTTGTCAAGTGATGAAGGTAACGCTAATGACGATGAAGCAGTTATGCTTCCTATGATGAAACCTGATATTAATGAAGATAAAGAGGAGTTGACTTGTTTGCATGGTCAAGAAAAGATGGTTGGATAGACATCTAGAATTGTCATAGTGATGAAGGATCAGAATTTTATTCTGATAGAATATGAAGAAGCAGTGTCACGGAGATATTGGACTTGTGACAGAGCAGCAGATAGCAGTGAAGATGAAAGTGATACAACTATGTCTCAGACTAAAGAGGGATCCATCCTAGAATTGAAAGTTTCTAAGAAAGGAATAACGATGAGGAATATTTCAAGCATGAAAATACTGTTCTTAGAGAAGCTGACAGGGAGATGTTACTGCTGGAGAACCTGTTAGGGAAATCTGAGTTTAATTGTGAATGGAAACCTGAGGTAAATAAGCTATGTTTTAATAGTTTTGTTGAATAGATGAAGTACCTTGAGGGGTACATAAGGAAATATGAAAGTGTGGAAGATCTAGTTAGTCTAGATGGCCAGCTGGAAGTGTTTTCAAGCAATGACAAAAGCAGAGATGAGTTATTGCAACAGAAGGAGTCTATAGAGTCCTTAATTAATGAAGACAACAATATTATTAGGGAAGAGAAAGTCATGTCTTATGAGAGATAATTTGTTCCTGCTATGGACAAAGAAGATTTGGTTTACTCATAGAGCCAAAGTAAGGGTAATAGACACACCTTTGGGACTATCATAGAAGTGAGAAATCAGAATTCTATTCTGACCGAGATGGATGAGATAGTGTCACAAATAATTTTATTAAGTGACAAGGAAGAAGAAGATAATAAGGATGAATATGAGGCTACCGTGTCTCATGTGGAAGAAGAAACAATCTTAGGACTGAGGAGGACTGAATTGACTGATAGAAGTGGTTAAGGAATTGAAGGAAAATTACTGAAGATTGTCAAGACATAAACAAAGGAAGAGTTTTGCTGACACAGAAATGAAGCATACTGAAGAAGTGCTTGAAAAGAATCAAGTAATCAATGAATGGATGAAATTCTTGCTGAAGGAATTTGAACAAGAGGAAGAAGTGTATCAAGTTGTAAAAGAGACAAGATAAGATATTGGTTCACAGTTCTGTAATGTGTTTACTAGTATACTTAAAAGTGGGAGTGATTATGTTATTGTAGCTAAGAGGTTAGAAGATAATTTACTTTCTAAAATTTAATTTGCAGACAGTAAACAGGAATTGGATATTGCAGAGGGAGATGCTTACAAGAGCATAAAGGAAGTAAGGGTGGCAACAATATCTGGGACACCATTTGACACAATATCAAGAGTAGTATTCGAAGCAATTCTGAAAGTAAAAACAAAAATTGGGTTAAGAATAGTTGAAGAAAATGTTCAACAGTTTAGAGATGAATGGGAAAAGTACAACCAAGTGCAGTGGCATAGTGAATAGAACAAGAGTTGTTTGCAGCAGCATACTAAAGTTTGGGATCCAGGAAAACAAAAGCTGAAGACATATGACCAGGAGGTCATGATTTTCTTATACTTTGGGATTCTGATGCAGGAGCATTAGCTCTCAATGCCAACCAATGAATCTCTGATCAGACCCTAAGGTATTGACATCAGTCTGAGGAGGCGTTTATTGTAAAAGCATTCTAAATATCATGTACAAGTGTTTATTTTCCTAGCAAGTCTAGATAGGATAAAATATCTGATAGGTGTCAGTAGATGATGAGTAAATTACTGAGTCATAGCCTATTAGTGGTGTGAGAATCATTTTAGATCATGACTCCCTGCATGGAGATCAAGCCACAATTGGTTTTGTTAAGATAGAGGCGTTTTATCACGCGTAGTAGTGGTTTGTTTTGATTGTAGGACCACTCAGAGTAGGAGTTAACATTTTAGGTTAAATAGGCAGGTTAGAGAAGTAGAGGGGGTTCTGCCTTTTAGTGGGAGGATTGCAAGTTGCAGAGAAAATAACAGACTTGCGTTTGGTTCTACTTGTAAATTTTTTTAGAAGACTGAAGGAGAGCCTGACTATATGAGTTTTCCTTTATTGCTTAATAGAAGGATTAGCCGTGTGTTTTGAAGTGTTGTTAGCCTAGATGCATGTATGATTTAGACTGCGTGTCTATGCAAAGCCAACTTCAACAATTTACTGAACATCTGTCTATTTCATTGACATCCTATTGATTCAAGTGTTAAACGATTGCTTGAATGGTTGAAATAGAGTGTAGATGCATGCATAGGAGTGATAGGATAAAGAATCGAGGAGATTGCAGGATGGATTGATTGTTCCATGATCAATCAATGTAACCCATAGATTCTATGTTATTAATAAGTTTTGCAGAGAATGAATGGTGGAGATTGAGTCTGCAGATCAAGATCTGACAGTCCAGAAGAATCCTGCAATAGAAGTTGCGAGGAAGTTAACAAATCCATAGAGATCTGAGAATTCTGTGTCAAAAAAAGATCGGAGGTCAGAGAGAAGGCCGAAAATATCTGATGGCTAGGAAAATTGCGGGGAGGAAGTTGTGGGGGGAACAAATTTGGGAAGTTGGCATCCCACATCCCGCATCCTACAACCTGATTTTGGGAAGGTTGTTGCGAAAAGAAAGTTACAGAGTGCAACTTTGGGTGTTTTGAGATCCCACATCCCGCAACCCGACATCAGAAACTTTGTTACGTAAAAAGAGTGTGAGAACGATGATTGCGGAGGAAAAATTGCAAGGAGGAAATTTTAGAAGCAGAATTTGGCTGTTAAGCTAAATTTGGTAGTCCTACCAACTGTAGGAGCCACTAAATCTTGGAAGTGCTCATTGGGTTGGCTAAGGTCTATCCCCACCTACACAATTTTTGGTATCGGAGCAAGGTTGCTGAGATTCCCTGTTAAGAAATTCCATAATTGAGGTTGTTTGTAGAATTTCTGAAGGAGCAAGGAGAAGCTCGTGTGAGAGAGAAACAACTTCCAGAGATGACTGGGTAGAAGTTGTTGAGTAATTCCACAAATGTGATTGTGGGTAGAATTCCTAAAAGGGTTGATACAGAAGGAAGATCTCAAGCAATATGACAATGTCGAGAAAAAAGAATTTAAGTCTGAAGATTTTGAAGGTGTAGTGCAAGAAGATGGATACACGTGTAGATCGAGTAAGAGTTCGTAATAAAAGTAGATCAAAGGTGAACACATAAGTTATGAAAATAATGAGGAGAAGCAAAGTGACGCGTGAAGGAAGAGGGTAAGCTTAATTTGATAGAAAAATAAAGAAGATGAGGTACAAGACAATATTCTGTGAAGATAGAAGACAACCGAGAAGTCTGGAAGAGAACTTGTGAGTGGAAGAGTTTTGCATGCCAAAGGAGAAGAGGCTTGGATCCTGAATAGTAAGTTATAGGCATAGATATCTACTTTGGGAGGAGTTTATGCATGCAAAGGGTAGCAGCAAAAGGGAAGACATCTCAAAAAGAAGATCACAGTGTTGAAGATAGTGATGAGGGAAACTAGTGAAGGTTTCTGGGAGAAAACAATAGTGTGGCCAGAACCTAGTATTTCAAGTGAAGATTGAAGTACAAGAGGATAGTTATGTTCTCATGCATATGAGTTGTGAGAGAAATCCTAGAAGGATCATAGATATTTTCTCAGAAGGGTTCTAGAAAGAGGACCGATGCTTGCCAAAATACCAAGAACAGAGGAGGTTTGGTGAGGTGAGGTGTAGTAGGGAGAACTGTTACTGCAGAGGCTAGTGAAACTCATAGAGAGTGAAAGAAACTCTAGAAAATGACTATTGAGAGTCATAGCAGAGGTTCAAAAGGAAGCCACCAGATGAAGGAAGAAGATGCCAAGGAAAATGGAATATGGAGTAAGTTGAGTGATGAAGAGTATGAGAGAGAGAAGGGTGAGATAGAAGTCCATCTGAAAGTACTAATGGAGCTATTATAGAAGGAGGAAGAAGAACAGAGATGTGGTTTTCTTATTAAAAGAAAGATGAAGTGGCATAATCTATAGAGGATAAGAGAGCAACTGATGAATGCTTAGTATGAAGAAGAGATACTCAAGGAAAGGGTGTGTTTGAGGGAAGTCTTGAAGACTGAAGCCTCGAGTGATACAAAGAGGTATCAATGTTTTGAATATGATATGTTGTGTGTGTTTGTAGGTATAAAGACTGAGAAAATAAAATTTTCTAATGTTGTCATAAAGGATGAAGGAAGAGGACATAATCTAATTTCTGTTTTGGAAGAAGATGAGATAGCTATGTCTGATGCAAATACACTTACACAGAGAAAATAAGGTGATGCTTTTCAGCATACTGTGAAAGCTAAAAGGAGGGAAGACTTGGCATATAATGATGTCCAAGAAATGAAAGAGATAGAGGAGGATATCAAGCATTAAATAGTTATGCTTGAGGAGTCTGAAAATATGGGTATTGAGGATTTGTTGAGTCCTGTAGCAGACATGGGACAACATGAATATTTGGTGATTGAGTCATCAAATAATACCATTGGGTCTTGTGAGTTTAATGCTAACAATTTGAATGTGTTTACAGGTTGTGTAGAAGGTAACCCATTTCTTGGAGTTGTCTTGAGTTAAAAAGAAAAGTGTCTTGCAGGAAAATACAAAGATGAAGTGTTACAGTAGAAGGAAATTGAAAATTCCTTGTCAAGTGACGAAGGTAATGCTAATGAAGATAAAGCAGTTATGCTTCCTATGATAAAACATGATATTAATGAAGATAAAGAGGATTTGACCTGTTTGCATTATTAAGAAAAGATGGTTGGATAAACATCTAGGACTATCATAGTGATGAAGGATCATAATTTTATTCTGATAGAAGATGAAGAAGCAGTGTCATAGAGAGATTGTGCTTGTGATAGAGATGGCACAGGTGAAACTGTGGAAGATGTAGTTAGTCTAGATGGTCAGCTGGAAGTGTTGTTAAGCAATGAAAAAATAAGATATGAGTTATTGCAGCAGAAGGAGTCTACATAGTCCTTAATTAGTGAAGACAACAATCTTATTGGGGAAGAGACAGTCATGTCTTATGAGAGAGAATTTGTTCCTGGTGTTGACAAAGAAAATTTGGTTTACTCAAAGAGCCAAAGTAAGGATAATAGAAAGACCTTTGGGACTGTCACAGAAGTGAGAAATCAGAATTCTATTCTAATCGAGATGGATAAGATAGTGTCACAAATAATTTTATTCAGTGACAAGGAAGAAGACGATCATAAGGATGAAGATGAGGCTACTGCGTCTAAGGTGGAAGAAGAAATAGTCTTAGGACCAAGGAGGACTGCATTGAATGATAGAATTGGTCAAGGAATTGAAGGATAATTATTGAATATTGTCAAGACATAAACACAGAAGAGTTTTGCTGATATAGAAATGCAACATACTGAAGGAGTGCTTGAAGAGAATCAAGTAATCAATGAATGGCTGAAATGCTTGCTGAAGGAGTTTGAACAAGAGGAAGAAGTGTCTTGAGTTGTAAAAGAGACAAGAGAAGATACTAGTTCATAGTTATGTAATGTGTTTACTAGTATACTAAAAAGTGGGAGTGATTATGTTACTGTAGCTAAGAGGTTAGAAGATAATTTACTTTATGAAAGTGAATTTTTAGACAATAAACAAGAATTGTATATTGCAGAGGGATATGCTTACAAGAGCATAAAGTAAGTAAGGGTGGCAAAAATATCTAGGACACCATTTGGTGCAATATCAAGAGCAGTATTTGAATCAATTCTGAAATTAAAAACAAGAATTGGGTTAAGAAGAGTTGAAGAAAATGCTCAGCAGTTTAGAGCTGAATGGAAAAAGTACAGCCAAGTGTAGTGGCATAGTGAACAGAACAAGAGTTGTTTGCAGTAGCAGACTAACGTTTGGGATCCAGGAAAACAAAAGCTGAAGACATATGACTAGGAGGTCATAATTTCTTTCTACTTTGGGATTCTGATGCAAGAGCATTGGCTCTCAAGGCCAACCAATGAATTTCTGATCAGACCCTAAGGTCTTGACATCAGCGCAAGGATGGGCTTATTGTAAAACCATTCTAAATCTCATGTACAACTGTTTATTTTACTAGCAAGTCTAGATAGTATAAAATATATGATAGGTATCAGTAGAGGATGAGTCATTTTGTTGAGTCATATCTTGTTAGCGGCGTGAGAATCATTTCAGATCATGACTCCCTGTGTGGAGATCAAGCTGCAGTTGTTTTTGTTAAGACAAGGACATTTCATCATGCGTAGTAGTGGTTTATTTTGATTGCACGACCACTCAGAGTAGGAGTTAAGAGTTTAGGTTAAATAGGAAGATTAGAGAAGTAGAGGGGCTTCTACCTTTCAGTGGGAGGATTGCAAGTTGCAGAGAAAAGAACAGACCTGTGTCTGGTTCTACTTGTAAATATTTTGAAAAGACTGAAGGAGAGGCCGACTGTATGAGTTTTCCTTTATTACTTAATAGAAGGATTAGCCGTGTTGTTTGATGTGTTGTTAGCCTAGATGCATGTATGATTTAGATTGTGTCTATGTAGAGTTGACTTTGGTGATTTACTGAACATATGTGTATTTCGTTCGAATCCTATTGATTCAAGTGTTAAATGGTTGCTTGAATGGTTGAAATAGAGTGTAGATGCATGCATAGGAGTGATAGGCTAAGGAATCAGGGAGATTGAAGGCTAGATTGATCGTTCAATGATCAATCGACGCAACTCGCAAATTCTCCGTTATTAACAAGCTTTGCAGAGAATGAACGGTGGATATTGAGTCTGCAAATCAAGATCTGACGGTCAAGAAGAATCCCGCAATGGAATTTGTGAGGAAGTTAACAGATCCACAGAGATCTGAGAAGTCCACGTCAAAAATAAGATCGATGGTCGGAGTGAAGGCCAAAAAGATCTGATGGCTAGGAAAATTGCGGGGAAAGAATTTCAGGGAGGAAGTTGTGGGGGAGCAACTTTGGGAAGTTGGCATCCCACATCCTGTAGCCCGATTTTAGGAAGGCCATTGAGGAAAGAAAGTTGTGGAGTGTGACTTTGGGTGTTTTGAGATCTAGCACCTCGCAACCCAACAACGAAAAATCTGTTGTGGAAAAAGAGTGTCGAAACGAATATTGTGGAGAAAAAATTGCAGGGAGGCTATTTTAGAAGTAGAATTTGGATGTTAAGCTAAATTTGGCAATCCTGCCAAGTATGGGAGCCACTAAATCCTTGAAATGTTGGTTGGGTTGGCTGAGGTCTATCCCCACCTGCACCAATTAAGGAAGATACCAAGATAATTTATGATAGAATTAGTTCTTTCCATAAGAACATGTAAATTGGGGAACATTTAGGTTTTGGAATCAACTCCATTGAGACCTACTTCCATGCTTCTGGGTTTCCCAAACGTGCAAACTAGGAAGAACTGTCACATACATTCAACTAGAGGTTTATGAAAGGTTATAAGGTGTTATCAAACTGGTAATAAGAATAAAATGAAGTTTTAGAAAGCTTAGGAACATATATAGAATTATTTGGGGCTATTTGGAATGATTTGGGACAAACTAGCAGTTTTGGCCCAGGGAGAGTGCAAAGATGGATGTCCAAATGTGGTACTAAATCAACGAAATTACTGTTTGAGAGATGGGATGGGTAGTGGGGTGAGTTAAATTCCTACGAAAACTTTCAAAATGAAATTTGAGTGCATAAATATTTTATAATTATTAAAACAGTAAAACTAGTAGAAATTTCCTAGTCAACTAGTAGGGGTATGGATAATTTGATGAATTTCGAATCATATTTAATTAATACCTTATAATAATATATGATGATATTAATACATAATTTTTTTATATATGTAATGACTTAATACTTATTCCCATGTACATTACTTCATTCTTATTGCATAAAACTAATAAAAACCCATCAAGGGGGCAATAAAAGGCTCACTCATGAAAACTTAACATGAGATCTCTCTCGAAAAGAATTATTGAACTATAGAAGTCACAATGAGTGAATTTGGTATGAGCATATCATGAATATGTTCGGAGTACTGATATCTTCAAAAGGGAGTCTAAAACTTACGATGGGATGCCCAAAACTAGCACTAAGCTTGGGACTGAAGCGTAGGTAAAGTTCCCTTCACTAGAGATATTATTCAATGGATGGATTTGATTCTTTAGAGGTCAACTATGAAGCTTAGGTTTTTTGTCCTTATCTCACCATATCCTGCACTGAAAATGGAAGGGAATAAAGAAGAGATGGGAAAGGGATTTGGGGCGCATCTCCCAAGAGACTGAGGCACATCACTCAGTATGAAGCTGGGATACACTCAACACAAAATAATTCATGAAACAAACTAAGAAATGGAGTTGGAAGCATCCTTAAATAATAATTGATGACTTGGGTGACTTGTTGAGTAGGTTTCCCTTGTTAAACCTTAACTCTAACTGAGTGGTGCACCCTCCTTAAGTAAATAGAACATTTGAGTCATATGATATGTTTCCCTGTTAATCAATTTTTTTCCAAATTAGAAAATATGCCCTCCTTATGCCCAAAGTTTTATTATTTTGCTTATGATGACTTTTATGCACTTTCTGCTTTTGTAACTGACCCTCTGAATGGAATCTACGCCCTCCTTAGGCCCAAAGTTGCATGATTTAGCTTATGACATCTTTTATGCACTTTCTTCTTTTGTGAATGAACCTCTAAATGGAAATTGTGCCCTCCTTAGGCCCAGAGTTTCCTTCTTTGTGTCTGACTACTTTTTCTTGGATGTTGGTAGTTTCCCTCTTTTTTGTCTGCTTTCTTTTGTCAGTCCTTTGACAGTTTCTAATTATCCTCCTAGGAAATTCAGCTTGCTCAAGTGCACCCTCATGACATGGAAAATTATTTCCACATATTTATTTGCACATTAATTAATAATCACAATAAATAAAACTAACAACAACCCTCAATAATAATTTAGCACATCCCTAGTTTAATCAATTAATTAATCTTTGACCCCTTAGGTGTTAGGAAAGGTCAACATTTTTTATGTCCCTTCAAGGGAGTTACATGACATATTGATGACTCATGAAAGCTCCATTTACTGAAAGAGTTCGAATTTTGGCTCTTCACACACTTGGTTGACCTTAAATGGCCTCTTGGTGTACTTTGGAGCCAAAATATGGTCTATTGGGTTCACATTATGATCTTGTTATTTCTTGGCCACCTCTTGGCATATAAAAGAAATCCATGGGAAATCTTATTGGAGGAAGAAATTTTGAGCAAGATTATGCTGTTGGAATTTTGATATAGCTTCCTTATATCTCATCTATTCCCTCTTTTGAAGCATTCACCAAAGCTTCCTTGCCTCTTTCCTTCAAGGGGAAAGTGTTTCTGTCATTTGGTTCCTAAACCATTTTACAAACAATTTTGGAAAAAAAAGGCCTCCCTTAGGAATATTATTTTCCTCCTTTTGGAGCTCACATCTCTAAGGTGTTGTACTAGCTTGACCATTGGGAAATATACAAGTGGTTTGGCTCACATTGATTGTTGGAGATTGCATATTCTGCCCCTTTTCCATTTTATTTAGTTGTGTTATCATCTTCTTTGTTTGTTTTATTTCCCACTAACAATGTTTTAAAGAATCATTTGGGTCATTATCTCATCACTCCCAACCCCACGGGGTTCCAAATACTGATGCCTTTCCACAACCTACAAGGATTTTCCCCTAACCAAGTGGGAAGGAACCACTCTTGTGCAATATTTCCCACAACACACATCTTCCTCCAAAATCTCATCTATGACCATTATTTCCTTGACATAAGGAGATCTCACCTCCCCATCGGTATTTTAGTACATTACCTCTGCTCATGCTCTCTTCTTGTTTATCTTCATGACCTTCCTCCTTTATCACCTTACTGGTTTGACCTTTGGTGGTGATTTTGTTTTGATTTCGAGCAGTCAATTTCCATATTCTCATCGAAGTATTTCTGGATAGATTTTAATTTTCCTTCAGGGATAACTGATAGGATTCTCCACCCATCATGAACCTTTATAGGATCAAATTGTCTTGAAGGGAATACTTTAGTTGATTTACATACCTCACGACTGTCTCTTCTCCTTTGTCGGTTTGTACTGACTCAATCAATAGTCAGTATAATTCCTCCATGAAGTCCTTCACCATCATTTATTTATGTCATAGATTTTGCAGTTTCCTAAACTGAGAAATCATGTAGTCGATCGGAAGGAACTTGTCCTTCAGTTTGGTGATCATTTAGTCCCAAGTATTCACTTTATCTTTTCCTTTCTTCACTTTGTTATCCTGCAGATTGTCCCACCACAATGAGGCATTAAATTTAAGCTTCATATAAGATACTTTCATCCTTTTGGGGTCTTCTATCTTCTCTATGTCAAAATATTTCTCCATTTCTTGAATCCAGTCCATCAGATCCTCATAATTCATACTTCCCAAGTAGGTAGGAATGCCCATTTCTGCCTTACCCCTCATTTTATATAATACCTTCAAAAAATTTCCTTCTAGGTCCTCTTCTTCTTCATCGCTTGTCAAGTTTTTTTCATCCTCAACCTCTTCATCTCTATAGTCAAGGGTCTTAGGAACATATCCTCATTGTTGTGGCTCCTTCAAAGCTTCCAACTCATTTTTCAATGTCCTAATCGTTTGGATGCATTATTCAAATGTTTCATGGTTGATTGTGACCCCTGCACCTCCGTGCAGTTGTATTCCACAAACATTAACATGTATGTGAGCCATCCTCCATGATCAGACAACTAAATCACTGTGACAACCCTCCACGGGGTCCAAACAAAACCACTAACATGCATGCATATTCATAAAAATAGATCTGATAAAAATTGTAGTACATCTAAATTTTTCGTTCGAAGACATTATTTACAAATTTAAATAATTTAACATACCTTCAAATCGCTAGTTGTGGATGTTTTAGGATGAGGCCGAAGGTTGTTTGTCCCCTCTCCACTACTGTTGTAGTCATTGGATTTCCAATTTTTGATAATCCATCGGTTTCCTCCGTACCATACCGTGACGGGTACTCTCCTTCCCCTGGGACCCCTAAGCTCGACGGGGATGACAATATGTGGCTAGAAACGACAATACAACGCCAGGCTATTTCTGGGAGGCTCCCAACCTCATTCATGCTGTATTCAACCACACTCTTCCATAGTCACCTCTAAGTCACAAAATTGATCTATGCTCCCATTATGGCAACTGGAAGAGAAAAAAGTCTCCCTCTCTTCCTCCTTTTCCTCTTTTTATTAACCCTTTCGTTAATAACAATGCATCCATGCATCACTTTAGTTTAATGGATTCTTTACTTAATTGTTTTATTTGTTTATTTTATTCACCCAACCTTATTTTGTTATCTTAGGTTATCTTTTACTTAGTTTTAAGTTTAGTTTAGTTTAGTTCATTTACTTACTTATGATATTTATTTATTTAATCTTGTATTATTGTTATTTATTATTATTATTATTATTATTATTTATATTAGGTTTATTTATATTTAATTATTTTAATTATTAGTATTTATTTATTTCATTTAACAAGTACGAATATGTTTATGTTCTTTAAGACGAATTTTTATTATTTCTCTTTAGTTCATTTAGGTGTTTTATTACCGCCGCATTCTTGTTGTGGCCAGAATTATCAAGGTGCTATGCTCCTAGCATGCCCTTTCGATAATTCCCATAGGCTGGGAGTTGTCTATGACGACTGAGCCAATGTTACCTCAGTTCCCCTACCCTACGAAGCGCCAAGTGGTTCCTGGGGAATAGGGCCAAATCCCTATTGCGCGCCCCCTAGTATAATTCTCGTGAGTAACCAACTTGTGGTCTACCCTCACGACACATGCATCTGATGAGATGGAGTTTTCCTCACTCTATTCAAAGCTCATCACACTACTCGTTTCTAGACTAACACATATAATTTCTCAGCCCCGTCATTACAAACAAGTTTGGTATCACATGCCATAGTCCTTGAATCCCTTAGAGTCTTTTAATGCTAATTCTCTCTTTCTGTTCATGTACCTTCCTTTCATGTAACACTTGACATACCATCAGAGTACATGCTACACAATACTTTATTTTTCAATCATTCAAATAAATACAACTTAACTCTTTGTTGCTAACTTCACATAATTTCTCATTCATTCACAATAGATTCATTCATATAATCACATTAAAAAATAACCAAATCTTCATTCATTTATCATGTAATCCATAAGTCATACCATTTTGTTTAGGTCATATTTCATCAGTAGCTAATTGTTTCATTCCTTTTTTGGGTCATCCGAAATCAGATGCCCTCCAATAATATGTCCCTACAATAATCTTTAGATATCAAAATCATAAGTAGCTGGGTCATTCATCATAGAACGCCCTCAAGGATTATTCATAATAAAATCAAAAGTCAAGGTAAAAATAGGGTGTTACATATGCATTGGAAATATATAGACTATATCTTTACTTATTCTAGAACTTCGGGACGAAGTTTCTCAAAGTTTTGATTTTTTGACTTAGAGGTGATTGTTATAGCTGATTTTACTGCACCTGGTGAATCAGACTTGTATGGCCTTCCCTTGTCCCTCTGCAGACTCTTTGGACCCCATGGACATTTTTTATACCTTTGTTGTTTCCAAGATCATCCCAAAAAACATGCTTAAATTGCTATACGCGACTTTTAAACCCTTTCTCGCGTATATACGTGGGTTTGACCCCTAAAACTGAATACATCGAGATGTGTGCAAAAGGCCAAATTCTTTTGGAGTTTTCCTTGACATGGATCTGACTCACTTGTCTCCTGGCCTTCCATATGCCTTGAGATCGCTTGGATTCAACCCTTCATTACCCCATTGAAGAGCTATATAAGGAACCCTTTGGATACATTGAAGAATATATGAGAATTGAGAGCAAAGAAACTATAGTCGATTATTGCTGGAACTTATGCTTGAGTCTGCATCCCTTTGTCCCTTGGAGCAGTTTGGTGTTCTTCCCAAGCTTTCCTTTTGGTTGTGAGCTTGCTATCGAGAGATGGAGGATTGAGGTGGTGGAGGCCCAAGTGGGGGATTCAGTTTCTCTGATTCGCAGACGTGCCGACATAGGTTGTATTCATTGTAATATCTGATTTTATATTAATAGAAATATCTCTTCCTGTCCAATAATGTATGTTTGAATGAATATTTTAGCTATGGATGATTTCAAATGCTTATACGTTGCTGATTATATATGCTAGAGTGGATCTAACACTAATATATATAGCATGCTTGTCTTGTTTACTAATTGTTGAGGAAGTAATTTATCAATTCAAGCTAGAGTTGGAAAGCTCAACGAGGATCTACTTCAACCGTCTGGAGTAAGGTACGAGTTTTGATCCTTTAGTGTTAGATATTTGATTTCTCTTGCATATTGGAAAGGATTGATTTTTGGAGTCAAGCTGTCTGTTGTGGTACCCCAATCCATAGGAATTTCTCTCCGTAATAGAATTGGCAACTCCGCTGGGGAGTTCCTAGTAGTTGTCCTTTGGGGGTTTTCTATCGGCATTCAATGACTTTGAATTGCTCATATTTCTTTGTTTCTGTGTCATATCTGGGGGCATGTATGCCCAGTAGTGTCTGATTGGTGTGAACTTTGTCTCAGCTTCTCTGTTTTCCTTTGTTTTTATGCACTTTTCTTCCTGTACGCAAGTTTTGAACTCATAGTCGTGTATATACACAATTTTTACTGATATATCCGTGTACACACGCGGTTTTACTGCAAACAGTCGCATATGACCTTAGTTTTTCCTTCTAGAGGAAGATTGATTGTTGGTGGGTGAATTTTGATGATTGTTGAGTCTCCTTTGGCACTACTAGAGTCTATATACACCTCTGTTTCTAACCAGAGACATTTTTTAGGGTAAATTTCTTTTTTTAAGAATGTTCTTGTCATTGCATTTTCAATTTTTTGTTTTGGGATTAGTGCATTAGATTTCTTTTACCTTAGTACTTTGTGTGAGTGCTGTTTGATCATGCTTGCCAAGTCTGGGGGTGGTAGAATCATTCTTTTGCTTTAGTATCTCATTTTTATTTCAAAAAATCAAAAAATATTTGCTTATTTGCATCATTAAGCATTGCATTTTTGCATTTTGCATGGTACTTGCACTAGATTTGCTTTGAAGTATTAGTCAAGATTTCATATAGGAACGATTGCACTTATCATTTGAAGAAATTTTTTTCATTTCACGTAGTAGCATACCCCGTTTTAATTGGACACAATGCATTTGCATTGATTGTTAGGTGTGCATTTTGATTCATGTTGCGTCATAACACCATTAGTTGCAGGACCATCTACCTCTTTTGAGTAAATAAAGCCAAATAAAATCAACGCTTAATTAAAATGAATTACATTAATTTGTTTGATAGGGTACATCAACAAGATTAGGTTTTAGGGTCTTGGAATAGTTCATTGTGAGTAAATTCTCCAAGACCACTAAACAACAACATGTATGTGTCTGTCCAGGTGAGAGTGCGAAATTCCTTGATATAATTGGTGTTTCTTAGGATCCTCCTCTCAAAAGGGAGTTAATCACAAGGAAGTGTGAGAGGTTATTGATTGGGATGACCCCTAGTCATAACTGAGTAACACCGGAGATATTTCTAGGATTGTATTCGTATCTGCATTAGAGAGAATTTGAGGTCAAAAATGGGCCTCAAAAGGACCAAAATGTACTATAAAAATCAACCAATTACATTTTAGTAGATGACATCATCCCCCANGGCTCTTTCGAGAGTTTCGGGCTTTGCTACCCTGCCCATACGGTCAATCCCGCCTACGACTGTCCGCCTGAGCATTGATTATATTGAGGTGACCTTAGTTTCCTTACCTAGGATATCGAGGTACTATACGGGGGTAATTCTATGGGTGTCCCAGCTAGGTTGGGGTTGGAAATCACAGTTGCTTTACGCGTTGAAGCTGAGGGCCACAATAATTGGTTACGTACCTCCGCTTGTTGTGTATGGGAGTCTCAAGCCTCTCCTAGGTGAGACATACCTGCTTCATTCAGGAGCTCACTTATCCTACCCTTGATTTCTTGTGTTTGGATTTAGATTTTATTGGTGTATGCTCTGTGCACGTTAGCTTGCTTAGGGTTTGCGTAATTTGAGATTATTTTACATTTTTTTTGAGTCATTTGGGATTTGGGTGTGGCTCCTCACTATTCTCATAATTTAGCAGGAATTTCACCTTCTACCTCTCCTCCTCCTTTGGGAGAGAGAAATATACCATCTAGGGGGACTACTTCGCACATTGATTCACACACGATGGGAGATCGTGAAGATGGTATTCCTCATCTTTCTTCTCCACTTCAAGTGGATGACGGGGAGTTAACTCCTACCTATGATCCTTCACTTGATATGCCTGTAATTTCTGAGTTAGGTCCTATAATTTCTGAGATAGGTACTTTCAATGATAGACCTACTTACTCTAGCTATGATCCCCCATTCACGCATCGTCGGTATGGAATGCCAGACGACGAGACTCATTATGAACCCACGAGCACTAGTTATGGTAGTTATGGTATGTCTGGTATTCCCACACATGATTTGACATTTCATGTCGAGTCGGAGTTTGAGCCTAACACTACACGTGGGGGCACTCTTATTCCTTACCATGCGAAGAGGTTTGGGAGCACGAGTCATATTGCACCTTCCATCCCGGCGGTGGAAGCTACATCACATATTCCTCCTAGAACTAAGGTTAGTGATCCTATTAGGATACCAGATCCAAGACGAGTGACTATAGGGAACACCAGGTACATAGTTTCATAGGTCCCTTCATCCTCTATTCCTTGTTCTTCGAATGCCATTCATCCACCTCATTCACGTGGTCCTTCGGGCCAGAATGTTGCTATGAGTCATGCCCATACTGCTTCTACTCACACAGTTGTGTCTCAAGTTCAAGTACCTCCTATTGTTTTGGGGGGTTGTATCCTACTTCTAGAGGTCATGTCATTACTTCCAGAGCCTACATTCCTACTTAGGGCGTGTCTCATGGGATGTCTTATGTACCTTATTATGGGACGTAGTATGGACACGATTATTCACCTTATGGGTACGGGTATCAACAACCCATTTACTCTCCAAATTATGGCTTTGTATCCCCATATAGTCAAGGTACACCAAATTATGGTGCTTCCATGCCACCCTACATGGGTCAAACAGGAGGAGGGAACTATGGCCAAGGCCATGGTGGTTACGCTAATCTGACCTATGTGAACCAACACTATCAGGGAGCGGGGCATTGACCTGCTCATCCTAGGCTCCCTTTTCTCGCAATGCTAAATCTTCCTGATTTGTCAAGACTAACAAATGATCCTGTATCTGATGACCTAGCTTGGCCGACTGTCCCTAATAAGCTTCCCTCAGACATACCCAAATTCAAGGGCAAACCTGGAGAAGATCCAAGTGAACATGTTACCACATTTCACCTATGGTGCTCTTCAAACTCCTTATACGAAGATTCGATCTATTTAAGGTTGTTTCAACGCACCCTTATAGGGCCTGCCGCGAAATGGTATATAGAGTTATCTAGGGGGGCATTCACTTTGTTCGATGACCTAGTGATAACTTTTCTCAACCACTTCCAACTACCAGTGTGTTACGACGTTGGTATGGAACTCTTGTCAACATTTCGGCAGGATAAAGCCACGCATATCTCGGACCATATCCAAGAGTGGCATAGACGGAAGAGGTTGATTAAAGCCTTCATACCACCGGAGTTTCTCCTCAAGTGGTTCCTTAAGTCGTTATTGCCTTATATAGCGAAGGATGTTTCTACATCTGGAGTTCAAAACGAGGAACAAGACATTTTTAGGGCGCAGGAATTGGACTTGATTTATGCTCAATCAAGTTTGTTATATGAGATCATTCTCAATGCTCTGCATTCTAGTTTTGACCCCAAAGTTAAACCTGGACCACATGCCAATGGCATTGTTGGTTTTGGACGTGCTAAGCCCATCGATTTGGTTGTGCAACAGGCCAGTCAATTGTCAATCAACCAATCTACTTTGGGACAAGCCATGGCTTCGTCTCAACCCACCCAAATGGTGAGTGTGCTTTTGGTGCAATCGTCGGACCAGAAGGGTCACTAGCAGCCCAAAAGGAATAGAAAAAAGGGTAAGAACAATCGTAAGGGTGGGAATAGGAATGAAAATGCTAATACTAATGAAAAGAATTCCCGAAATGTTGGGGGCGAAAAGCAATCTAAACATAAGGTTAAATTTCCTTGCAAGTTATGTAAGGATGATCACCTCACTTACTTGTGCCCTCATATTGATGAAGCCTCGAGATTCTTAGTGTAGGGCTCAGCTGTGCTGACCAACCCTTTACCTCATAGTCAAAACATGAACTCGAGGACCCATGATCAGGCTGGTGGTGATTAAGATCCGCCAGAGGGTAATAGTCATGGTTGCATCAACATGGTGCATGCTACGAAGGTTGTGACCCGTGCGAAGGACTATGGTTTGTCACAACCCAACCCAGGAAAGGAACCTAATCCACCAGTGACTTCTTTTCGTATTTAAAAACCTATGGATAAACCTGAAGCTACACCTCGCATTCCTAAGGGAGTCCTTAAGCATTTGGGCCACAATCCTAATGCCAAAGCCACCCATAACTATTCTATTTTCGAGGATTTGGGCCACACTCCTTGTGCGATGATTGCACTAGAAGTACTTCAGAGTTGTCCTTCGCAAAGGAAGGCTTTGCGTTTTTCCCTTGGTATGAATGATGATAATTCTTCCTCTGTGATTAAATTTGAAACCACGGGACTTCATCCTCGCTTGCCTTACTATGTGTCTCTTTTGATTCATGTAGAATGTCTTAACATAACCGTCAAGCGCACTGTGATTGACGAAGGCGCTGCTACTTCTGTGATGTCTTTATCGTGTTGGAAGGGTTTAGGTTCTCCTGAGTTGTCTAAATTCGGTACCATGTTGACTGCGTTTGATGGAAGTTCATTTAGGCTGCATGGGATTCTTCCTTCCCTTAAGGTCCGTTTGGGAGGGAAGATAGTTGCCATAGAGGTCGAGGTGGTTGATGCGCCCCTTGACTATAATCTCTTGCTGGGTAGGAATTGGATGTACAGTATGTAAGCCGTAGCTTCTTCTCTATTTCACGTTGTATGATTTCCATTTAATGGGAAGACAGTTTCGATTGATCAAATTTCATTCAAGAATCCGTCGGTTACCGCATCTCCGGGAGCTTCGATCCCGATCATAGAGCACTCTCAGCCAGCAACTGGGAGTATAGGTGTGGGAATGTATCCATCCCTTATGGGAAGCTTTAGTTGTCCTACACCTGTCCTTATGATAGGTTCTAGTTCCAGTGAGGCTTCGACATCTATGAGATCAGTGTCTTTTCGCATGAACCATATGGAGGATCCTTGGATTCTTCCTACACTGAATACTTCAAGTGATCCCATCGTGATGGATGTGCCGTTGCCTGCAACTATGGTAGCTTATCAAGCTAATCTTGGGTGTGTTGCAGAGCATAGTCCTTCCTCTTCGCGGACGGAGGAGAAGGACCCATATGTGCTGCTTGCATGGGCAGTTCAATCTTCTCACGTGCATGATTGCCTTGATAGTGTTTTTCCTTCAGACGAAGCGATTATTGAGGCCATGTCAGGGGTTGAGCCACATTGGGAAGAGTTGCATCATAGATCTTATTTTCTTCCTGATCTTGACCACTTGGAGTGTGAGGACTTTAGGTAGGTTCTTAGTGAGAGAATTGGTAGTCCCATGGTTCCATTAAGCTCTCCTAGTCTGATGGCTGATGGGAACATGGAAAATATATCTCCTACCATTCTTATCAATATCTCTCGTGATCCTGGCAAGATTGAGAATGTCTATATTGGGGCAGAATGTTCCCATGCTGAGATTCAAGAGTACACCGAGCTGTTTAAATAATTTTGTGATATATTTTCTTGGTCTTATGAATAAATGCCAGGTATCGACCCTCGCATTGTTGAAAATGAGATTAAAACTTATCCCAATGCTAAGCTTGTTCGACAATGCTTGCGTGCAGTGAATCCTAGGAAAGCACCCGCGATTAAGGCAAAGATAGAAAAACTGTTAAAAGTTGGTTTTATCTATCCCATTCCCTTGATGTAGTGGGTTTCAAATCCCGTTCCAGTGGATAAGATATAGGGAGCAATCCGCATATGCACTTATTTCCGTGATTTGAATCGTGCTTGTCCTAAAGACAATTTCCCTACACCATTTATTAATCAAATTTTGGATGAGTGTGCAGGTAGCGAGGTTTTTTCCTTTATGGATGGCTTTTCCGAATACAATCAGATACAAATTAAACCTGAGGACCAACATAAGACGCTCTTTATTTATCCTTGGGGAACCTTTGCATATCAGAAGATGCCTTTTGACCTTAAGAATGCTAGAGCCATGTTTCAGCGGGATATGACCTTGATCTTCCATGATCTCAAATCAATTATTGAAGTATTTTTGGATGACCTTGCTACTCATTCTCGTATGAGAATGCGTCATTCCTATAATTTGAGATTAGTGTTCGAAAGGTGCCACCATTATTTGGTTAGGTTAAATCCTCACAAGTGCATCTTTTGTGTGAATTCTGGTCGCTTAGTAGGGTTCATTGTCTCCAAGGATGGTATAAGAGTCGACCCTTTGAAGGTAGAGGCAATACTTTAGTTGTCTCCCCCAAAAAACATTAGACATCTTCAATGTTTGCAAGGCATGGCAAACTTCTTACGGAGATTCGTTGTCAACTTTTCCAATTTGACTAGAGGCTTTATGCATCTTTTGAAGAAAGACACCACCTTTTGTTGGGATGAGCAAGCCCAGGAGTCCTTTGATGCGCTTAAACCAGCCTTAGCATCGGCCCCAATGATTAGTCCACCAGACTATAGTCATGATTTTCTACTTTATGTGGCCACGTCCATGGAGACGATTGGTATGGTTTTGGTTCAAGAGGATGAGGAGCTCCAAGAGCATGTCATATACTACCTGATCCGGAACCTTATTGATGTGGAGGTCCATTATTCCCATGTTGAGAAGCTTTCCTTAGCTACCGTACATGTGGTTCAATGGTTGAGACATTATATTCTCCTTCACCAAACCTTGGTTGTAGCCCATGTCAATCCATTTCAATTCGTCCTCACTTGAAGGATGATTGGGGGAAAGTATAATAAATGGATTGTCATCTTGCAAGAATTTGATCTCGAGTTTGTTTCGGCAAAATCGAATAAATCGTTAATTTTTGCAGAGCTTATATCGGATTTCCTAGAGAAGAGGAGGAGATGGTTTGTGAAGATACGTTTGTCGATGAGCACATCTTCTTAATCTCAACTTTGGATCCATGGTATGGGGACATCATCATATATTTACAAACATTGAAGGTCCCTACTCACCTCTCATGGGATGAAGGACGACGATTATGTCATGTATCCAAGAATTACCTCATAGTGGATAACACTTTGTATCGGCGTGGGGTAGATTCCATTTTACGTTGTTGTTTAACTCATGAGGAGGATGAGCTTGTGCTGAATGATTGCCATGGAGGGGCATGTGGTGGTCATTTATGTGGGCTTTCTACAGCTCAAAAAATCTTGAGAGCGGGTTATTTCTGGCCATCAACCTGATTGTGTAGATGCGGTCAAGAAGTACCACCCTTGCTAGGTGTTTGCATGGAATATGCACTCGCGACCTGCCCCATTACATCCCATCATCATTGTGAGTCCCTATGCTAAGTGGGGGCTTGATTTTATGGATTGAAACCCAAATTCAGCTGGGGGGCATCATCATATTATAGTGGTTGTTGACTACTTCACGAAATGGGCTAAGGCTATGCCTACAGTTAAATCCGATGGTGAGGCAGCCGCACACTTCGTATTCACCAATTATTACTCAGTTCAGTATTCTGAAGGAGCTTGTCATTGACCATGGAAAGCACTTTCAGAATCGTATGATGGAAGAGTTGGCCTCAAATTTAGGGTACAAGCAAGAGCATTCCTCCTCTTACTACCCTCAAGCAAATGGACAGGTTGAAGCAGTGAACAAATCACTCAAATCCATTCTCCAACGAACCATTTCACAAAGCAAGATGAATTGGCACATCATGTTATATCATGCTTTGTGGGCTTATAGAACCGCTATCAAGACTACCACGGGTTTTTCTCCATATCAGCTTGTACATGGAGTGGAGTTGGTATTGCTGATTGAGTGTAAGATTATTTCTTTGAAGCTAGCCATAGAGATCTTACCAGATACTTCCCCATTGGAGGCGCATTTGGTCCACCTAGAGCAGCTTGATGAGCAGCGCCGAGATGCCTTGGTGGCTCTAGAAGTGAATAAGCGTCGCGTTAAGGTCTAGTATGATAAGTCTGTCAGTCCAAGGATGTTTAGTGAGGGAGACTTGGTCCTTTTGCGGGATCAACCGAAAGAACCCTTGGGGGCAGGAAAGTTTAACCCCATGTGGCATGGTACTTACATCGTTAAACGTGTGTTAAAGAAGGGCGCTTATGAGTTAGTGGATTATGAGGGAACGACCTTGGTGGAGCCTAGAAATGGGCGCTATCTTAAAAATTACTATGCATGATTTTTAGCCAAGGCTGACTATTGTATATTATTGTATAGTTTTGCATAGGTAGGTCTTTTCTTATGGTGATCGGGTTTGTGATTAGTTTTCGTTTCTTTTGGGCAGATGTCAATGGAATCTTCCACCTTCATAGGATTCGTGGATGGTGCGAGCCATCACACTCAACACTCAACCTCTGCTGCTTGGGTGATTTATACTCCTACGGGTCAGGTATTGTCTTCAGGAGGTGTATGTTTATGGCCCTCTTCGAACAATGTTGCTGAGTATAGTGCTGTTATCAAGCTTTTATGGGATGCCATTTCACATGGTGTTCTCTCTCTTGAGTTACGTCTTGATTCGGAGTTAGTAGTGTCAAAGCTTAATGGATTATACCATGTTAGAGATCCGAAATTATTAAGAAGATTCTTATGTGTGAGATTGTTAGAACGACAATTTGACATTATAACATACATACATGTTCCAAGAATTAATAATCAAGTTGCTGACTCATATGTTAACTATGTGTTAGATTGGCATTTGTTTCATAGACAATAAGCTCATCACAAAAATAAATTTTTACACATGTAAATAAATAAATCGATCATCATAAAAAAATTTTATAAACATGAAAAATGTGGTAATGCATAGTGTCATAATATAAAAATGGGGCTCTCAAGCCACCAAAATATAAATACACGGTAGTACAAAATGTATCACTCCCTGGTATCTAATCCTATGGAGGAGGAGGGGGGTTGTGATCATGGAATGTCACCATGGCTCTAGCTAGCCATCAAAATAGTTGCACCCATGCTCGTGGTGCACCCACCACCTGGCGCTACATGGCCTCAGGAAATTCCTCGACTTGTGCCATGGGTACCATGTGTGTCAGTCTCATGAAGTTGGTATGAATGCTTTGGAGTGTCCGCTCTGCATCCACACCCATGATGTCATCTCCTCTTCCCCTCCGTCTATGACGAGGGAAGCCTTCAAGCCACCGTGGTCCTACATTTGCATGCATATGGTAGATGTCACTATGTATTATCACCCAAAAAATATGTCTTTTGATTCCATATAATCAGAAAACACAAAAAATTAACTAACTCAAAATTTAAAAAAAAGAAAGAGGGTTGGGATTTGTTACCAATGTCATCGTATGCCGATCCTGGTGGTAGCAGCATGTCTGGGTCTCCCTGGAAATCTATCCCCGCATAGGGGTAATCATCAATGGAAACTATCTGTCGTCTCCACCATGGAAATAAATCAGCTAGATAGGGGTTGGACACCCTACCTCCACCTAGTCTGCGCATAGCATCTTCCCAACACTGTTGGGCCGGATCTCGAACCCTGTGTAGAGGAACGTCAACTCTAGGGCTCAATCCCGGAACACGCTCGAAGAAGAACGTGCTTAGTATGTTGCTGAAACCGAAGTTTCGCACCCTGCTCATCTTGCAGTCGCTGAGTTGTTGTTTCATGTTGCTTAACAATGTCGTACTCCAATCATAAACTATGGGCCTCATGCACTCCATTGCATAGAACATCAATGTCCACAAGGCTTGGTGGAGTGAGGCTAGCCCCGCTATCCTGCCCAGTGTAAGTAGAATAGCCTTTAGGCCTAGCACCTATATTGAGTTAGTTGGGATCTGAATCCCCACCTTCTCCATGTCTAGATAACAGTACACTGCTATGTACTCATCTATAGTCAGGCCACCTCCAGGCCCGCAAGAGAGTAGGTTCACCACTTACCCCCATCAGGAAAATCCAATAATAAAGTATATGTCCTCCACTTCTGTGGTGAGGGACATCCCATCTATCTGGAATGACTCTGAGTCTGGATCCCAGTAGTCGACTAGCATCTGCAGCAGTCTTGGTTTGGCCCTTAAGCCACCAAGACACCAAAATTTGTAGAGCCTGCATGACCGCAAAGCTTGTTGAGCCATTAGATATGCCCTTACTGCCTCTTCTACATCACCGTGCTCATGTTCTCTCCATTCTAGGACCATCCTGTGAATAAAATTTAAGTTTGATCCATTATAACACTTAAAAAACATTGAACGTGGCCCCATACGCGACTGTTTTCTAAACAACCGCGTATGTACGCAACTGTTTTCTAAACAACCGCGTATGTACACGAATTTGAGGTATTTTTTCGTGTATATCCAGCCCTATATGCAGAAAAATCCTCGATTTCCGCGTGGTTCATGGTGCGCATTTAAAATTGGCCTAGAATCCTAAATACACCATGGAAATTGATAAAATTTGCATCAAAGTGAAATAGCAGGGCATGGGTAAGTACCTAGAAAAAATGGTAGTGGATTTCGCCGGCTGGATCTCCTGGAATTCGCTATTGAAGTTCTGAGCTCAATTGGGTAAAAATTTCAAATGTTATATAATGTTTTGAATTTTTTACTATTTATAGAAATTTTTCAAATTTTTGAAATTTTTTTATAGTTTGGACCATTTCTAATCCTTTTGGACCGTTTTTGGACTAATTTATGATGTAGGAGACCATTTTGAGCGTCGTTTCAACAGTTACTTTGACCCATTCGTGCCCGTTACAGGTATGATGTTTAAACTAGCATATAGGTTAGGTTCACCCCCATTTGCATTTTTCACGACCTTATGACTGTTTCATTATAGCGTTAGGTACGAACCCATTCTATTATGTCACAAAACCTTCTTGCTGTTTTAGAAGTGGCATGATGTGAATGGTAGAGCTTGACCTAACATGGGTACCCTAGTTAGTGCTTTATTTGCATTTGGTGCCCATGTCGAAATTTTGTCCCTTAGGGTGTGGGAGTCCATTGTATAGTATTGCTATGACATTTCGCAAGAGCCTCATACTCCTCTTGATCTTTTGCTAGCCTATTTCCCTCAGGACTCCCTTATGTCAAGTTGTAATTGCATTATCATGAGATTTTCTTGCCTTATTGAGCCTTATGCCGGCTTCCCTGACTTTGAGTTTCAGCCATATAGCCCGACCTTGTCTCATGTCTAGCCATGCAGAGCCATCTTTTTTATCCTTTGCAGCTTGATTCCCTATTTTACTGGGAGGGTACTTTCCCCCAAGTGTCACTATCCTACACATGTATCCTTGTATTGAGCATAGGTATGTTCCACTGCTTGGAACTAGTTTGTTTTCCTATATGACACTCGTCCCCTCCTAGTCTGTAAATATAAAGCAATTTTATTCTTTTTCAAGCTTTTTAAATATTTGAAAAAGTCCAAAAAAAATTAAAAAAACCAAAAAGCCAGACAAGGAAAGATGTTATCTTTGGTAGCTGTCGAGTCATGTTGCCTTTGAACAGAGCACTATATATCACATCCGTTGGTTGGGTTTATAGTTTGACTTTAGTAGCTGTACTCATTTATTTGAGTTTATCTCCACCGACTGGTTAAGCTTCCATTCCCTATGGAGCCTCTGTCGATGCCTCCTGTCTTGCAGAGATGTCCCAGTTTTGTATATCGATTCTATGCTGCCTACATTCAATCACCATTCGCTGTTATGCTCTTGTTCGAAGGAAGTTGAAACCTAATTCGGCCATTCCTCAGTTATCTTGACTTTGCATGTTGACCATTCCCGGTACAGTTACTGGTTCATGCACCTTATGATCGAGTCCTTCCACATTATATAGATTTGCTGAGTACCTCATGTTAGATGATGGGGAATGCCTTAATTCCCTCCATTTCTTAGAGTTGTCTTGAGTAAAGAAGAAAAGTGTCTTGTAGGAAAAGACAAAGATGAAGTGTTACAACAGAAGGAAATTGAAAATTCCTTGTCAAGTGATGAAGGTAACGCTAATGACGATGAAGTAGTTATGCTTCCTATGATGAAACCTGATATTAATGAAGATAAAGAGGAGTTGAATTGTTTGCATGGTCAAGAAAATATGGTTGGATAGACATCTAGAATTGTCATAGTGATGAAGGATCAGAATTTTATTCTGATAGAATATGAAGAAGCAGTGTCACGGAGATATTGGACTTGTGATAGAGCAGCAGATAGCAGTGAAGATGAAAGTGATACAACTATGTCTCAGAATAAAGAGGGATTAGTCCTAGAATTGAAAGTTTCTAAGAAAGGAATAACGATGAGGAATATTTCAAGCATGAAGATACTGTTCTTGGAGAAGCTGACAGGGAGATGTTACTACTGGAGAACCTGTTAGGGAAATCTGAGTTTAATTGTGAATGGAAACCTGAGGTAAATAAGCTATGTTTTAATAGTTTTGTTGAATAGATGAAGTACCTTGAGGGGTACATAAGGAAAGATGAAAGTGTGGAAGATCTAGTTAGTCTAGATGGCCAGCTGGAAGTGTTTTCAAGCAATGACAAAAGTAGAGATGAGTTATTGCAGCAGAAGGAGTCTATAGAGTCCTTAATTAATGAAGACAACAATATTATTGGGGAAGAGGTAGTCATGTCTTATAAGAGATAATTTGTTCCTTCTATGGACAAAGAAGATTTGGTTTACTCACAGAGCCAAAGTAAGGGTAATAGACACACCTTTGGGACTATCACAGAAGTGAGAAATCAGAATTCTATTATGACCGAGATGGATGAGATAGTGTCACAAATAATTTTATTCAGTGACAAGGAAGAAGAAGATCATAAGGATGAATATGAGGCTACCGTGTCTTAGGTGGAAGAAGAAACAATCTTAGGACTGAGGAGGACTGAATTGAATGATAGAAGTGGTTGAGGAATTGAAGGAAAATTACTGAAGATTGTCAAGACATAGACAAAGTAAGAGTTTTGCTGACACAGAAATGAAGGATACTGAAGAAGTTCTTGAAAAGAATCAAGTAATCAATGAATGGATGAAATTCTTGCTGAAAGAATTTGAACAAGAGGAAGAAGTGTATCGAGTTGTAAAAAAGACAAGAGAAGATATTGGTTCATGGTTCTGTAATGTGTTTACTAGTATACTTAAAAGTGGGAGTGATTATGTTATTGTAGCTAAGAGGTTAGAAGATAATTTACTTTCTAAAATTTAATTTGCAGACAGTAAACAGGAATTGGATATTGCAGAGGGAGATGCTTACAAGAGCATAAAGGAAGTAAGGGTGGCAACAATATCTAGGACACCATTTGACACAATATCAAGAGTATTATTCGAAGCAATTCTAAAAGTAAAAACAAAAATTGGGTTAAAAATAGTTGAAGAAAATGTTCAGCAGTTTAGAGATGAATGGGAAAAGTACAGCCAAGTGCAGTGGCATCGTGAATAGAACAAGAGTTGTTTGCAGCAGCATACTAAAGTTTGGGATCTAGGAAAACAAAAGATGACGACATATGACCAGGAGGTCATGATTTCCTTATACTTTGGGAGTCTAATGTAGGAGCATTAGCTCTCAATGCCAACCAATGAATCTCTGATCAGACCCTAAGGTCTTGACATCAGCCCAAGGAGGCGTTTATTGTAAAAGCATTCTAAATATCATGTACAAGTGTTTATTTTCCTAGCAAGTATAGATAGGATAAAATATCTGATAGGTGTCAGTAGAGGATGAGTAAATTATTGAGTCATAGCCTATTAGCGGTGTGAGAATCATTTTAGATCATGACTCCCTGCATGGAGATCAAGCCACAATTGGTTTTGTTAAGACAGAGGCGTTTTATCACGTGTAGTAGTGGTTTGTTTTGATTGTAGGACCACTCAGAGTAGGAGTTAACATTTTAGGTTAAATAGGCAGGTTAGAGAAGTAGAGGGGGTTCTGCCTTTCAGTGGGAGGATTGCAAGTTGTAGAGAAAATAAAAGACCTGCGTTTGGTTCTACTTGTAAATATTTTAGAAGATTGAAGGAGAGCCCGACTGTATGAGTTTTCCTTATTGCTTAATAGAAGTATTAGCCGTGTGTTTTGAAGTGTTGTTAGCCTAGATGCATGTATGATTTAGACTGTGTGTCTATGCAGAGCCAACTTCAACGATTTACTGAACATCTGTCTATTTCATTGACATCCTATTGATTCAAGTGTTAAACGATTGCTTGAATGGTTGAAATAGAGTGTAGATGCATGCATAGGAGTGATAGGATAAAGAATCGAGGAGATTGCATGCTGGATTGATTGTTCCATGATCAATCAACACAACCCATAGATTCTATTTTATTAATAAGTTTTGCAGAGAATGAATGGTGGAGATTGAGTCCGTAGATCAAGATCTGACAGTCTAGAAGAATCCTGCAATAGAAGTTGCGAGGAAGTTAACAGATCCATAGAGATCTGAGAATTCTATGTCAAAAAAAAGATCGACGGTTGGAGAGAAGGCCGAAAATATCTGATGGCTAGGAAAATTGCGGGGGGAACAACTTTGGGAAGTTGGCATCCCGTATCCCGCATCCTACAACCTGATTTTGGGAAGGTCGTTGCAAAAAGAAAGTTACAGAGTGTGACTTTGGGTGTTTTGAGATCCCACATCCCGCAACCCGACATCAGAAACTTTTTTATGTAAAAAGAGTGTCAGAACGACGATTGTGGAGGCAAAATTGCAGGGAGGTAATTTTAGAAGCAAAATTTGGCTGTTAAGCTAAATTTGGTAGTCCTGCCAAGTGTAGGAGCCACTAAATCTTGGAAGTGCTCATTGGGTTGGCTAAGGTCTATCCCCACCTACACCATTTTTGGTATCGGAGCAAGGTTGCTGAGATTCCCTGTTAAGAAATTACAAAATTGAGGTTGTTTGTAGAATTTCTGAAGGAGCAAGTAGAAGCTCGTGTGAGAGAGAAACGACTTCCAGAGATGACTGGGTAGAAGTTGTTGAGTAATTCCACAAATGTGATTGTGGGTAGAATTCCTAAAAGGGTTGAGACAAAAGGAAGATCTCAGGAAATATGACAATGTCGAGATAAAAGAATTTAAGTCTGAATATTTTGAAGGTGTAGTGCAAGAAGATGGATACACGTGTAGATCGAGTAAGAGTTCGTAATAAAAGTAGATCAAAGGTGAACACATAAGTTATGAAGGTAATGAGGAGAAGCAAAGTGACGCGTGAAGGAAGAGGGTAATCTTACTCTGATAGAAAAATAAAGAAGATGATGTACAAGACAATATTCTGTGAAGATAGAAGACAACCGAGAAGTCTGGAAGAGAACTTGTGAGTGGAAGAGTTTTGCATTTCAAAGGAGAAGAGGCTTGGAGCCTAAACATTAAGTTATAGGCATAGATCTATACTTTGGGAGGAGTTTATGCATGCAAAGGGTAGCAGCAAAAGAGAAGACATCTCAACAAGAAGATCACAGTCTTGAAGATAGTGATGAGGGAAAATAATGAAGGTTTCTGAGAGAAAACAATAGTGTGGCCAGAACCTGGTATTTCAAGTGAAGATTGAAGTACAAGAGGATAGTTATGTTCTCATGCATATGAGTTGTGAGAGAAATCCTATAAGGATCATAGATATTTTCTCAGAAGGGTTCTAGAAAGAGGACCAATACTTGCCAAAATACCAAGAACAGAGGAGGTTTGGTGAGGTGAGGTGTAGCAGGGAGAACTGTTACTGCAGAGGCTAGTGAAACTCATAGAGAGTGAAATAAACTCAAGAAAATGACTATTGAGAGTCATAGCAAAGGTTCAAAAGGAAGCCACCAGATGAAGAAAGAAGATGCCAAGGAAAATGGAATATGGAGGAAGTTGAGTGATGAAGAGTATGAGAGAGAGAAGGGTGAGATAGAAGTCCATCTGAAAGTACTGATGGAGCTGTTACAGAAGGAGGAAGAAATACATAGATGTGGTTTTCTTATTAAAATAAATATGAAGTGGCTTAATCTATAGAGGATAAGAGAGCAACTGATGAATGCTCAGTATGAAGAAGAGATACTCAAGGAAAGGGTGTGTTTGAGGGAAGTCTTGAATATTGAAGCCTCGAGTGATACAAAGAGGTATCAATGTGTTGAATCTGATATGTTGTGTGTGTTTGCAGGTATAAAGACTGAGAACATAAAATTTTCTAATGTTTTCATAAAGGATGAAGGAAGAGGACAGAATCTAATTTCTGTTTTGGAAGAAGATGAGATAGCTAAGTCTCACGTAAATACACTTACATAAAGAAAAGAAGGTGATGCTTTTCAGCATACTGTGAAAGCTAAAAGGAGGGAAGACTTGGCATATGATGATGTCCAAGAAATGAAAGAGATAGAGGAGGATATCAAGAATTCAATAGTTATTCTTGAGGATTCTAAAAAGATGGGTATTGAGGATTTGTTGAGTTCTGTAGCAGACTTGGGACAACATGAATATTTGGTGATTGAGTCATCAAATAATAACATTGGGTCTTGTGAGTTTAATGATAACAATTTGAATGTGTTTACAGGTTGTGTAGAGGCTAACCCATTTCTTGGAGTTGTCTTGAGTTAAAAAGAAAAGTGTCTTGCAGGAAATTACAAAGATGAAGTGTTACAGCAGAAGGAAATTGAAAATTCCTTATCAAGTGACGAAGGTAATGCTAATGAAGATAAAGCAGTTATGCTTCCTATGATAAAACATGATATTAATGAAGATAAAGAGGATTTGACTTGTTTGCATTATTAAGAAAAGATGGCTGGATAAACATCTAGGACTATCATAGTGATGAAGGATCATAATTTTATTCTTATAGAAGATGAAGAAGCAGTGTCATAGAGAGATTGTTCTTGTGATAGAGATGGAAAAGGTGAAACTGTGGAAGATGTAGTTAGTCTAGATGGTCAGCTGGAAGTGTTGTTAAGCAATGAAAAAATAATATATGAGTTATTGCAGCAGAAGGAGTCTACATAGTCCTTAATTAATGAAGACAACAATCTTATTGGGGAAGAGACAGTCATGTCTTATGAGAGAGAATGTGTTCCTGGTGTTGACAAAGAAAATTTGGTTTACTCAAAGAGCCAAAGTAAGGGTAATAGAAAGACCTTTGGGACTGTCACAAAAGTGAGAAATCAGAATTCTATTCTAATAGAGATGGATGAGATAGTGTCACAAATAATTTTATTCTGTGACAAGGAAGAAGAAGATCATAAGGATGAAGATGAGGGTACTGCGTCTCAGGTGGAAGAAGAAATAGTCTTAGGACCAAGGAGGACTGTATTGACTGATAGAAGTGGTCAAGGAATTGAAGGATAATTACTAAATATTGTCAAGACATAAACACATAAGAGTTTTGCTAACATAGAAATGTAGCATACTGAAGGAGTGCTTGAAGAGAATCAAGTAATCAATGAATAAATGAAATGCCTGCTAAAGGAGTTTGAACAAGAGGAAGAAGTGCCTTGAGTTGTAAAAGAGACAAGAGAAGATACTGATTCACAGTTATGTAATGTGTTTACTAGTATACTAAAAAGTGGGAGTGATTATGTTACTGTAGCTAAGAGGTTAGAAGATAATTTACTTTCTGAAAGTGAATTTGTAGACAATAAACAAGAATTGTATATTGAAGAGGGATATGCTTACAAGAGCATAAAGTAAGTAAGGGTGGCAACAATATCTAGGACACCATTTGGTGCAATATCAAGAGCAGTATTTGAATCAATTCTGAAATTAAAAACAAGAATTGGGTTAAGAAGAGTTGAAGAAAATGCTCAGCAGTTTAGAGCTGAATGGAAAAAGTACAGCCAAGTGCAGTGGCATAGTGAACAGAACAAGAGTTGTTTGCAGTAGCAGACTAAAGTTTGGGATCCAGGAAAACAAAAGCTAAAGACATATGACTAGGAGGTCATGATTTCTTTCTACTTTAGGAGTCTGATGCAAGAGCATTAGCTCTCAAGGACAACCAATGAATTTCTGATCAGACCCTAAGGTCTTGACATCAGCCCAAGGAGGGGTTTATTGTAAAACCATTCTAAATCTCATGTGCAACTATTTAATTTACTAGCAAGTCTAGATAGTATAAAATATATGATAGGTATCAGTAGAGGATGAGCCATTTTGTTGAGTCATATCCTGTTAGTGGCGTGAGAATCATTTTAGATCATGAATCCCTGTGTGGAGATCAAGCTGCAGTTGTTTTTGTTAAGACAAGGAAATTTCATCATGCGTAGTAGTGGTTTATTTTGATTGCAGGACCACTCAGAGTAGGAGTTAAGAGTTTAGGTTAAATAGGAAGATTAGAGAAGTAGAGGGGGTTCTGCCTTTCAGTAGGAGGATTGCAAGTTGCAGAGAAAATAATAGACCTGTGTCTGGTTCTACTTGTAAATATTTTGAGAAGACTGAAGGAGAGGCCGACTGTATGAGTTTTCCTTTATTACTTAATAGAAGGATTAGCCGTGTGGTTTGAAGTGTTGTTAGCCTAGATGCATGTATGATTTAGACTGTGTGTCTATGTAGAGTTGCCTTTGGTGATTACTGAACATATGTGTATTTTGTTCGAATCCTATTGATTCAAGTGTTAAATGGTTGCTTGAATGGTTGAAATAGAGTGTATATGAAAGCATAGGAGTGATAGGCTAAAGAATCAGGGAGATTGAAGGCTGGATTGATCGTTGAATGATCAATCGACGCAACTCGCAAATTCTCTGTTATTAACAAGCTTTGCAGAGAATGAATGGTGGATATTGAGTCTGCAAATCAAGATCTGACGGTCAAGAATAATCTCACAATGGAAGTTGCAAGGAAGTTAATAGATCCACAGAGATCTGAGAAGTCCGCGTCAAAAAGAAGATCGATGGTCAGAGTGAAGGCCAAAAATATCTGATGGTTAGGAAAATTGCGGGGAAAGAATTTTAGGGAGGAATTTGTGGGGGAGAAACTTTGGGAAGTTGGCATACCACATCCTGCAGCCCGATTTTAGGAAGGCCATTGAGGAAAGAAAGTTGTGGAGTGTGACTTTGGGTGTTTTGAGATCTAGCACCTCGCAATGCAACAACGAAAAATCTGTTGTGGAAAAAGAGTGTCGAAACGAAGATTGTGGAGGAAAAATTACAGGGAGGTGATTTTAGAAGTAGAATTTGGATGTTAAGCTAAATTTGGCAATCCTGCCAAGTATGGGAGCCACTAAATCCTAGAAATGTTGGTTGGATTGGCTAAGGTCTATCCCCACCTGCACCAATTAAGGAATATACCAAGATAATTTATGATAGAATTAGTTCTTTCCATAAGAACATGTAAATTGGGGAAAATTTAGGTTTTAGAATCAACTCCATTGAGACCTACTTCCATGCTTCTGGGTTTCCCAAACATGCAACTAGGAAGAACTGTCACATCCATTCAACTAGGGGTTTATGAAAGGTTATAAGGTGTTATCAAACTGGTAATAAGCATAAAATGAAGTTTCAGAAAGTTTAGGAACATATATAGAATTATTTGGGGCTATTTGGAATGATTTGGGAAAAACTAGCAGTTTTGGCCCAGGGAAAGTGCAAAGATGGATGTCCAAACGTGGTACGAAATCAGCGAAATTACTGTTTGAGAGATGGGATGGGTAGTGGGGTGAGTAAAATTCCTACGACAACTTTCAAAATGAAATTTGAGTGCATAAATATTTTATAATTATTAAAACAATAAAACTAGTAGAAATTTCCTAGTCAACTAGTAGGGGTATGGATAATTTGATGAATTTCGAATCATATTTAATTAATACCTTATAATAATATATGATGATACTAATACATAATTTTTTTATATGTGTAATGACTTAATACTTATTCCCATGTACATTACTTCATTCTTATTGCATAAAACTAATAAAAACCCATCAAGGGGGCAATAAAAGGCTCACTCATGAAAACTTAACATGAGATCTCTCTCGAAAATAATTATTGAACTATAGAAGTCACAATAAGTGAATTTGGTATGAGCATATCATGAATATGTTCAGAGTACTTCTATCTTCAAAAGGGAGTCCAAAACTTAGGATGGGATGATCAAAACTAGCACTAAGCTTGGGACTGAAGCGTAGGTAAAGTTCCCTTCACTGGAGATATTATTCAATGGATGGATTTGATTCTTTAGAGGTCAAATATGAAGCTTAGGGTTCTGATCCTTATCTCACCATATCCTGCACTGAAAATGGAAGGGAATAAAGAAGAGAGGGGAAAGGGATTTGGGGTGCATCTCCCAAGAGACTGAGGCACATCACTCAGTATGAAGCTGGGATACACTCAACACAAAATAATTCATGAAAAAAACTAAGAAATGGAGTTGGAGCATCCTTAAATAATAATTGATGACTTGGGTGACTTGTTGAGCAAGTTTCCCTTGTTAAACCCTAACCCTAACCAAGTGGTGCACCCTCCTTAAGGAAATAGAACATGTGAGTCATATGATATGTTTCCCTGTTAATCGAATTTTTTCCAAATTAGAAAATACACCCTCCTTATGCCCAAAGTTGCATGATTTTGCTTATGATGACTGTTATGCACTTTCTGCTTTTGTAACTGACCCTCTAAATGGAATCTACGCCCTCGTTAGGCCCAAAGTTGCATGATTTTTTTTATGACATCTTCTATGCACTTTCTTCTTTTGTGAATGAACCTCTAAATGGAAATTGCACCCTCCTTAGGCCCAAAGTTTCCTTCTTTGTGTCTGACTACTTTTTCTTGGATTTTGGTAGTTTCCCTCTTTTTTGTCTGCTTTCTTTTGTCAGTCCTTTGACAGTTTCTAATTATCCTCCTAGGAAATTCATCTTGCTCAAGTGCACCCTCATGACATGGAAAATTATTTCCACATATTTATTTGCACATTAATTAATAATCACAATAAATAAAACTAAGAACAACCCTCAATAATAATTTAGCACATCCCTAGTTTAATCAATTAATTAATCTTTGACCCCTTAGGTGTTAGGAAAGGTCAACATTTTTGATGTCCCTTCAAGGGAGGTACATGACATATTGAAGACTCATGAAAGCTCCATTTACTGAAAGAGTTCGAATTTTGGCTCTTCACACACTTGGTTGACCTTAAATGGCATCTTGGTGTACTTTGGAGCCAAAATATGGTCTATTGGGTTCACATTATGATCTTGTTATTTCTTGGCCACCTCTTGGCATATAAAAGAAATCCATGGGAAATCTTATTGGAGGAAGAAATTTGGAGCAAGATTATGCTGTTGGAATTTTTATTGAGCTTCATTATATCTCATCTATTCCCTCTTTTCAAGCATTCACCAAAGCTTCCTTGCATCTTTCCTTCAAGGGGAAAGTGTTTCTATCATTTGGTTCCTAAACCATTTTACAAAGAATTTTGGAAAAAAAAGGCCTCCCTTAGGAATATTATTTTCCTCCTTTTGGAGCTCACATCTCTAAGGTGTTGTACTAGCTTGACCACTGGGCAATATAAAAGTGGTTTGGCTCACATTGATTGTTGGAGATTGCATATTCTACCCCTTTTCCATTTTATTTAGTTGTGTTATCATCTTCTTTGTTTGTTTTATTTCCCAGTAACAATGTTTTACAGAATCATTTGGGTCGTTATCTCATCACTCCCAACCCCACGGGGTTCCAAATACTGAGGCCTTTCCACAACCTACAAGGATTTTCCCCTAACCAAGTGGGAAGGAACCACTCTTGTGCAATATTTCCCACAACACACATCTTCCTACAAAATCTCATCTATGACCATTATTTCCTTGACATATGGAGCTCTCACCTCGCCATCATTATTTTAGTACATTACCTCTGGTCATGCTCTCTTCTTGTTTATCTTCATGACCTTCCTCCTTTCTCACCTTACTGGTTTGACCTTTGGTGGTGATTTTGTTTTGATTTTGAGTAGTCAATTTCCATATTCTCATCGAAGTATTTCTGGATAGATTTTAATTTTCCTTCAGAGATAACTGATAGGATTCTCCACCCATCATGAACCTTTATAGGATAAAATTGTCTTGAATGGAATACTTTAGTTGATTTACATACCTCACGACTGTCTCTTCTCCTTTGTCGGTTTGTGCTGACTCAATCGATAGTCAGTATAATTCCTCCATGAAGTCCTTCACCATCATTTATTTCTGTCATAGGTTTTGCAGTTTCCTGAACTGAGAAATCATGTAGTCGATCGGAAGGAACTTGTCCTTTAGTTTGGTGATCATTCAGTCCCAAGTATTCACTTTATATTTTCCTTTCTTCACTTTGTTATCCTGCACATTGTCCCACCACAATGAGGCATTAAATTTAAGCTTCATATAGGATAATTTCATCCTTTTGGGGTCTTCTATATTCTCTATGTCAAAATATTTCTCCATTTCTTGAATCCAGTCCATCAGATCCTCATAATTCATACTTCCCAAGTAGGTAGGAATGCCCATTTTGGCCTTACCCCTCATTTTATATAATACCTTCAAAAAATTTCCTTCTAGGTCCTCTTCTTCTTCATCACTTGTCAAGTTTTTTTCATCCTCAACCTCTTCATCTCTATAGTCAAGGGTTTTAGGAACATATCCTCATCGTTGTGGCTCCTTCAAAGCTTCCAACTCATTTTTCAATGTCCTAATCATTTGGATGCATTATTCAAATGTTTCATGGTTGATTGTGACCCCTGCACCTCCGTGCAGTTGTCTTCCACCAACATTAATATGTATGTGAGCCATCCTCCATGATCAGACAACTAAATCCCTGTGACAACCCTCCACGGGGTCCAAACAAAACCACTAACATGCATGCATATTCATAAAACTAGATCTGATAAAAATTGTAGTACATCTAAATTTTTTGTTCGAAGACATTATTTACGAATTTAAATAATTTAACATACCTTCAAATCGCTAGTTGTGGATGTTTTAGGATGAGGCCGAAGGTTGTATGTCCCCTCTCCACTACTGTTGTAGTCATTGGATTGCCAATTTTTGATAACCCATCGGTTTCCTCCCTACCATACCCTGATGGGTACTCTCCTTCCCCTGGGACCCCTGAGCTTGACGGGGCTGACAATATGTGGCTAGAAACAACAATACAATGCCAGGCTATTTCTGGGAAGCTCCCAACCTCATTCATGTTGTATTCAACCACACTCTTCCATAGTCACCTCTAAGTCACAAAATTGATCTATGCTCCCACTATGGCAACCGGAAGAGAAAAAAGTCTCCCTCTCTTCCTCTTTTTCCTCTTTTTATTAACCCTTTCGTTAATAACAATGCATCCATGCATCACTTTAGTTTAATGGATTCTTTACTTAATTGTTTTATTTGTTTATTTTATTCACTCAACCTTATTTTGTTATCTTAGGTTATATTTTACTTAGTTTTAAGTTTAGTTTAGTTTAGTTTAGTTCATTTATTTACTTATGATATTTATTTATTTAATCTTGTATTATTGTTATTTATTGTTATTTATTATTATTATTATTATTATTTATATTTAATTATTTTAATTATTAGTATTTATTTATTTCATTTAACAAGTACGAATATGTTTATGTTCTTTAAGACCAATTTTTATTATTTCTCTTTAGTTCATTTAGGTGTTTTATTACCGCCGCATTCTCGTTGTGGCCAGAATTATCAAGGTGCTATGCTCCCAGCATGCCCTTTCGATAATTCCCATAGGCGAGGAGTTGTTTATGACGACTGAACCAATGTTACCTCAGTTCTCCTACCCTGCAAAGCGCCAGGTGGTTCCTGGGGAATAGGGCCAAATCCCTATTGCGCGCCCCCTAGTATAATTCTTGTGAGTAACCGACTTGTGGTCTACCCTCATGACACGTGCATCTGATGAGATGGAGTTTTCCTCACTCTATTCAATGCTCATCACACTTCCTGTTGCTAGACTAACACATATAATTTCTCAGCCCCGTCATTACAAACAAGTTTGGTATCACATGCCATAGTCCTTGAATCCCTTAGAGTCTTTTAATGTTGATGCTCTCTTTCTATTCATGTACCTGCCTTTCGTGTCACACTCGACATACCATTAGAGTACATGCTACATAATACTTTATTTTTCAATCATTCAAATAAATACAACTTAACTCTTTGTTTCTAACTTCACATAATTTCTCATTCATTCACAATAGATTCATTCATATAATCGCATTCAAAAATAACCAAATCTTCATTCATTTATCATGTAATCCATAAGTCATACCATTTTGTTTATGTCATATTTCATCAGTAGCTAATTGTTTCATTCCTTTTTTGGGTCATCCGAAATCAAATGCCCTCCAATAATATGTCCCTACAATAATCTTTAGATATCAAAATCGTAAGTAGCTGGGTCATTCGTCATAGAACGCCCTCAAGGATTATTCATAATAAACTCAAAAGTCAAGGTAAAAATAGGGTGTTACATATGCATTGGAAATATATAGACAATATCTGTACTTATTCTAGAACTTCGAGACGAAGTTTCTCAAAGTTTTGATTTTTTGACTTATAGGTGACTGTTATAGCTGATTTTACCACACCTGGTGAATCAGACTTGTATGGCCTTCCCTTGTCCCTCTACAAACTCTTTGGACCCCATGGACCTTTTTTATACCTTTGTTGTTTCCAAGATCATCCCCTAAAACATGCTTAAATTGCTATACACGACTTTTAAACCCTTTCTCGCGTATATACGTGGGTTTGACCCCTAAAACCACGTACATCAGGATGTGTGCAAAAGGCCAAATTCTTTCGGAGTTTTCCTTGACATGGATCTGACTCACTTGTCTCCTGGCCTTCCATATGCCTTGAGATCGCTTGGATTCGACCCTTCATTACCCCATTGAAGAGCTATATAAGGAACCCTTTGGATACATTGAAGAATATGAGAATTGAGAGCAAAGAAACTATAGTCCATTATTGCTGGAACTTATGCTTGAGTCTGCATCCCTTTGTCCCTTGGAGCACTTTGGTGTTCTTCCCAAGCTTGCCTTTTGCTTGTGAGCTTGCTATCGAGAGATGGAGGATTGAGGTGGTGGAGGCCCAAGTGGGGGATTCAGTTTCTCTGATTTGCAGACGTGCCGACAGAGGTTGTATTCATTGTAATATCTGATTTTATATTAATAGAAATATCTTTTCCTGTCCAATAATGTATGTTTGAATGAATATTTTATCCATGGATGATTTCAAATGCTTATACGTTGCTGATTATATATGCTAGAGTGGATCTAACACTAATATATATAGCATGCTTGTATTGTTTACTGATTGTTGAGGAAGTAATTTATCAATTCAAGCTGGAGTTGGAAAGCTCAACGAGGATCTACTTCAACCGTTTGGAATAAGGTACAAGTTTTGATCCTTTAGTGTTAGATATTTGATTTCTCTTGCATATTGGAAAGGATTGATTTCTGGAGTCAAGCTGTCTGTTGTGGTACCCCAAGCCATAGGAATTTCTCTCCGTAACAGAATTGGCAACTCCGCTGGGGAGTTCCTAGTAGTTGTCCTTTGGGGGTTTTCTATCGGCATTCAATGACTTTGAATTGCTCCTATTTCTCTGTTTCTGTGTCAGGTCTGGGGGCATGTATGCCTGGTAGTGTCTGATTGGTGTGAATTTTGTCTCAGCTTGTCTGTTTGCCTTTGTTTTTATGCACTTTTCTTCCTGTACGTGAGTTTTGAACTCATAGTCGTGTATATACACGGTTTTTACTGATATATCCACGTACACACGCGGTTTTACTGCGAATAGTCGCATATGCCCTTAGTTTTTCCTTTTAGAGGAAGATTGATTGTTGGTGGGTGAATTTTCATGATTGCTAAGTCTCCTTTGGCACTGCTAGAGTCTATATACACCTCTGTTTCTGACCAGAGACGTTTTTTAGGGTAAATTTCTTTTTTAAGAATGTTCTTGTCATTGCATTTTTTATTTTTTGTTTTGGGATTAGTGCATTAGATATCTTTTACCTTAGTAATTTGTGTGAGTGCTGTTTGATCGTGCTTGCCAAGTCTGGGGGTGATAGAATCATTCTTTTGCTTTAGTATCTCATTTTTATTTCAAAAAATCCAAAAATATTTGCTTATTTGCATCAATAAGCATTGTATTTTTGCATTTTGCATGGTACTTGCACTAGATTTGCTTTGAAGTATTAGTCAAGATTTCATATAGGAACGATTGCACTTATCATTTGAAGAAAAATTTTGGATTTCCGGTAGTAGCATACCCTGTTTTCATTGGACACAATGCATTTGCGTTGATTGTTAGGTGTGCATTTTGCTTCATGTTGCGTCATAACACCATTAGTTGCAGGACCATCTACCTCTTTTGAGTAAATAAAGCCAAATAAAATCAACGCTTAATTAAAATGAATTACACTATTTTGTTTGATAGGGTACATCAACAAGATTAGGTTTTAGGGTCTTGGAATAGTTCATTGTGAGTAAATTCTCCAAGACCACTAAACAACAACATGTATGTGTCTGTCCAGGTGAGAGTGTGAAATTCCTTGATATAATTGGTGTTTCTCAGGATCCTCCTCTCAAAAGGGAGTTAAGCATAAGGAAGTGTGAGAGTTTATTGATTGGGATGACCCCTAGTCATAACTGAGTAGCATCGGAGATATTTCTAGGATTGTATTCATATATGGGGGCTCTTTCGAGAGTTTCGGGCTTTGCTACCCTGCCCATACGGTCAATCCCGCCTGTGATTGTCCGCCTAAGCATTGATTATATTGAGGTGACCTTAGTTGCCTTACCTAGGATATCGAGGTACTCTACAGGGGTTATTATGTGGGTGTCCTGGCCAGGTTGGGGTCGGACAGCACAGTCGCTTTATGCGTTGAAGCTGAGGGCCACAATAATTGGTTACGTACCTCCGCTTGTTGTGTATGGGAGTCTCTGTAAATTTGAGCATATAGATCTGTAAACAAAAACAAAACTCACAAAGAAGATCTCACAATTTACTCAACAATTGAAGAATGAAACAGTGCAAAAGGCTTGCAACTGTGAATGCTTTCATTAATCAAAAAGTAATTCAGATAATAATTACAATGATGTAAAATGGCTTTAATAGCC
>LPNX010710669.1:134180-225493 GCA_001517045.1 Pseudotsuga menziesii
AGTCTCAAGCCTCTCCTAGGTGAGACATACCTGCTTCCTTCGGGAACTCACTTATCCTACCCTTGATTGCTTGTGTTTGGATTTAGATTTTATTGGTGTATGCTCTGTGCACGTTAGCTTGCTTAGGGTTTGCGTAATTTGAGAGTCTTTTACATTTTTTTTGAGTCAATGGGGATTTGGGTGCGGCTCCTCACCATTCTCATCATTTAGCAGGACTTTCACCTTCTACCTCTCCTCCTCCTTTGGGAGAGAGAAACAGACGGTTTAGGCGGACTACTTCACACATTGATTCACACACGATGGGAGATCGTGAAGATGGTATTCCTGGTCTTTCTTCTCCACTTCAAGTGTTTTACGGGGAGTTTACTCCTACCTATGATCCTTCACCTGATATGCCTGTAATTTCTGAGTTAGGTCCTGTAATTTCTTAGATAGGTACTTTCGATTATAGACCTACTTACTCTAGCTATGATCCCCCATTCATGCATCGTCGGTATGGAATGCTGGACGACGAGACTCATTATGAACCCGCGAGCACTAGTTATGGTAGTTATGGTATGTCTAGTATTCCCACACATGATTTGACATTTCATGTCCAGTCGGAGTTTGAGCCTAACACTACGCCTCGGGGCACTCTTATTCCTTACCATGCGGAGAGGTTTGGGAGCACGAGTCATATTGCACCTTCCATCCCGGCGGTGGAAGCTACATCACATATTCCTCCTAGAACTAAGGTTAGTGATCCTATTAGGATACCAGATCCAAGACGAGTGAGCATAGGGAACACCAGGTACATAGTTTCACAAGTCCCTTTGTCCTCTATTCCTTGTTCTTCGAATTTCATTCCTCCACCTCATTCACGTGGTCCTTCGGGCTGGAATGTTGCTATGAGTCATGCCTGTACTGCTGCTACTCACACAGTTGTGTCTCAAGTTCAAGTACCTCCTATTGTTTTGGGGGGTTGTATCCCTACTTCTGGAGGTCATGTCATTACTTCCAGAGCCTACATTCCTACTTACGGCATGTCTCATGGGACATCTCATGGGATGTCTTATGTACCTTATTATGGGACGCAGTATGGACACGATTATTCACCTTATGGGTACGGGTATCAACAACCCATTTACTCTCCAAATTATGGCTTTGTATCCCCACATAGTCAAGGTACACCAAATTATGGTGCTTCCATGCCACCCTACTTGGGTCAAACAGGAGGAGGGAACTATGGCCAAGGCCATGGTGGTTACGCTAATCTGACCTATGTGAACCAACACTATCAGGGAGCGGGGCATTGACCTGCTCAGCCTAGGATCCCTTTCCTCGCAATGCTAAATCTTCTTGATTTGTCGAGACTAACAAACGATCCTGTATCTCATGACCCAGCTTGGCCGATTGTCCCTAATAAGCTTCCCTCAGACATACCCAAATTCAAGGGAAAAACTGGAGAAGATCCAAGTGAACATGTTACCACATTTCACCTATGGTGCTCTTCAAACTCCTTACATGAAGATTCGATCTGTTTAAGGCTGTTTCAATGCACCCTTACAGGTCCTGCTGCGAAATGGTATATAGAGTTACCTAGGGGGGCATTCGCTTTGTTCGATGACCTAGCAATGACTTTTCTCAACCACTTCTAGCTACCAATGCGTTACAACGTTGGTATGGAACTCTTGTCGACATTTCGGCAGGATAAAGCCACGCATATCTCGGACCATATCCAAGAGTGGCATAGACGGAAGAGGTTGATTAAAGCCTTCATACCACCGGAGTTTCTCCTCGAGTGGTTCCTTAAGTCATTATTTCCTTATATAGCGAAGGATGTTTCTACATTTGGAGTTCAAAATGAGGAGCAAGCCATTTTTAGGGCGCAGGAATTGGACTTGATTTATGCTCAATCCGGTTTGTTATATGAGATCATTCCCAATGCTCTGCATTCTAGTTTTGACCCAAAAGTTAAAACTGGACCACATGCCGATGGCATTGTTGGTTGTGCACGTGCTAAGCCCATGGATTTGGTTGTGCAACAGGTCAGTCAATTGTCGATCAACCAATCTACTTTGGGACAAGCCATGGCTTCGTCTCAACCCACCCAAATGGTGAGTGTGCTTTCGGTGCAATCGTTGGACTAGAAGGGTCACCAGCAGCCTAAAAGGAATATAAAAAAGGGTAAGAACAATCGTAAGGGTGGGAATAGGAATGAAAATGCTAATACTAATGAAAAGAATGCCCTAAATGTTGGGGGCGGCAAGCAATCTAAATGTAAGGTTAAATTTCCTTGCAAGTTATGTAAGGATGATCACCTCACTTACTTGTGCCCTCATATTGATGAAGCCTCAAGATTCTTAGCGTAGGTCCTAACTGTGCTGACCAAACCTTTACCTCATAGTCAAAACATGAACTCGAGGACCCATGATCAGGCTGGTGGTGATCAAGATTCACCGGAGGGTAATAGTCATGGTTGCATCAACATGGTGCATGCTACGAAGGTTGTGACCCGTGTGAAGGACTATGGTTTGTCACAACCCAACCCAGGAAAGGAACCTAATCCACCAGTGACTCCTTTTCATATTTAAAAAACTATGGATAAACCTGAAGCTACACCTCGCATTCCTAAGGGAGTCCTTAAGCATTCGGGGCACAATCCTAATGCCCAAGCCACCCATAACTATTCTGTTTTCGAGGATTTGGGCCACACTCCTTGTGCGATGTCTGCACTAGAAGTACTTCAGAGTTGTCCTTCGCAAAGGAAGGAGTTGCTTTTTTCCCTTGGTGTGAATGATGATAATTCTTCCTCCGTGATTAAATTTGAAACCGCGGGACTTCATCCTCACTTGCCTTACTATGTGTCTCTTTTGATTCATGTAGAATGTCTTAACATGACCGTCAAGCACAATGTGATTGACGAAGGCGCTGCTACTTCTATGATGTCTTTATCGTGTTGGAAGGGTTTAGGTTCTCCTGAGTTGTCTAAATCCGGTACCATGTTGACTGCATTTGATGGAAGATCATTTAGGATGCACAGGATTCTTCCTTCACTTAAGCTCTGTTTGGGAGGGAAGACCGTTGCGATAGAGGTCGAGGTGGTTGATGTGCCCCTTGACTATAATCTATTGCTGGGTAGGAATTGGATGTACAGTATGTAAGCCATAGATTCTTCTCTATTTCACGTTTTATGCTTTCCATTTAATGGGAAGACAGTTGCGATTGATCAAATGTCATTCAAGAATCCGTCAGTTACCGCATCTTCGGGAGCTTCGATCCCAATCGTAGAGCACTCTCAGCCAGCAACTAGGAGTATAGGTGTGGGCATGTATCCATCCCTTATGGGAAGCTTTAGTTGTCCTACACCTGTCCTTATGATAGGTTCTAGTTCCAGCGAGGCTTCGACATCTATGAGTTCGGTGTCTTTTCGCATGAACCATATGGAGGATTCTTGGATTCTTCCTACACCGAATACTTCGAGTGAGCCCATCGTGACGGACGTGCCATTGCCTGCAACTATGGTAGCTTATCAAGCTAATCTTGGGTGTGTTGCAAAGCCTAGTCCTTCCTCTTCGCGGACGGAGGAGAAGGACCCATATGTGCTGCTTGCATGGGCAGTTCAATCTTATCACGTGCATGATTTCCTTGATAGTGTTTTTCCTTCAGACGAAGCGATTATTGAGGCCATGTCAGGGGTTGAGCCACCTTGGGAAGAGTTGCATCATAGATCTTATTTTCTTCCTGAGCTTGACCGCTAGGAGTGTGAGGACTTTAGGGAGGTTCTTAGTGAGAGAATTGGTAGTCCCATGGTTCCATTAAGCTCTCCTAGTCTGATGGCTGATGGGAACATGGAAAATGTATCTCCTACCATTCCTATCAATATCTCTCATGATCCTGGCAAGATTGAGAATGTCTATATTGGGGAAGAATGTTCCCATGCTGAGATTCAAGAGTACATCGAGCTGTTTAAAGAATTTCGTGATATCTTTTCTTGGTCTTACAAAGAAATGCCAGGTATCGACCCTCGCATTGTTGAACATGAGATGAAAACTTATCCCAATGCTAAGCTTGTTCGACAATGCTTGCGTGCAGTGAATCCTAGGAAAGCACCTGTGATTAAGGCAAAGATAGAAAAACTGTTAAAATCCGGTTTTATCTATCCCGTTCCCTTTACGTAGTGGGTTTGAAATCCCATTCCGGTGGATAAGAAATAGGGAGCAATCCGCATATGCACTAATTTCCGTGATTTGAATCGTGCCTGTCCTAAAGACAATTTCCCTACACCATTTATTGATCAAATTTTGGATGAGTGTGCGGGTAGCGAGGTTTTTTCCTTTATGGATGGATTTTCTGAATACAATCAGATACAAATTAAACCTGAGGACCAACATAAGACGCTCTTTATTTGTCCTTGGGGAACCTTTGCATATCGGAAGATGCCTTTTGACTTTAAGAACGCTAGAGCCACGTTTCAGTGGGCTATGACCTTGATCTTCCATGATCTCAAATCGATTATTGAAGTATTTTTGGATGACCTTGCTACTCATTCTTGTATGAGAATGTGTCATTCCTATAATTTGAGATTAGTGTTCGAAAGGTGCCCCCATTATTTGGTTAGGTTAAATCCTCACAAGTGCATCTTTTGCGTGAAGTCTGGTCACTTATTAGGGTTCATTGTCTCCAAGGACGGTATAAGAGTCGACCCTTTGAAGGTAGAGGCAATACTTCGGTTGTCTCCCCCAAAAAACATTAGACATCTTCAATGTTTGCAAGGAATGGCAAACTTCTTACGGAGATTCGTTGTCAACTTTGCCAATTTGACTAGAGGCTTTATGCATATTTTGAAGAAAGACACCACCTTTTGTTGGGATGAGCGAGCCCAGGAGTCCTTTGATGCGCTTAAACCAGCCTTAGCATTGGCCCCGGTGATTAGTCCACCAGACTATAGCCTTGATTTTCTACTTTATGTGGCCGCGTCCATGGAGACGATTGTTATGGTTCTGGTTCAAGAGGATGAGGAGCTCCAAGAGCATGTCATATACTACCTGAGCCGAAACCTTATTGACGTGGAGGTTTGTTATTCCCATGTTGAGAAGCTTTCCTTAGCTACCGTACATGCGGTTCAATGGTTGAGACATTATATTCTCCTTCACCAAACCTTGGTTGTAGCCCATGTCAATCCATTTCAATTTGTCCTCACTTGAAGGATGATTGGGGGGAAGTATAATAAATGGATTGTCATCTTGCAAGAATTTGATCTCGAGTTTGTTTCGGCAAAATCGAAGAAATCGTTAATTTTTGCAGAGCTTATATTGGATTTCCTAGAGAAGAGGAGGAGATGGTTTGTGAAGATACGTTTGTCGATGAGCACATATTCTTAATCTCAAATTTGGATCCATGGTATGGGGACATCATCATATATTTACAAACATTGAAGGTCCCTACTCACCTCTCATGGGATGAACGACGACGATTACGTCACGTATCCAAGAATTACCTCATAGTGGATAACACTTTGTATCGACGTGGGGTAGATTCCATTTTACGTTGTTGTTTAACTCATGAGGAGGTTGATCTTGTGCTGAATGATTGCCATGGAGAGGCATGTGGTGGTCATTTATCTGGGCTTTCTACAGCTCAAAAAATCTTGAGAGCGTGTTATTTCTGGCCATCAATCTTTAAAGATTGTGTAGATGCGGTCAAGAAGTGCCACCCTTGCTTGGTGTTTGCATGGAATATGCACTCGCGACCTACCCAATTACATCCCATCATCATCGTGATTCCCTTCACTAAGTGGGGGATTGATTTTATGGATTGCAACATAGCTTCAGCTAGGGGGCATCATCATATCATAGTGGTTGTTGACTACTTCACGAAATGGGCTAAGGCTATGCCTACAGTTAAATCCAACGGTGAGACAGCTGCACACTTCGTATTCAACCAGATTATTACTCTGTTCAGTATTCTAAAGGAGCTTTTCATTGACCATGGAAAGCACTTTCAAAATCGTATGATGGAAGAGTTGGCCTCAAATTTAGGGTACAAGCAAGAGCATTCCTCCTCTTACTACCCTCAAGCAAATGGACAGGTTGAAGCAGTGAACAAATCACTCAAATCCATTCTCCAACAAACCATTGCACAAAGCAAGACGAATTGGCACATCATGTTATATCATGCTTTGTGGGCTTATAGAACTGCTATCAAGACTGCCACGAGTTTTTCTCCATATCAGCTTGTACATGGAGTGGAGTTCCTATTGTCGATTGAGTGTAAGATTCTTTCTTTGAAGCTAGCCATAGAGATCTTACTAGATAGTTCCCCATTGGAGGAGCATTTGGTCCACCTAGATCAACTTGATGAGCAACGCCGAGATGCCTTGGTGGCTCTAGAAGTGAATAAGCATCGCGTTAAGGTCTAGTACGATAAGTCTGTCCGTCCAAGGATGTTTAGTGAGGGATACTTGGTCCTTTTGTGGGATAAACCGAAAGAACCCTTGGGGGAAGGAAAGTTTAACCCCATGTGGCATGGTCCTTACGTCGTTAAATGTGTGTTAGAGAAGGGAACTTATGAGTTAGTGGATTATGAGGGAACGGCCTTAGCGGAGCCTAGAAATGGGCGCTATCTTAAAAAGTACTATGCATGATTTTTATCCAAGGCTGACTATTGTATATTATTGTACTGTTTTGCATAGGTAGGTATTTTCTTATGGTGATCGGGTTTGTGATTAGTTTTTGTTTCTTTTGGGAAGATGTCAATGGAATCTTCCACCTTCATAGGATTCGTGGATGGTGCGAGCCGTCACACTCAACACTCAACCTCTGCTGCTTGGGTGATTTATACTCCTACAAGTCAGGTATTGTCTTTAGGAGGCGTATGTTTATGGCCCTCTTCGAACAATGTTGCTGAGTATAGTGCTGTTATCAAGCTTTTATGGGATGCCATTTCACATGGTGTTCTCTCTCTTGAGGTACGTCTTGATTTGGAGTTAGTAGTGTCAAAGCTTAATGGCTTATACCATGTTAGAGATCCGACATTATTAAGAATATTCTTATGTGTGAGATTGTTAGAACGACAATTTGACATTATAACATACATACATGTTCCAAGAATTAATAATCAAGTTGCTGACTCATATGCTAACTATGTGTTAGATTGGCATTTGTTTCATAGACAATAAGCTCATCACAAACATAAATTTTTACACATGTAAATAAATAAATCGATCATCATAAAAGTTTTTTATAAACATGAAAAATGTGGTAATGCATAGTGTCATAATATAAAAATGGGGCTCTCGAGCCACCAAAATATAAATACACGGTAGTACAAAATGTATCACTCCCTGGTATCTAAGCCTGTGGAGGAGGAGGGGGGTTGTGATCATGGAATGTCACCATGGCTCTAGCTATCCTTCGAAATCGCTGCACCCATGCTCATGGTACACCCACCACCTGGCGCTGCATGGCCTCAGGAAAGTCCTCGACTTGCGCCATGGGTACCATGTGTTTCAGTCTCACGAAGTTGGTATGAATGCTTTGGAGTGTCTGCTCCGCATCCACACCCATGATGTCGTCTCCTCTTCCCCTTCGTCTATGACTAGGGAAGCCTTCAGGCCACCGTGGTCCTACATTTTCATGCATATGGTAGATGTCACTATGTATTATCACCCAAAAAATATGTCTTTTGATTCCATATAATCAGAAAACACAAAAAATTAACTAACTCAAAATTTAAAAAAAAAAGAGGGTTGGGATTCGTTACCAATGTCACCGTATGCCGATCCTGGTGGTAGCGGCATGTCTGGGTCTCCCTGGAAATCTATCCCCGCATAGGGGTAATAATCAATGGGAACCATCTGTCGTCTCCACCATGGAAAGAAATCAGCTAGATAGGGGTTGGTCACCCTACCTCCACCCAGTCTGCACATAGCATTTGCCCAACACTATTGGGCCGGATCTCGAACCCTGTGTAGAGGAACGTGAACTCTAGGGATCAATTCCAGAACACGCTTGAAGAAGAACATGTTTAGTATGCTGCTAAAACTGAAGTTTCACACCTTGCCCATCTTGCAGTCGCTGAGTTGTTGTTTCATGTTGCTCAACAATGTCGTACTCCAATCATACACTATGGGCCTCATGCACTCCATTGCATAGAACATCAATGTCCACGAGGCCTGGTGGAGTGAGGCTAGCCCCGCTATCCTGCCCAATGTCAGTAGAATGGCCTTTAGGCGTAGCACCTATATTGAGTTAGTTGGGATCTGACTCCCCACCTTCTCCATGTCCAGATAACAGTACATTGCTATGTACTCATCTATAGTCAGGCCACCTCCAGGCCCGCAAGAGCGTAGGTTCACCACTTACCCCCATCAGGAAACTCCAATAATAAAGTATATGTCCTCCACTTCTGTGGTGAGGGACATCCCATCTATCTGGAATGACTCTGAGTCTGGATCCCAGTAGTCTAATAGCATCTGCAGCAGTCTTGGTTTGGCCCTTAAGCCACCAAGACACCAAAACTTGTAGAGCCTGCATGACCGCAAAGCTTGTTGAGCCATTAGATATGCCCTTACTGCCTCTTCTACATCACCGTGCTCATGTTCTCTCCATTCTAGGACCATCCGGTGAATAAAATTTAAGTTTGATCCATTATAACAATTAAAAAACATTGAACGTAGCCGCATACGCGACTGTTTGCTAAACAGTCGCGTATGTACGTGACTTTGAGGTATTTTTCTGCGTATATCGAGCCCTATATGCAGAAAATTCCTCGATTTCCGCGTGGGCCATGGTGCACATTTAAAATTGGCCTAGAATCCTAAATACGCCATGGAAATTGATAAAATTTGCATCAAAGTGAAAGAGCAGGGCATGGGTAAGTACTTGGAAAAAACGGTAGTGGATTCCTCCTGCTGGATCTCTTGGAATTCGCTATTGAAGTTCTAAGCTCAATTGGGTAAAAATTTCAAAGGTTATAGAATGTTTTGAATTTTTTACTATTTATAGAAATTTTTGAAATTTTTGAAATTTTTTTATAGTTTGGACCATTTCTAATCCTTTTGGACCATTTTTGGACTAATTTATGATGTAGGAGACCATTTTGAGCGCCGTTTCAATCGTTACTTTGACCCGTTCGTTCCCGTTACAGGTATGATGTTTAAACTAGCATATAGGTTAGGTTCACCCCCATTTGCATTTTTCACGACCTTATGACTGTTTCATTATATCCTTAGGTATGAACCCATTCTATTATGTCACGAAACCTTCTTGCTGTTTTAGAAGTGGCATGATGTGAATGGTAGAGCTTGACCTGACATGGGTACCCTAGTTAGTGATTTATTTGCATTTGGTGCCCATGTTGACATTTTGTCCCTTAGGGTGTGGGAGTCTGTTGTATAGTATTGCTATGACATTTCGCAAGAGCCTCATACTCCTCTTGATATTTTGCTAGACTATTTCCCTCGGGACTCCCTTATGTCAAGTTGTAATTGCATTATCATGATATTTTCCTGCCTTATTGAGCATTACGCCGGCTTCCCTAACTTTGAGTTTCAGCCATATAGCCTGAGCTTGTCTCATGTCTAGCCATGCAGAGCCATCTTTTTTATCCTTTGCAGCTTGATTCCCTATTTTACCGGGAGGGGACTTTCCCCCAAGTGTCACTATCCTACACATGTATCCTTGTATTGAGCATAGGTATGTTCCACTTCTTGGAACTAGTTTGTTTGCCTATATGACACTCGCCCCTCCTAGTCTGTAACTATAAAGCAGTTTTATTCTTTTTCAAGCTTTTTAAATATTTGAAAAAGTCCAAAAAAATTTTAAAAAACCAAAAATCCAGACAAGGAAAGATGTTATCTTTGGTAGCTGTCAAGTCATGTTGCCTTCGAACAGAGCACTATATATCACATCTGTTGGTTGGGTTTATAGTTTGACTTTACTAGCTGTACTCATTTATTTGAGTTTATCTCCACCGACTGTTTAAGCTTCCATTCCCTATGGAGCCTTTGTCGATGCCTCCTGTGTCACAGAGATGTCCCAGTTTTGTATATCGAGTCTATGCTGCCTACATTCAATCACCATTCATTGTTATGCTCTTCTTCGAAGGAAGTTGAAACCTGATTCGGCCATTCCTCGGTTATCTTGACTTTGCATGTCGACCATTCCCGATATAGTTACTGGTTCGTGCACCTTATGATTGAGTCCTTCCACATTATACAGCTTTGCTGAGTACCTTGTGTTGGATGATGGGGGATGCCTTAATTCCCTCCTTCCAACGGATTTCATCGCATCGACTTCAGATCATTTATTTTGGGATTGGAATCTAGAGTCATTTTTTAGTGCCTTGAGACTTGCAGTCATCAGTGGTAGGTTCTCTCGCCATCGACAGTTCTTTGGGAATACATCAATGTCCCCTGATCGATGGATTCTCTCAAGTGTTTGACCTCAACGCATTTATTCACACTTGTTAGTTTGCACTCTAGTACCTTGATTCCCATTATCATTATGAGTGGGTGATCTCACGTCTGTTAACAATATACATCAATGATCGGTAATCAGACGATGGACTACTATGTTCAACCTCGACACCTCTATTCACATAGTAGGGCATGTACTTGTAGCGGTTTGTGTAGAAGATCTTCTAGATTGGTGGCATCTCTTATATGCTACCTCCTTGATCGTGCCAGTGTTCATGGGATTTCAGCTCTCGTGACTTGATTCCAGTATATGTCAGACATGTCCAGCCATTATGGAGATCTTGATCCAGTGTATATCTTCAGCCATTATGGAGATCATGATCCTTTGTATATCTTCATCATGGAGATTCTGATCTATGTATATTGTACGTGGCGATGACCACTTATGTCATATTTTGTATCATGCCTATTCATGGCCATTGTACTCTTATGTATCCGAGACTTCTATATGTATTTGCAATTATATGCAGATTTGTATCATTGTACTATGCTGATTGGGTGGCTGGTCTTCCATTTGGGATTCTTCATCACTCCACTTCTAGGATGGACTTATAATGTATTTTGGCCATCGTATGACCCCTCTGACCTCACACATTAGGGGGCATCTGTTTTAGCTTATTTTACCACACCTAGTGAATCACACTTGTATGGCCTTCCCCTGTCCCTCTGCAGACTCTTTGGACCCCATGGACTTTTTTTATACCTTTGATGTTTCCAAGATCATCCCTAAAAACATGCTTAAATTGCTATATGCGACTTTTAAACCCTTTCTCGCGTATATACGTGGGTTTGACCCCTAAAACCATGTACATTGGGATGTGTGCAAAAGGCCAAATTCTTTTGAAGTTTTCCTTGACATGGATCCAACTCACTTGTCTCCTGGCCTTCCATATGCCTTGAGATCGCTCGGATTCGACCCTTCATTACCCCATTGAAGATCTATATAAATAACCCTTTCGATACATTGAAGAATATATGAGAATTGAGAGCAAAGAAACTATAGTCCATTATTGATGGAACTTATGCTTGAGTCTGCATCCCTTTGTCCCTTGGAGCACTTTGGTGTTCTTCCCAAGCTTGCCTTTTGCTTGTGAGCTTGCTATCGAGAGATGGAGGATTGAGGTGGTGGAGGCCCAAGTGGGGGATTCAGTTTCTCCAGTTCGCAGACGTGTTGACAGAGGTTGTATTCGTTGTAATCTCTGATTTTATATTAATAGAAATATCTTTTCCTGTCTAATAATGTATGTTTGAATGAATATTTTATCCATGGATGATTTCAAATGCTTATACGTTGTTGATTATATATGCTAGAGTAGATCTAACACTAATATATATAGCATGCTTGTCTTGTTTACTGATTGTTGAGGAAGTAATTTATCAATTAAAGCTAGAGTTGGAAAGCACAACGGGGATCTACTTCAATTGTCCGGAATAAGGTATGAGTTTTGATCCTTTAGTGTTAGATATTTGATTTCTCTTGCATATTGGAAAAGATTGATTTCTAGAGTCAAGTTGTCTGTTGTGGTACCCCAATCCATAGGAATTTCTCTCTGTAACAGTGACTGTAGAAGAGTGTGGTTGAATACATCGTGAACGAGGTTGGGAGCCTCCGAGTAGCAGTCCGATGTTGTATTTCTATTTCTAGCCACATATTGTTAGCCCTATCGAGCTCAGGGGTCCTTGGGGAAGGAGAGTACCTGTTAGGGTATGGTAGGGAGGAAACTAGTGGATTGTCAAAGATTGGAAATCCAACAACTACAACAACATCATAGCAAGGACAAACAACCTTCGGCCTCATCCTCAAACATCCACAACTATCAATTTGTAGGTATGTTAAATTATTTAAATTCTTTTAATGTCTTAGAATGAAAATTTTAGATGTACTACAATTTTTATCAGATCTAATTTTATGAATATGCATGCATGTTAGTGGTTTTGTTTGGATCCCGTGGAGGGTCATCACAATCACCACTCCCATGATTCTACCCAACCACAAGTGGATTTTCTTTCACTATCCAATCACAATTGGATCTCTTATGTAGGATAAATTCCTATTCTAATACCAATTGATATAGACATGACCTAAATGGGTCAGTTTCATATTAGTGCACACAACAAAAGAAAGAAATAAACACACAACTCATCGAACTTTTCCAAGGATTATGGCCTTTTAATTAAAATAACCAATCTCTTTACAAGAGGAATTACAATGTGAGTTATAACTTGGGTCATTCGGAATAAACATCGACCGTATATCATATTTAACAACATACACATGATTTAGGGGATTCTTCATCCTCATTGACCTATCTCTCTTTGCTTCTTTGTCACATAACTCAGACTATTAGATCCACTTGCTAGCCCCAATTTTGAACATGAAACTAATATTTATAAATTCTTTTGCCACTCATCCCTTCTACAACAACTACCATAACTGCTCTATAACTGATCCAATAGATCTACACCTTAGTATCCTAGTTGAACACTCGGTATATCCTCGTCATCGGATATACTCACAACTTCCTCATCTATGTTTTTCGGCATATCCTTCAAATTCTCCTCTACCTTTCATTTCTTATCATTACCATCCTCAGTTGGAGTTCTAACGACTCTTTCTTCAACTTTCGACTATCACCCTTGCTCCCGAAGGTCGTCGACTATCCTCTGGGTGTTCCTGTCATCTATCAATGACTATTTTCCTTGGTCCCTGATGCCCTTGCATAATATGGGGTTTTAAATAACTAGTTGGTTTTTCCAAAGATATAACTACCAAAGGGGCATGGCACATATTAAGAGGTAAAGGGTTATGGGTCAATGTGGTCTATCAGAAATACATCTCCACAATTACAATCGAATATTGGTTCATACCCAAGAAAAAATGTATTTAGAATGCATCTTCCATGTGGCGATATTTAATATAAGATTTTGTGATTGGGGCTGGAATGGTTTATAAAGTGGGAAGTAGTAGAAGAATAAGGATATACCATGACCCATGGATTGGTAGTCCAAGTGAGAAAAACCTTCCTTGTAATTTGAATGATCATTGGAGAAGAAACAAATTCCTCCCCTTTGAAGAAGCTTGGTTAACTACTGAAAATATTACCTTGGTAGATGAAGATAAAATCTTGTGGAACAATTATACAAAGGCCCTTCATGGGTCTCATATTTGACTCATGGAAATGGATGATGAACTTATATGGGTGAGGAATGATACTAGAGATAAATATATCCCAAGTATTGACTATAGAGTAATTTTGGAGGAAGAAGATATCCAAGACCCCCCTAGTGGAATTATTTAATACATGTATAAATTGCAGCTATGATACCATTAGGAAATAAGCCTTGATGCAAATAAGAAACACAAGAGGTAGATCTTCAATACTAATATAATTCTCACAAGTATGCACAAAGAAAATAGAGAGAAGAATAAAGAGACTGAATACAAGAGAAGTGATCCAATGAATAATTGAATATTGAATCAATGACTTGATTGATTAACCAAATACTTGATTGATTATTACAATAGTAATACATCCTTTTAAAGGAAAATTTAGTTGGTGGAACTCAACTCATGCTATCTCATAAATCATACTTACCAAACATGATAAACCCCCATAGGTGGCTAAAGAGCTTCCCAAATCAGTCAAGGAACTCATGAATTAGCTAAAGCATGAGTGAGTTGTCATGAATGATGGAAAAAAATGAAAATCTTAGAATATGGAGAGAAAATAATGGAGGATGGGTTGGAAACAAAAGATACCATATTCCTAGTTGACTAACTTTACCTTATCCATAGAAAAACTAGATAGACATAATAAAGACAAAATCTATAGTAAGGCACAGCTACTAATTCTAGCAGTGAATAAAGTGGACAAGATCAAACCAGAATTAGGATAAAAGCGCTCCTAGGTTATATATGGAAAGTGTTGGCCATGTGGTGCAAGTGGATTCCGACTATCTAGGCTATTAGGTAGGAATTTAATAAAAAATGATTAAATATTTTTATCCTAAGTTATGAAATGGGTTTATAATATTCCCACACCCCACATTAAGTTTGAATTTATGATGTTTACATCTGAAATAATCAGATGCATATGGAGCATATAGGTGTATATAGGGCACATCAACAAGGCTATGGTCACCCTTTGCTATTATTCATTTCCAGAAAAGCTAAGGAAAGAGGTAAAGACACATGGTCGCTCAAGAAAGGACAAGGCAAAAAAATTGAAATATGTCTTCAGTAAATATTTATATTCACTTTAATGAGCTGAATGAACTGGTTATGGTGAAAGACTTCGATGAAGAAATTGTAGACTCCATGATCAAGTGCTAGAGTGTTGAATCGGCAAGAAGAAACATGAGAGAATCCTTGTAGCTCATCATATGATGAAGTGGGAGAATTATATGAATGCTTCTTTATGATAACAAAATCTGATGTGTAAACACAATATTAAATGGGAAAGATATTTGTGCATACTCCTTCACAAAGAGTACAAAAATTAAGACAATCATAACACAATCAGTTCCTTGTATAATTTCAAAATTGTGAGGTGGATCACATATCATTTTTCAAATCTGATGTAGTACCTTCCCAGATCTGATATGAGGCTGGAAAGACTCTGATATATCAAAAAAATTATCATATGGAACAAAAAAGACAAAGGATTCAATGTCTCCATGAAGATATGGGGCTAGACTAGGAAAAGTATGAGCAATTGAGGAAAACTAATGAGTGTAAAAATATGAATGATAGATGGACTTGAGATCTGAACCACAAGTACTTAGAATAGATCCAAACATGTGTAAGATAATTCCAATGATTACTAAGATCATATATAACCAACTAGTGAAAAATAGGAAAGACTTGAAACCATTTGATATAAGTAACATTGCATAAGAAACAAACGAGGAATCAACTAGTGAACTTGGGGTTTGTATAGTATTAAATGTATTCAAAGGTATGGTAGATGGTATGGATGTGTTGGAACCCCAACAAAACCCCTTCATTTTTCAATAAATGAAGGGGCCCTCATGTAAATTTTGTAAATACTTAGCTTTTGATTCTTTTCATTTTATCTTGTTTGATCGCTGAGGTAGTGTCATGGTTTTTCCATGCATAGGCTTTGATGACTCAATCAATTTATGTCCTGTTGATCCCTTTGCTTATGGATTAGTGCATAACACTTCTATTTTTATTGTGTGCCTTGGTTTGCAAATAATGGCGCATTTGAAATTTCGTAAAGATTAAACCTTCATTGCTTTAATTAATACCAATCATGACTTTAATTTTGCATAGGGAACTAAGCAATTTTCTTATTCTGTTATTAACACGGTTTAAATTATTTACATTCTTACATTTTAATTTCATTTAATTATTTTTATGTATTCCATTTATTTCGAGAAAAAAAGTTCTTTAATTGATTTTTTTGAATAACTTCTTATAAGAACTTCTACCCTATATACTTGCAAGTTATTTGATTGCATTATGACAAGTATGATTCTGTCCTGATATATTATATGTGCATAATTGGTGCAAAGAAAACGCATCTACGGTAGAAAACTTTTATATTTTATGTGCATATTAAATATTTTTACTTTTATAAACATATATCTACATAGGTATTTTAAGAGTAATTACCATCATAATGTTCTCAGAGTTTGAATGTGAAATAGCTTGTTTATTCCTGTAACTGTGCATATGCTTTCAGTTTATAATAAGGTATTATTATTTGCTTTAGCATCTTACTGCAGTTTACTTCATTGGGATTATGTTGTATTATCTAAGTTTGATCTTGAAATATATCACCTTCCCAAAAACATCTTTTACATACTAGCAAGTGACTATAGTTATTTAAGACTGCTCTCGACCAAGATAGGACTAATTAGAATAGACTAGATTTCAATTTATAGCTTAGTTTTTCTATTTGTAAATTAGTAGTTGTAAATTATTAGGATTAGATTAGATTATTTAAAATATAGAAAACATCTAAAAATTCTAGAGACTCTTTCGAGAGCATCAATTCAAAGGTAGCAGGACCTTAACCTGCGAGAATTAACTACACCAAACACATAGGGGGTTGTGTTAAGTGCCTTGTGTGGGTTAGTTCTCTGTAGTTGGTCATAGACTGAAAATCCGACCAACAAATGGCTCTAGAAGGATGGGTGTGAGGTAAAACAAATGGTTTTTGTTTTTATCTTTTTATTATTTATTCATTACCCATTTATCCTCCAACTCTTAAATTTTAGTGTATTATATCTTATTCTTCTTGTTGATGTATTTGTAACTTCGGAATGTATTCACTTGTATATCTTATGTATTGTACCTTGATGTTTATTTCATGAAGTGTCTATAATGTACTTGAGTCATGTCAAGCCCTGATGTTCCTATCGGGAGATTCAATAATGTAAACAAGTCATGTAAAGTCATTGTGGGTAACCCTTCTATTGATCAGGGGTTAAAGTCCCCGTAGTTGTGGGGCCTTAGGGTTATTAGAATCTCCTAGAGAAGTCGACCCTAGTGAGTTATTGTCAAGTCGAGAATTAGTATAAATAGAGAGGGACTATTTATCATACATTCACTCACACTCAGTTGTAGCACATAAATGAGAGAGAAGAAGTTTCTGGGACAAGAGAGAGAGAGACTACTGCTGTCGGGAGATCATCTTACTGTTTTTGGGGTTTTGCTTTTGGTGCTGATTCTATCTCTGAGGAAGTTGCAGGGTTTTCTCCTTTGTGGTTTCCCCAAGGAAAAACTTTGTGTTCATTGTCTCTTATGTTTGATTGTTGTGCTTGTTATTCTCTTAGTTAAATATTCTAAGATAATGCTAGCTTAAATGATAAAAATCTAACATGGTATCAGAGCTAACCTGAGAAGAAGACACTATGCAGTTGCGGAAACTAGGGCTTCCTACTTTTTGGATATCTCTCCACAGTTTTTGAGCAAAATAAGGTTGGATTGAGTCTCCTCTCTAGGGCACATCTTTCTGTCAAAGCATAATCTGATTCCGAGCATTTTCAGTTTTTGACCCAACACTGCTGCTAGAAATTAGGGCTTCCCATAGAAGTGGAATTTTTGAGTGAGCTTAGGCCTGGATTGATCTCCTCCCAAAAATTAAAGTTTAGAGATCAAGATCAAAGTTTTTGGTTGGACATAACTTCGGGAAAGTCAAACCCTAGTCTGCTCCTGAACCAACTCTATAGAAATTCAGCTCTAGATCCAGATCCGACATCTTAACCTGGTAATATCTAAATCTTTTGTATTTCCATTTGACGTTCTCAGTTAAGATGTCTCATCATACCAAGATTGATGAAAATATTGAGGGAGCTGATAACTTCCGAGCCTGCAAGTATAGGATCTCCCTGGTCCTGGAAGAAAATGAGTTGGACTCCTACATCAATGAGGAGGTTCCAGTTCTGGAGGGAGATGATTCTAAGGCCTTACACAAGAAGAAATTGGTCATGGCTAAGAGAATTATTGCTGATTCAATCAAGGATCACCTCATACCGCAGGTGTCCTCCCTAAAGACACCTAAAGCTATGTTTAATGCATTGACCAAACTATTTGAAGGAAAGAACATAAACCAGAAGATGACTCTGAGAAACCAATTGAAGAATGTAAAGATCCAAAATGCGGAGACTATCTAGTCTTAATTTACAAGGGTCTCTCAAATCAAGGAACCACTGGAAGCGGTATATGAAGACGTAGAGAATGCAGAAATTATGATGACCACCTTGAGTGGTCTCCATAGGGCTTGGGACTCTTTCATTCAAGGGATCTATGCCAGAAAGAAGCTAGTCAAGTTTAATAGACTATGGGAGGAATGCTCACAAGAATAAGCTTGAATATTAGCACGAAAAGAAAAGATGGGAAGTGAATATCAAGCTCTCACAGTACAATCCAAGAAAACCAGAACAAGCCATCATAGAGGTAAGCACTCTCACCAGAAGAGTAACTTTAGAAAGTCTAAAGATATGTCTAAGTTCATTTGCTATACATGTGATGAAAGAGGACACTTTGCAAGATATTTTCCTAGAAACAAAAATAGATCTCTCAAGAAGAAGGGAAACAATAAAAGACATCATGCTCATGCTACAGAAGATGATGAGCCATCCAAGAAGAGAATCAGACAAGAGAGTGATGATTCTTCAAGTGATGAAGAATATGTTTTGATTTCTGCTTTCATGGGAAACATCACACATGGAAGCAATGATTGGCTTATAGATAGTGGGGCTTCCAAACATATGATAGGATTCAAAGAATCCTTTGTGAAACTATCAGAACATGAATCACCCCACAAGGTGAAACTTGGAGATGACTACCAGTATCCAATAAAAGGTAGTGGGGAATCCTCCTATAAGTTAGAATCTAGAAAGTCTATAAAGATGAAGGATGTATTGTTTGTACTAGGAATAAAGAAGAACCTCCTCTCCATATCTACATTAGATACAAAAGGCATGAGGGTTACATTTGTAGATGGCCAAGTTCTCATGTGGCCAAAGGGAAAGACTATTGATGATGCAGTAGTGATTGAGGAACAAGAAGGAGGTATATACAAATTGAAGGGCCAACCAGAACAAGATTTGGTCCATGAATCGGTAGAGCCAAGTGAACTTTGGCATAGAAGGCTTGCACATGTGTACTACAGGGCACTACCACTTGCAAGCAAATATGTTGAAGGACTTCCAGAAATTCAAACAAAACATGACGGTGTCTGCAAAGGATGTGCGAAGGGAAAGAACACAAAGAAGACATTTCCAAGTAGCGAGAGCAAAGCAAAAGGAGTCTTGGAAATCATTCACTCTGATGTATGCGGTCCGATGTCATCCAGTTCATTAAGCGGGTATGTATACTATGTTTCTTTTATTGATGATTTTTCTAGGGAGACATGGATATACTTCTTAAAGAACAAATATGAAGTATTCAACAAGTCCAAGGAATTCAAAGCCTTGATCGAGAACCACACAGAAAAGAAGATCAAGAACTTTTGATCATATAATGGTAGAGAATTCACATCAAATGAATTCAAATAATTATGCAAAGATTCAGGGATTAAGAGGGAGTTAACCACTCCATATAATCCACAACAAAATGGGGTTGCAGAAAGGAAGAATAGAATGATCATGGAAGCTGCAAGGGCCATGCTTCATGATCAAGATCTTCCCATGTATCTATGGGCAGAGGCTTCTAGAACTATGGTGTATGTATAGAACCGTACTCCACACAGAGTACTTGAGAACAAGACACCTAAAGAAGCCTTTTCCGGCAAGAAACCAAAATTCATCCATCTCAGAATATTCGGCTGTCCAATGTACATAAATATTCCAAAAGAAAAGAGGAAAAAGTTAGATCCTTCAGGAAGTAAGGGTATATTTTTGGGGCACTCTGAAAGCTCAAAGGCTTACAAAATATACTTCCCAGGATTCAAGAAGATCGAAATTAGCAGGGATGTAACATTTGACGAAGACTCGGCTTACAACAAATCCGGAAAAAGACCTGCTAAAGAAACTAAAGCAACAGAAGTACCCAGAATTCATGACACAACCATGAATGAATAAATTCGAGAAGAAGATCAAGAATTAGAAGAACCTCAAGAATCTGTAGATCCACCTCAGGAGAAGAATCCTCACAAGAGGAAACTTGCTTGGGTATGAGAAGCTATCCAAGGTGCAGAAAGATATGGGGCTCCAGAAGAAAATCACAGAGAAAGGAAAAGAACCAGGTCATGCTCCGGTTATGTAGCCTTATTATGTGACTTCATCGATAAAGAACCTTCCAACTATGAAGAAGCGACAGAAAGAAAAGAATGGAAGCATGCTATGATGGAAGAGTACTAATCAATCATGAAGAATAATGTTTGGGATGTTATTCTAAGACCAGAAGGGAAGTCTGTTGTAACTTCCAAATGGATCTACAAGATCAAGCATGCTGAAGATGGCATCATAGAAAAATATAAAGCAAGATTTGTGTCTCGTGGCTTCTCCCAAAAAGAAGGAATAGATTATGAAGAAACTTTTGCACATGTAGCCAAATACACTTCCATCAGATCAGTACTTGCTCTGGTTGTAGTAATGAAATGAAAGATACAGTAGATGGATGTCAAGACTGCTTTCTTGAATGGTGTAGTGGAAGAGGAAGTGTATGTGGAGCAACCACTCAGTTTTGAGACACATGACAGGGAGTCTCATGTGTGTAAACTGAAGAAATCCCTGTATGGTTTGAAACAGGCACCTAGGACATGGTATGGTAGAATTGTTAGCTTCCTATCTAGTTTGGGCTTTACCAAGAGTAAAGAAGATCCCAACCTTTACTACAAGGTTGAAGATGGTAACCCAGTGATGCTCCTACTGTATGGAGATGATCTATTTGTAACAGGTATGGATGGGTTGATTGCTCATACGAAGAGGAAGCTTGCTGCTGAGTTTGAAATGAAAGACTTGGGTATGATGCACTATTTTCTAGACATGGAGGTGTGTCAGAATGCAGATGGAATTTCCCTGGGACAAGGGAAGTATGCAGTAGAGATCCTGAAGAGATTTGGGATGATGGATTGCAAAGCCATGACCACACCTATGGCATCGAAACTGAAGCTATTTAGTGATGCTTCATCAGAAGTGGTTGATGCCACGATGTACCGTAATCAAATGATTGGGTCCTTGATGTACCTAACGAATACGGGGCCAGATATTTGCTTTGCTATGAACACCTTGAGCTAGTTCCTGACAGATCTGAGACATGTTCACTTAATTGCTGCAAAGCATATTCTAAGGTACCTGAAGGGTACAGTTTATTATGGGCTCAAGTATGAGGCGAATCAGAAGATTAGCCTGGAAGGTTATGTTGATTCAGATTGGGCAGGAAGTGCCATTGATAGAAAGAGCACTTCAGGATGTTGCTTCAGTATGGGATCAGGTATGATCTCATGGTTTAGCATGAAGCAATCATGTGTGGCACTGAGTACAACCAAAGCAGAGTATGTTGCAGCTTGTTCGGTTAGTTGTGAGGAACTATGGCTGAGGAAGTTACTCTCTGATTTATTTGATCTCTAGTTGGATGCTACTTGTATATATTGTGACAACCAAAGTTGTGTAAAGTTGTTTGAGAACCCGGTGTTCCATGACAACTCGAAGCATATCGAGATCAAATATCATTTTATCAGGAATATGGTGTAGAGAGGAGCAGTGAAGCTCCAGTATGTTGTGATTAATGAACAGATAGATGATGTGTTGACTAAGCCATTGGCCAGAGTGAAGTTTGCATACTTCAGGGAGAAAATTGGTGTTCTCCAGATCGAGGTTCCCTCCAAGGGGAAGTGATGAGTCCATGAGCCATTGTAACATGGTGAGAGGATTGGTTCCTTCCATGGTCAGATGTAAGGGCTGATCCATTCTATCATGGTGAGAGGATTGGTTTCTTCCATGGCAGATGTGAGTTCTGAGCCATTCTGAAGTGACTGTGGGATGTGTTCCCTTATGATCATATATAAGCGATGAATTCCATTCTCTGGGAGAATGGAGGTACCTGGTCAGTTACCAGGAATACTCAGTCTGGGACTGAGAGCCATTCTGATGCGGTGTGTTCTCACATGGTCAGATGTAAGTGCAGAGCCATTCTGGCACGATGTGTTTACACATGGTTATATGTAAGTGCAGATCCATTCTGGAACGATGTGTTTACACATGGTTATATGTAAGTGCAGATCCTTTTTGACAAGATGAGGTCGGATGTGAGTGTCAGGACTTTCTGACATGGGTTTTGGATGTGTTCCTCCCATGGTCAGATGCGAGTGTTGGGCGTGCCTTTCTGACATGGTTCTTGGATGTGTTCCTCCCATGGTCAGATGCGAGTGTTGGGCGTGCCTTTCTGACATGGTTCTTGGATGTGTTCCTCCCATGGTTAGATGTAAGTGCTGGGAGGGCCTTTTTGACATGGTTCATTCCATGGTTAGATATAAGTGCTAAATACAATAAAGACCTACATGAAGGCTAGGCCTACAACCAGCATGAAAAAGGGCTGGCTCTGTAGAAATTCCTCTGACGAGAAGAATCAAGAGATAGCACCAGTGATGATGACCCAGAGATGATCCAGATTGAGTGATGATTCATATCCAGTGATGATCCAGATCCAGTGGTGATGATATAGATCGAATGATGATTCAAATCCAGTGATGATCCAGCAATGATGATTGAGATCCAATGGTGATAATCCAAATTGAATGATGATCCAAATCTAGATGAAGATGACTTGAATATGAAGATGACTTGAAGATGAAGATGACGAGAAATTGATGATGATCCAGATGATATAGAGAAGAATAATTGTGTTGATAAATTGTGTCGAGAGAATACCTTCCTATTTAAGAGGGAGTGTTGATGTATTTGTAACTTCAGAAAGTATTCACTTGTATATCTTATGTATTGTACCCCGATGTTTATTCTAGGAAGTGTCTATAATGTAATTGAGTCATGTCGTGCCCTGATGTTCCTATCGGGAGATTCAATAATGTAAACAAGTCATGTAAAGTCATTTTAGGTAACCCTCCTATTGATCAAGGGTTAAAGTCCCCGCAGTTGTGGGGCCCTAGGGTTATTAGACTCTCCTAGAGAATTCGACCCTAGTGAGTTATTGTCAAGTCGAGAATTAGTATAAATAGAGAGGGAGATTCTCTATTTATCATACATTCACTCACACTCAGTTGTAGTGCATAACTAAGAGAGAAGAAGTTGTTGGGACAAGAGAGAGAGACTACTGTTGTCGAGAGATCATATTACTGTTTTTGGGGTTTTGCTTTTGGTGTTGATTCTATCTCTGAGGAAGTTACGGGGTTTTCTCCTTTATGGTTTGTTGTAATCTCATGGATCATAGAAGGTTACCAATTATACACATTAAAGCATACAGACATAATAGAGACAAGAAATAAGAACATAGATGTGGAATAACAAATTATATTATATTGTAAGGGTCCATACAAAACACAAAACTAAACCGAGTTCTCATCTGGCTCAACAACCTAATATATAGGATTTACAAAACAATTACATATAAATACCTGTCAGTTCAGTCAACTTACATGACCTTATGTGGCCGACCTAATCACTAATTAGTCGACTGATTGACTTAGTCAGCTTACTGAATAGCTCCTCCAACATCTCCCCCACGAACAAAACCTTTCTTCATCCCGAAGAAACCGGGGAGGTACTAAAAAATTATTTGTCTATTCAAAGTAGTTATTTCATGTTTGTCTTTTATGGGATATGAAGTCGGATGGTCGTTCGTTTCTATATACAGACTTCAAAAATTGATTTTGTCGTAATGGCCAGTTGATGTTGGAATTGTGTCCAAATTTGAAGGACTTTCTGGATGTCGATGGTTAATGTTGTAATGCTTGATAGCGTCAACATCTTCTCTTGAATGGAAAGGTTTGCTATCCTTTCCATGTCGGGACCCATAAACTGGTATTTCTCTTCTGTCATATCTAGAAGCTTTTTCACTTGTAGGCAAATGGTGTCTAATTTTTCCAAGCTTGGGAGTGCCTATTGCACCCACTGGTGTGCTTGTCTCTTGACCTTCTACAGTTTGGATTTTTTGAGCACGATTTGATCTTCGATAGTGCTTCTCAATGCTTATTCCATGCTATTTCTCTTCTCTAGTGCTTGAATTTCTTGTCAAGTCTGTCGGGTCTGCTAGAAGACTTGCCCATAATAAGCAAGTCAGTCTCGTAGTACTCCTTCCATTATGATAGACTCCTCCATGTGATCTTGAAGCACTTTGTAAGATTCTGAGAAAGCTGTGTGCTACTGCATCAGTAGTCTAGCTGTTTCTTCTTTTTGTTCTTCTCTTATGTTTTGCATCTGTACATGTAGGGCCAACACCATGATTTCAAACAACTGATAGGATTTTTCCAGGGTCTTGTCGGCGTTAGCCTCCATTGGTCTTGCTATCACAGATTGTGCTAGGTTTCTACATTTTACCAGGAACTTGACTTGTTCCTTCTCAGTGTCGTTGAGCTCCTTGCCTCTAGTCTGGCTTCTTGTTTTTTCTTCGATGGCCAGAGTTTCGAAGAGTTGTCCCAACTCTCCATCCTTCAGCTTTGTTGCGTTGACTACAGTGGTCAACCCAAGTTGGCTAATGTGGACCATAGCCACTTGCGATTCTCTTTGGTGGTCCTTCTTCTTTATATCTCTCATCCTCTTATGATTATGTTGTTCTGCTTGTTCCTGTGCTTGTGCATCTGCAAGGGTTAAACTTTCTTGTGGATACATTTCCTATAGTGGATTGTCTGGTTGGGTCTCTTGGGTGAGCTCTACAACTAGTTGTGTATCTGGGGGATTTTGTACAGGAGGTTCAGATACAGATGTTTTTGGTGCAGATGGTTCAGAGAATAGTGGTTTAGGTGCAGGTGGTTCGGTTGGAGGTTCTGGATTGGGAAGAGGTGGTGGTGATGGTGAATGGTGGGGTGTGATTTGTGTGGTGGGGATGTGGTGAGGTGTTGGGTCTTTGACTTGTGGTGGTGAATCCTATGGGACATCAGAGAATAGGTTTTCAATTACCCAGTTGATTTATTCTAGGTTCTCTTCTTTCACATCTCTTGTCGGTTCATTGGCTAATGGAGGGTGTGGAGTGTCGGCTGGGATGAAGGATGAGGCTTGACTTGTGACAACTTGAGCTGTCTTATCGGGGTTCCTTACAAAGGTTGATTTTATAGTTCCCACTAACCTCGAATTCTGAGGTATTTGTCCAGGTTGTGGGGGAATGAGTTGTCTTGATCCACTGGCTTCGATCAGAGGACACTTGGTGGTGATATTCTGGACAAAGGTGAGTAGCTTAGGCAATTTTTCAATGTATGCATGGAAATCTATGTCTTGGTCGAATCTCTCCTTCAAGGTTTTCGGCATAGCATTTTTGCATATGTCTATTGGGATTATGGAGGTTAGCTGTGGAATTTCTTCCTATGTGATCTGGGACGGAGATGGGGGTGTAGGTGTAGACACTAAGTTTACAATGTTTTCAGCCATTGAGGTGTTTGTGCTTTTTACCTTTTTCGGCCGACCTTTCCGTGCTCTTGCTTCGACAAATTTTTGGAACTGCGTCTCGACTGGAACTTTGTTTGTTACAGCATCTTCTATGATGTCGACTGCGGTAGCTAACAGTTCCTCTTCATCCTCTAATTCTAAAAGGATTAGCTTGCGCTTCCCCTTCCCTTTTGTTTCGGTTGCTTTCTTCCTTGCTACTGCTATTTCCTTTGCTAGCTTTTTTATTTTTTCTTTGGTTATGTTGTACTCAGGGTTGTTGGAATCAATATCTCCCAATTCTTCCCCTTCCTCCTGTTGTTATGCTAGGCTGACACTTTTCTTAGCTGGAATGGCTACCAGCTATTTTGTTTGTGTACATTCCCTTTGGGTTGTCGACGGTATGATTGTGATTTGAAGTCGGTTGGTGTCCTCTGCTGGTGTTTCGTCCGACACAAAGATGCTGATGTGTAGTCGAAGTTCATAATCTTCTTCCTTTTCTTGGTTTGTTAATGGTTCTTCTATTGCTAGGGTTACTTCATTGGCTTTTGCTGGTATCGATAGTTTTGTGCTATACTGTCGAGCTAGTTCACGAAAGATCTGTTCGACTATTGGATAATAGTCGAGAGTCTTTTTTTTTGCCTTTGTACCATGTATATACCAAACCACAGTATGGTTAAGTTCCAGTTGTATGTGTGCAGTTTTTGGCAGACTTCGTCAGATGTTCTGGGGCACCCTCCATCTGGTTGTTAAAACTTTCAGTTGTTGGAGCCAATTTTCCAACAGTACTTTTCCATTTTCTAGTTCCTTCAGTGTTCCAGTCTGGGAAAATGGTTTGAACCTCCACATATGGAATTTGGTGGGTTCTTGGAACTACTTGTCCCCGACTGGGCACAAGTAGTACATTACTATCCATATTATCAGGGACGAGAACCTTATAATCCCTCTCAACTCCTAGCATTTCTCACAGATTCCTTTGAGCATGTTGACAACATATTGAGCCCATCTGTATACTTTTCCTGTGTCGGCTACCGTATCTACTACCTCTAGCATATCCAGTTTCAGGTCGCTTCCTCAACCTATGGGTGTAAGCCCTGTTGCTATGATTTTGGCCACAATTTGTGGCATCTGGGTTTGTATCTGGCTAATCATTAGCCCTTTGGAATTATTTCCTGATGGTGTTCCATTTAAACGCTTTACTAGCCCTTCTTTTATGCCGACTGGGACTGGGTCACCTTGGTTGGATAGACCAGTTAGTTTATAGATGACTTCGCCAGAGATATTGACTGGTTTATTGAAGTAGAATCTCCTGTTGTGGTATCAGCTTATAATGAATTTTACTGTTGTTTCTTTTGTACCTCCAAAACTTGCCATGAACGGTGTGTTCATGTAGTTCATGATAGAACTGTAGTTTACCTTCTCTGCTGCTTGTGTCGATTTCTTGTCAACATAAGCCCATTCCTTGATTTCAGCCCATGTTTTCGCCCATGAGGTCTCTTGTACCTTAGTGTTCTTTATGTTTCTTAACCTCCTCATTAATGGGGTTTCAACAGATTATAGTTCCTTTGTCTTTGCTGTGGCTCTGGTTTGTTTTGGTGCCATTTTGTTGGTTCTTTGTTTGACTTTACTTAGGGGATCTTGGTTCTTAGTTTTCTGTTTGCTAAATTGCTCTCTCTGTTCAAAATACTGTAAAAGATCCTCTTCCAGTCCAGTATTTATAGGTGAGGCATTTGACGTTTTTGTTGATGGGTGTATTAATGGTGGAAGTGATGGTCCAGCATGGTCACTGGAGTTTGCGTTAATGGTGATTTTAATTTGGCGCTCGTTCTAACCATAGTCATGAAGGTGTGATTTGACCTTTGGGGTCATTGGTCAATGTCGATCATGAGAGCAGTCGATGGTGGTATGTCAATGGGTTTGATGTTGGCTGTCGAAGCGTTAGTTTTCTATCATCCTGGGTTTATGGTTGTTGGTTTTGTTTTTGTTGTTTTTAGATTTTTATAATTTTTTTTCTGACAGTTGTGGTCGTTATATGATTTTTTTTGAACTTGTTTTAATTTTTGTACCATTTTAGTCAGGCGTGATTACAAGTTTCGGAAATACTATGCCTTGTAACGTCCTTAGTTGGATTGATCCATTGGCATGAATCTCTTTGAAAACATAGGCTCCCATCCATTCTGTATGTAGCTTTTTGGGTTTCCCTTTTACTCAACTATTGTATAGTAGGGTAAGGTCCCCTACCGATAGGTTCTTGTTTTTGATGTTGCGATTGTGCTACGCCTTCTACTATTGTTTCTATATTTCTTAGTGTTGTAGAGAAATCAGTCGGTGTTCTTCTAGCTTACTTAATTGTATCAGTTGGTCCTTCCTTCCTTGTTCGACATCTACATGTAAAATCTCTGCTATAATAGGTGTTTGCTGTCGAAAATGTAGTGGAACTACTGCTTCTTGTCCATAGACTAGTTGAAACGGTGTTTGGTCGGTCAAACTCTTGTATGCTGTTCTGTATGCTCACAGTACTGTAGGTGTCTTTTCGTCCCAGTCGTCTTTGTCAGTGTTACAGATTTTTGTTAGTCCTTTTGTTAATGTTTTATTGAATGCCTCAATTGCTCCATTTGACTGAGGGTGATAAGCTGTACTACGTCAATGGTCAATTTGGAACTAATCTCTTAGTGCTTTAATGGTTTTATTAATAAAGTGCGACCCTTGGTCACTGATTAAGGTTATTAGACATCCAAATCTGGTAATTATACTTTCATATATAAATTTAACAGCTACCTCATTGGAACATGTGTCGACCGGTTCTGCCTCTGCCCACTTGGTTACATACTCCACTGCAGTTATTATGTACCTTGCACCTGTTCTTTTTGCTGGTATGGGGAATGGTCCTATGAAGTCGATGGCCCAAATTTCAAATGTCAAACATGGGTTTACTGATATCAAGGGAATTTCTGTACTAGGTAGAGGTCGACCTAGTCATTGACATCTGTCACATTGGCTTACAAACTTTTTACAGTCTTTGTGAAGTGTTGGCCACCATAACCCTAATTGTTGGATTTTCTTGGCAGTTGTGTCTGCTTGAAAATGTCCTCCCACTGGCCCATAATGTGCTTCATTCATAATATTATTTCTTTCATGTTCTAGTACACATCTTCTGAGGATGTCATCCAGGCCCATTTTATATAAGAATCCATTTATGAGGCTATATGGTGCAACTTTCATGGCTAAAATTTGTTTCTTCATGCTCATGCCCTCTGGTGCTTTTCCATTTTATAAGAATTGAGCTATTTCCTCTAAGTCTGCTGGGACTGCTTCTATTCAAAATAAATTTGCATCCGATAGGTCGTCTTCGACTCCTGTTGGTTCCTCTCCTATGTCAATTCGTGATAAGTGGTCGGGTCCGACATTTAATTTTCCTGGTCTGACAATGAATTCGAATTCAAATTCTTGGAATAGAAGTAGCCATCGACAAATTCTCCCATGGTGTAAGGGTTTATTGACAAGGTATTTTAGTGCTTGGTGGTCAATATAAAAGATAAATGGGTTTGCTAGTATGTAATGTTGATATTTCTGTAGTACAAAGACCATTCCTAATGCTTCTCTCTCTGTTGTCGAGTAGTTTCTTTCTGCTTTATTTAGTTTTCTGCTGCTGTAAATTATAGGGTGGTCCATTCTGTCGTCCCCTGGTTGAGTTAGGATTGCTCCTATTGCTATGCATGATGTGTCGATGTGTACATGGAATTTAGCAGACCAAGTTAGAAATCTTAGAATGGGTACTTCAACCAACTTCCTTTTTAGTGTTTCAACTGATATGTTGCATTCCTCTGTCCAGTCGAACTCCTGATCTTCTCTTAACAGTTCTTCCAAGGGATATGTCATATATGAGTAGTATTATGAATTTCCTGTAATATCCTGTATGACCAAGTAGTACCTTGACTTGTTTTGGGTTCATTGGTGGTTTTAAGTTGAGGATAATTTTTATTTTTGTAAAGTCGACCTTGATGCCTTCTTTGCAGACAATGTGTCCTAATAGTATCCCTATAGGGATTAAAAATATGCATTTCTTTATGTTCAGAGATAGCTGGATTTGTCGGCATCATTCTAACATGAGCCTTAGCCATTTGCAGTGATGTTTTAGCATAGAGTATATTGTCCAATCATCGAAATACACTACCATCATTTTGTAAATATATTCTTGAAATGTTTTGACCACAATTCTCGAAAATACTGCAGGTACAAGTTTTAGTCCAAAAGGCATAACCTTGTAAGCAAATGATGTCCAACTGCAATTATTTGTCCAACTGCAATTATTTGTCTGCAGGTCCAACTGTTCTGTATTCTCCAAAGATGTATTTGGTAGGGGGTTGCTCCTTTATGTGTCAGGTAAAGTAAGTGGATACTTCGGTTGGAGGGGTACACCTGAAGCATGACCTAGTTTCCTTCCTCTGGTCGATGGATCACTAGATGATTATCATCATTTAATTCATCGTCTAGTCAACTCCATATACCAAACTCACCAGCTCTTAGTCTTAGGTCTTCTTCGACAATGGATTGTATCTTAGTACTTGGATTCGTTGGGGATAGAGGTCTTATCTCTTGGGGAAACTATATTTGGAGAGCTTCTCGCTGCTCTATCCATAAGTCTTCTTCCATGGGTGGTGCTTCTTCATCCACGCCTTCTTCCTGTTGGTCATGACCCGACTCTAGCGGATTTCTTTCTTGGTCTGTCACCCTAGTACTCATTCCTCTTTGCAGTGCTATAGCCCTTTCCCTTCTTTCTTCACTTCTCTTCGGCCTCTTCTCCCTCTCTATCTTCTGTAAATCCGTTGTACCTTTGTGTGTCATTGCCAGTTCGATTTCGTTTTTAGGTCGACTTTTTCATCACTGGTAATGATATCTCTTTTTAGTCGACTAGAATCCTCTTTACTTTACCCCGACATACGACTAGCTACCCCTCCATTGCCTACCCAATGCTTTAGAAAGCTTGGATAGTTCTGTTTAGTTTCTTAGGAAATATTCCCACTCCCTTTCGGCAATGAATTTCTCCCACTTCCTCTGTTTCTCCACCCAGTTGGAATTTGGTGGCGGTTCGCGTAGTGATGGACGAGGCTTGACGATATGACCCTCTCCTTTTTCTATCAGGAATTTGAACAACAAGGTCGGTAAGGAGCATAGGAAATGCTCGGTAAGGTCTGTATAGAATTTCTTTTGAATAGTTTCTACCAAAGTTCTTTCTTCTATAGCTTGGTCCTCGTAGAATTCATTGGTGATCTTTTCAAACCACTCCGACAGGTTTGTTCTTCCCCCTCAAATCAGTTTCTCTAGCAGCTATTGTTCTTTAGTCGCTTCTGTATTTTTCATCCAGAAGTTTCTTCAAAAGATGGGGTACCGATTCTACGAAATTCTCATGGGTTTCAGTGAAGAATCATTATTTCCCCTGTGCAATCATTAATCTGTTTCTTCATGCATAATTTTTTAAATAATTTGCTATCTTGCACTCCCACCAGTTCTTAATCTCCTGCTCTGATATCATCTGCTTGTATTCATCTCAAATATGTACTACCAGCAACGGATCTCACGAATCACAGAAGGTTACCAACAATACATATTAAAGCATACAGACATAACAGAGACAAGACATAAGAACATAGATGTGGAACACTAGATTATATTATATTGTAAGGGTCCATACAAAACACAGAACTGAACCGAGTTCTCATCTGGCTCAATAGCCTGTTGATTTATTCAACCGACATGACCTTATGCGGCCGACCCAATCTATAATTAGTCGATTGATCAACTTAGTCGAATTACCGACTAGCTCCTCCAAAATGGTTTCCCTGAAGAAAAAATTTGTGTTCATTGTCTTATGTTTGATTGCTGTGCTTGTTATTCTCTCAGTTAAAGATCCTAAGATAATTCTAGCTTGAATGATAAAAATCTAACACTTCTATGCTATCAAACACACATCATACTGTTGGTTAGATGGAAAGATAACCAATTTGAATCAGTTTTAAATTATATTTTATTAATTATGGCTCATTACAATATCCCAGCATGGGATTCTAACACGACATTGAGTTTGCAAGGGCCATTGCATGAGCTCCCACAAAAGGCAATTTATTTCTTGCCAAAATTTAATCATGAAGGGAATATAACAACTCTTGAACATGTTAGAAAATATGAGTATGTCTTACATTTTCCTGATATTACACATGAATATATTGTATGCATGATTTTCCCTTTCACATTTGAAGGTAAGGTATTGAACTGGTATGATGTTCTTCCCATTAGTACTATTCATGGTTGGTCTGATTTTAAAATAAATTTTCAAAATGCTTATGATATTTATAATGCGACTGATATATATCTCAATTTGGATGAGATTCAAGTCAATGAAGGTGAGTCAATACATGATTTCAACACATGCTTCCGATAGGTTTATCATCGGCTCAAAAATAATAAAAATCCTTTAGGTGACATTCTTTATGAATAGTATGTTTGTTCTTTACCCATATCTATAGCTATGTTTGTTTCACAAAAGGGTATAGTATATTTTTATCAAGCATGCGAGCATGCACAACCTGTTGAGAAGTATTTTAAGAGGTATTCCCATGACCCATCTTCTTCTATATTTTCCAATAATAATGATGATGAAAATAGTTTTGAACAAGATAATGAATTTGAAATTTCTAGCTTGAATGAGCAAGTTAAGATTTTGCATGATGAAATTATGTCTTTTCATAATCATAAAAATAAATCAATTATGCATTATGAAGAAAAAATTACATCTATACATACAACATCAATAAGTTTAAAAGAAAATCAAATCTTAGTTGTAAATTCATTTCGTAAAGTTGATTGTTATCTTTCTCCAATTGGAATTTTTCATGGAGAATACCTTACTTCAAACTCTCATGGTTTTGAATCCACATTTAAAACTCCTGAAGAAGATCATAATTCAAGCTCTTTCGATCTATTAGCTGAAAATCATACATCATTTAATCATTTTGATCAACCTTGTAGCAAATATGAAACTAATGTGCTTACTCTAGATAATATTGAACTCAAAATGGAATCAAGTTCATTTCATGATTCATATTTTACTAGAGATGAAACTTGTTTAAAATATGATCCCATAAATCATAAAATTATTCCTCATTCAAATCATAAATCTAAAGTGCAGATTGAAAATTCAACTTTTGAGAGAGAGATAGATCTCGATTGAATTAATAAATCTATTTCCAAAATCTCAAGATTAAATCAAATTATGAGCTATCCTAAATGTGAGTTATCAATTTCAAGCCAAACTGGTAGTTCTTTTTTATATGCTTGTGTGAGTAATGGAAACTTATTGAATGAATCTTTTTACTCACCTTCTACAGAGACATTGGGTACTAAATTTTAATATCAAACATAAGTTTTTCATATTCCCGAAACTGAAACTTGTGTAGAATTAAAATCTCATGTTTTACAAGGATACAAATTGAATAGCGATAACCTTCTCACCATGAAACAATGTTTAGAAGATGGTGAGGGGATATTTTTGGGAAATAATTGTTCGGGTACACAGGGTACTCCCAAAAGACCGAACACCTTCATATATCGCTTCACACAAATAGATCACAGATCAACACACCGATGTTTGTCACGTGGTTAAAACCATCGAGAGGGAAACAGTCCACGGCCCCAGCTAAATAGCTACTTGGAGCAATTTATTATGCAAAAGAAAGAAAGTTACATGAGCTTCTCATAATCGATCAACTAGCCAAGGACCCTCTATTCTCTTTAAATAGAGATAATAGACCAATCGGGTGTGAAGCCACAGATCAATGGTAGGTATGATCTAAGAGAAGTTGAACCGTCGGATCACTCTATGTCTAGAACATATCGTTACCGTCGGATTAGAATATTTACAAATGCATACTAAAGAAACACACTTTTACCTAACGGATATATTACACAAGTTGATCTTAACTAACTCCTAAGTGTCTAAATATCCTAACATCCCCCCTTAAGAACAACTTGGGATAGGATTGAAGGATTTACAAAAGTGACACTATTAGGAGAAGGAAGGAGGCATTAGAGCCTATCCCCCCTTAAGGACACATTCCTGAACTCCTAACATAGACCAAAGTTTAGAAAAATTCGCTTCTATAAGAGACTTGGTGAAGATGTCTGCAACTTGATCATCTGTAGGGCAATAGAGAACTTCAATAACACTATCATTAACAAGATTTATGATGAAGTGCATGTGTAACTCAATGTGTTTGTTGCGCTGATGTAGAACTGGATCTTTGGCAAGCTTGATGGCACTTTGATTGTCGCACCAAAATGGAGTAGGCTGCTGCTGCTCGAAACCAAACTCTAAAAGGATCTGTCGAAGCCATAAAGCTTCCTGACTAGCATTAACTGTGGCTCAATATTCTGCTTCTGCTGTGGCTCAATATTCTGCTTCTCCAGATCCCAGAGTGAAAACATAACCTGCAGTAGAATTTTGATTATCAGGATCACCAGCCCAATTTGAATCAGTGAAACCAACCAACAAAGGTTTCCCCCCTGTACTGTAATGAATCCCAAACTGAATTGTACCTCAAATATATCGAAGTATTCTTTTTGCTGCTTTCTAGTGACTTTCATGAGGAGTTTGCATATAACAAGCAACATGACCAACGGAAAAGGAAAGGTCAGGATGGGAATGAGTCAAGTATAAAAGACTACCAACAAGCTGACGATACAATGTGGCATCTACTTCAAGGGAAGTACAAGTGGCAGAAAGTTTGACTCCAGACTAGAAGGGAGAAGGGGCTGGTTTACAATCTTCCATGTGGAAGCGACGAAGAAGGTCACAAGAATACTTAGACTGGGAAAGAAATATTCCTTCTTTGGTTTGCAAGACTTGGAGACCAAGAAAATAATGCAAATGTCCTAAGTCTGACATTTCAAAATTTTGCTTAAGACTGGATTTCACATGGGTTATGAGGTTAGGGTCACTACCAGTAAGGATACGATCATAAACATAAAGAACAAGTATGATGAGATGGTTTCCTACTTTCTTAGTATAGACATTGGGGTTAGAATGGCATCTAGAAAAACCAGTGTCAAGGAGAAAGCTATCCATTTTGGCATACCAAGCTCTAGGAGCTTGCTTAAGGCCATATAAGGATTTCTTAAGGAGACAAACAAGGCTAGAGTTATTCTGAACATATCCAGGAGGTTGTTCCATGTAAATTTCCTCATGTAAATCACCATGTAAGAAGGCAGACTTGACATCCATTTGATGGACTTCCCAGTTATGTAAGGCTACAAGGGAAAGAACAAGGTAGATGGAGTTCATTTTGGCTACAGGGGTAAAGGTTTCATTGTAGTCAATCCCTTCAACTTGGGAAAAACCTTTGGAAACTAACCTTGCCTTAAGTCTTTCAATACTTCTATCTGATGCATACTTAGTTCTGTAGACCCATTTACATCTGACAAGTTTTATTCCTTTTGGAAGAGGAACAAGATCCCAAGTATCGTTTTCCATTAAGGAACGATATTCTTCATCCATAGCTACATCCCAATCTGGATTTCCTGAAGCTTCTGCAAAAGTTTATGGATCATGATTCTCAGAAAATTGAGCCAAAAGAGAAGAGGCTCGCTGAAACTGAGAATGTGTTCAACGTTGATCTCTAGGATCACTTGCAAGATCACCAGCTGCTTCACATGTTGAACGCACCCATCGAGGAAGTATTGGTGCTGGTGAAATTTGAGGAACATGAGAAGGCGGAGGTGGATTTTCATCCTCACTATCATCATCAGAAACTGGAGTTGGAAACTTGTCAAGGAAGTTGGAAGAAGAAGAAGAAGGCACAATCACCGAATCAGGCTCGCAGGCCAAAGATGGCACACCCGCCAAGTTAGGCTCGCAGGCCAAGAGATTTTCATCAAATTTAAAATCTCTTCTAATTATTATATCATGTGAATGGGTATGAAGAAGTCTATGACATTTTACATCTTCAGAACATCCAACAAATATGCACTTTTCACTTTTAGGATGCAATGCTTTCCATTTTTCATCCAGAATGTGAGCCCATGCTTCACAACCAAACACACGAAAGTGACTTACGTCTGGTTTAATTTTACTCCATGCTTCTTCCGGTGTTATACCTTGTAAAACTTTAGTGGGTGTGCGATTAACTATGTAATTTGCACAATTTATGGCCTCAGCCCAATATTGAAGACTTAGTCCCTTAGATTGGATCATACAATTAGCCATTTCTTTTAAAGTGCCACTACTACATTTTGACCAAAAATCCGACAGCCGTCATGTCGGATTTTTGACACTTCCCTGTCGCATGTATGACACTTTGATTTTTTTTAAGCGTTGGAAACTTGTCGTCGGTTATCCGATACCTAAGTAACTGTCGGTTAAGTGACACCTAAGTAACCGTCGGTTAAATTTAAAGCGTCAGTTAAGCGACAGAATATCTTCGACGGTAGTGAAATTTTTTTGAGAAAATAACCTTCATGTCGTCGGTTAAGCGACAGCAAGGCCGTCACTTAATCAACAGTAGTCAATTTTTTTTCTTTATTATTTCAGAAAAGAGACAGGAAGAACCGTTGCTTAAGCAATGGAAATACATATTACACGTCGAATAAGCGACAGGTATAAGCGTTGCTTAAGTGACGGAAGTGATTTAAAAAAAAAAAAAAAAATTTTCAAATTGGGTATATTTATAACAGGGGTATATATTTAGTAGAGAAAGGTGCTGTCGTGCCTGTAATGTATGGAAAATGTAATCAGAATTAAGTCATAAAGCATATAAAACAATGAATCAACATAAGACTTTACAGTTGGGAGAAATTATCAGTTGACATATATTACACTTATATTCAGGCACTATATAAACTTTGATTGTTTATGTATACATCTCACAATATTAATGTTCTCAAACACATATTCTAGGAAACCAAAACAAAGTACCCTTAGAAAACTTATAAAAAAGAAAGATGTAGTAGTATCTACATGAGAACAATCCTGCCATTTTCATAAGTCATATAAATGTGTCAATACAACATTGTTTCAGTGGCAGAACTAACCGAATTGGCACCACTACTGTCTCTCAGAATGTTCATCAGCATTTCTACAGTAGATGCACATTTCTTATCTCCTGCAGCAAGGCAAAGATTTGCCACACACTGAGCAATTTAATAGAGAGCTTGCTTTGCAAGACCACCCAATTGTGGAGAACGTTTGGCACTTGAAAGAAGAGCATCCAATAAAGCATCAAATCTTGTGTTTGCTGACTGCACCAAAGATGCAAAATTTTTTTGCAAAGCCTGCAAGTTCGAGCCTGCAAGTTGAAGTGGGGACAGATTCAACCTCTCCAAGTGCATTGCCTTAAGCTGAGTAAGTGAAGATAAGGCTGGTAGACCATTCACTGCTTCTCTCTTGGACCCACAACTGAATACTATGAGGACTTTCAATTTTCTCATAGAACTCAAAAATGATGCAAGAATGTATTTGCTTGCAGAAAAGAGTAAAACCAAAGCCTCCGCTTTAGGAAAATTCATCTCACACCACTGTTTGTCTTCCATTGCACCTACATAGGTAAACCACAGATGCCAATTAGAACATTATAGGTTATGCACACACTATGAAATCATTACATACATTATAGGTTATGCACACACTATGAAATCATTACATACATATCTTTTCTATGAAATCATTACATACATTATAGGTTATGCACACACTATGAAATCATTACATACATATCTTTTCTATGAAATCATTACATACATTATAGGTTATGCACACACTATGAAATTAGTCTGTGAATAGTTTATGCATATAACCTATTTGGTGTAGGATAAGATTCACATATGACATGCACAGAGAATCTTGAGAATTGACTCAATAATGTACGCGAACTAAGATGGCGAATGTTCCACAAAAAGAAATAGTTTTTCTTTGCACTTGATTGCTTAGCCTAAGCAGCAAAATTGAGCGTTTTGTCTCAAGAGAAAACCAGAGATAGAAAGAATATAGTGTACATTACCAACTACCTCAAATCTAATTTTGGGTATACAGGAAGTTATGATTTTCAAGGTAAAATAATTAGCAGAAATTCAGAAGAATTTGGTGTTTGGTGATTGAAAGTGCAGTTTCAGAGAAATTGCTTTCAAGAACCCCATAATATTTTCTTTGGCAAGGTTCTCTGGTTTTTGGGCCAGGTCCATGACAGGATGTCTATATCCTTTGTAAGTTACACTTTTTGGTTAGCATGAAACACAAGGACCAGAGAAAAGAAGCAGAAACTCCCAATACAATTCTTTTGACTCCAGTTTTTGAAGCAAAAAACTATCTATGTTTAAAACAAAGCTGTTAAAATCACCCACCTGTGGGAATGGCAACAATTTAAGCATCAAATGCTTGATCCTTGAGCAGCTCCCATTTTCCTGGCGAATTGTCCTCCTATTTGGGTAGAAACAACCTCTTCCTACGAACTAGACTGCCTTGGGATGACAAATATATGGCCAAGTCTCGCATTACATCATGTTGAGAAAAGTACAGCTCAGAGGCACTGCCATAATTGATTGCCTTTCTCTTACTACACCAAATTACCAAGACAACACAACTTATAAGACAAAGAAAGCCACGATCAAAAGTGCTTGAGCACACAACACACAGAAAAGAAGGCGCTTACCTGAGATTGCTTGTTAAATTCAATAGATTCCTGCTGGCAAATTCTAACAAGATTGCAAAAGCATCATGCCACTCCATCTTTCGCACATAAACCCAAATGTCCAACAATGCATCCACTGAGATTTTTCTATCCTCTGGAAATGATCCCAAGTCTAAGAAGCACTCCCGTGCTTCCTCATCCAGGGCATCAATACTAGTCTCCAAGCATCTAAGAAGCCCTTCTTTGTGATAATCTGATATCGATTTCTCATTTAGAAGCTTGTTCTTGGCACTATCCCACACCGGACGAGGTTGACCATGCAAATAGCTTCCAATCACCTTTAGAGCAAGTGGCAGGCCTTTACATTCAGCTTGTACCTGTGATTCATACATCAACAACAATAAGTCGAAAACCAATTATACAAATTTTTTTGCTGTTGTGGAAAGCATGAATATCAGGTCTAATAAACCTGAATTTCATTCACAGGTTTTTGTTTTATTGCATATGAATATGAATATGCTATTGATTATATGCCTAGAAACTCTTTTAATGGAACATCGATACAATAGACGAAGTATTAATTTGGAATCATAGGGATACCATTATACGCCACTGTAGTAATTTCTTGTAAATTAGAGACATTTAGTGTATCGCAATCACTAAACTCAATCAAACTTGTACAATAATATATTGCATGTAAATAGAATTTCAGTAGTACTGTAAGAGGCATACCTGCTTGACTAGCTGCTCATCTGCATTGCTTGGAATTGATTTCTGTCCAAATGCCAAAAATCAGAAAAGGGGCAGAGCATTAGCATCATCCAGCAATGGTAATTCATAAATTCGGGTAGAGGTTGTTGTGGGGACGGTAGAACAATCCCATGTTGTTACAAGGGTCATATAACCTTCCCCTTTAAACAACAAGTTTTCCAAATTTTCCCTGGACCAGACATCATCCAACACCACAAGAGTTCGTTTGGCCTGTCTCAGCAACTGCTGCTATAGCTGTCTATGTGCATCCTCAACATTCTGAAATTCAGGTTTCTTCCTTCAAACAATCTTCTCCCACATTATCTCTAAAATTCCCTTTAGGCTTGGGGATTGTGAGACTATTATGAAAATGATATTATTTCCAAAGGCACCTGACATACATAATTAAAAAAAATGGAAATTCTGTAATATGAACAAAAATAAATTAGTAAAGAGCAATGAAGGTAATTTAAAAACTAGATCTGGGACCTGGCTTGAGTCTGAACTGAGTATAAAAGGCCCTCGTTTTTAAAATGAAGGTGTCATCAAGGACATTGGGTGCTACAGCTGTTTGGTAATATTTTAACAGGTGATCCGAGTTATATTAACTTGAAACACACCTTGCAAGAAAAGTTCTTATTGATGGATTCATCTTCTTTGGCTTCATGGCTGGAAAAAATGCTGCTAGGATATACTGCTCAATGGTCTTCTCTGTGTAAAAAGATACCATCCTCTCTCTGCCCATATGCATACCTGAGGAATTGAGTGTTTTGTCGAGCTTCATTTTTTATACGAAGTTAAGAAATGTTTTCAATAGCCAGTGCTAGACCATCCATTTTTTTCTAAGAAACGAGAGCATACCCTCATAGAAAGAGGGAGAAAATATCTTAGTTCTTTATTTTCATGATTAACTACAATTCTATTTTGAAAGAATGCTTCTTATATTAACATCAAAAGTACACAGTACAAAGTCAGCCAAAATCTATCTAAAGGACAGCAAAAATGTCTTTAAGCTAAATTCAGCCCTAAAATCACAATTTGCTATAAGCTCAAGCTTCAAATTTTATGTTAATCATTTTCTGTGTAATGATATTTTAAGTTGACTAGACTCATTGTAATAGTTTGTGGTCTTGATTAACATAATATCCGAACATCTCCGAAATATGCAAAGAACATCAGCACTACTTGGACTATAAATTTAGAAACGTGGGAAACAGGTTAGCAAGGATCTAGCAGAGGGAGTACAGGCCTGATTTCTCCACAATGTCTACAATGATTCTTCGCTAGGACCTGGTGAATATAATTTCATAGAGGATGGATAACCATTTGTTAGTCCTTACCTCACGTTGTCTCAGTTTATTCCAGTTAGGTGAAGCCACTACTAGGTCCCAAAGAGCTGGGATGGGTTTTGCAAATTACACTCCAAAATAGGCTGCCTTTCGCTTTATTGACACATTTTAGTCTCTCTTTCTTCTCTTTTCATGTTGGGTGGTGAGTTTAATATAGCTGAGTGGGATGTGGTCAGAAAGGCTGGCACTTCAGTGGCCAACCTTTTTTTCTCATGATAGTCCTGGAATAACTGTCAGTGTGTCATGTACATTGCTGATCTACATTGGAAACAGAAGCAAAAGAAAATATTGGGATGGATCGCTTTGGACTAATAAGCAGAGAGGGGATTCTAGAATCATAATCATTTTAGACAGGTTTTAAATAAATTAGGATCTATTCCACTATTGCAACTCCCTAAATAGGTGCTTGGAAATTCTATTTCCAGCCACAAAGTTCCATCCTCTCCCAATCATTATTAGCCTCAATATGGGCCAAGGGCCAAAAGCAGAATAACAAGTTGGCTGTCAAGCTTCATGTCTCTAATTTACTTCTATAGAGTGCAGGAAAGTAATTGCAGTAGTCTGGGAGTTGGTTCCTTCGCTTGTTGGGAGCGAGGAGGGAGAGGGGGGATCGATTCATCTATTAAGAGGCTGGGGCAAATTGATGGTCAACCAATAGGTGCAAGGGAAAGTCAGAGTACAACTAGTAACTACAAGAGCAGGATCTTAGAGCACAACTAAATGTCAGTGGTTTTTTGGACTTCAATACATATAATATTACTCTAGGTTGCTGGGCTTGAATATGTTTTGCAAAAAATGGAAGACACCATGGAAAGTGGTGTTATCAAAGCCAGAAAGAGCTATGTTGATTCAGGGGATGACTACTTGAAACAGATGCAAATAGCATTTAACCTTTCTTCCATAAAACTTAGAAATAGACGTGAAAATAGGAATCCAGGGAGAATAGACAGGCTTTCTACACTTATTTACAGGATATTTCTCTTCCTCTCGCATTTCAGATAAGAGTGCTTCTAATCAAGACCATTGCCAGCTGGTCATTTCCAGCATTTGGTTTAAGTGGAAAACTAGTACATTATAAGTCCTTTGACATTGAAAGAAATGAAATCAGCTGTTTGGACTATGAAAGAACATAAATCTCAAGATTCAGTTGAGTTCTACAAGTCTGTGTGAGATATTATTGGCCTGGACCTTTTCAGAATGTTGGAGTAATAAGTACTTGTGCAGAGATCCCTGTGTGCTCTTGTTTTGTGCACTGTATTTGACTATATGACACTAAATGCACCAAATGCACCAGTTAGTTTGACTGTACCATGCTTACATTCACTGACTTGTAGTACAGCCATACATCAATCAATTGCAGTACCTTTCAAATGTGCAGAAGCAACCTTAAGCCATACACTAACACCCTCATACTGCAGCAGCACCTTCACCAAGACAGAAGACACCTTCAAACACAATAGTAGCAGCCTCAAGGAGGCTGAGAGGGGCAAAGTCACCTTCCAAGGATACACTTCACAGTTTAGACCAATTGTGCCCCTGATGAAATCAAAAAGTCCCTGAGTGCAATTCTGCAAATAATAGTCTCATAGAGCTTCATGATAGCCATGATCAGAGAATTAAGGATTCCAATGTCACAAAGTCTCTGAAACAAACAGTCCTTTGGCACAAAGACAAAAACCTTCCAAAATTCCATTAAAATACAACAGACTATGGAAGAGAGCTGCCTAACTTCCTCAATGATGGAATAATAACAGAATCAATAAAAATAGCAGATACAATGATCCAGAATAAAACACATCTGTCCATTCAAGATTTATGTTTGTAGAGGCCATTGATGACCCAAAAAAAATCACAATATATGTCTATGTAAGGTTTATGTTTGCAGTTGCTATTAGCTCCAACTTAAGCAGGGAAATAACAAACACATCAGTGGATAGAGCCTTATGAATACCCTGTCTATATAAGGTCATTAGCTGCTATGTTTTTCTAGAGGTCACATGCTATCAATAATGATTGAGGAACAAAGGTGAACCCAAACTCCAATACACCTATCATGTTAACGATCCCCGATAACTAGGATTACAAGGCAAACTAACTTTGTGCAAATAAAATTCAAACAACGGAATTTGCACATAAACAGAAGCCTCAATACTTCAATAAATAGTAAATTAAGCTCAACAGCTAAAAAATACATTTTAACCATGAATACATTGTCTACAATACTTACAGGTAATGATGAAGATTTCTGTAAATCATCTTTGTCTGTGTTTTTGCTTGATGAAGCTTTAATGACTGATTCAACACCAGGCCTGCTAGGACACCATTTAAAGTACATGAAAATGAATCTTTTACATAAATTATATTAAAAAATAATTCTACTCGGAATGTTTCAAAATATAAATGGCAATCTAAGAAGATTGACTTCAGAGACAGAGAAATAGAGAACCTAAAAACATTTTATTGACATCCATCAAGTATCTATTCCATCTGCCTTATAATTAAATCTATAAAGTAGTTTCTTGAGATTTAGATGCCACAGCAAATTATCTGCCTATCCATCAAAATTAGGCAAGTTACTAAATCAGAATTCTATAATGAGTTCGCAAGTTACCCAGTAATTCTATGACCTTTCCACTTTCTACGCAAATTTTTGATACCTTGGGCACATATTTTCACCAATATTGCAGATACGTTGTTTATAATGCAATTTATGAAAGAACCTTAACTTAATGACACAGATGTTGAATGGCCTTTTTAGGGTTCCATCATCATTAATTTATTTTTGAAGACTCTGTTTTTATCACCTCTTATGTCAGATTTGCAGAAACTTCTTTCATAATTACTTAAACACTGTGTATTCCATACCATCATTCATAATCAAGTACACTGGAAAATTAAAATACCTGAAGTTCAGGCTAGAAAAGATAATGATGATGCTCCATGACTCAGAATGCAGGTCAGTCAATGCCACACCAACTTCAAAGTCACAACTTCACACACAAAGAGATGCCAAACTTGGTAGATGAGTAATGCACAAACAGTTCCAAAAATTTATCCTGACAGCTGCTCACTAATTCTTACACACAATGAAAGGTAAGAAAACATGCAGCGAATTAATTCGTTCACAAGCAGCTAACTCACACAGGTAAATCTCAAAGCTCACACAAAGTCAGCTCTCTCACATTAGAATATTTTTCACAAGGGAAGGGGATCTTTCTGTAGCCTTTTCAGTATGCTTATTATTTTTATCTTTTTCATATGCAGGGAAAATTAGGGCTAGGATTGTTGATTTGGCACCAAACTTTGGCAGAGTTTTTATTTTATTTATGGGCCCACATGGGTGCTAGGTTGACACTCCTGCCTGTCGAGCAGGGTCTGGATGTTCCTAACAGCCAAGGGCATTTGCGAGCTGTCAGCCACGTGTAGCTATTCCTGATGACATGGCATTTGTGGTCGTGAGTTCTTAGATTCTCCCTATGTGTCAAGGAGTGCCTGGATGCTCTTTGACAACCAGGGAGCATTTGCAAGCTCTCGACCATGAGTACTTGTTTCCAATGACATGGCACTTGTGTCCGAGATCTCTCGAACATTCCCTACCTATTGGGGAGCGTTTGATTGTTGCTTGACGAATAGATGACATCTGAAAGATCTTAACCGTGACTTTCCACACCCATAGACCCAAACTTTGTTCCAATAAGCATGATTCTTTCAGGTATATACTCAAGAAGCTCCTAAGCTCCTGATACCACTATCAATAGTTTTGGAGTGTTTTGTACCTGCTCCAGTTAGATTTTTAGTGCCTTAGAAAGTGTCTAGTTGATAAGATAAGATAAGATAAGATAATTTTATAATGTCAAACGAGCAGAGAATACCTGGGCACATGCAGAAAAGGTATGGTGGCAGGGACAATAGAAGAGCGGGTACAGGCACATGTGGCAGGGTTGCAGATTTGTATAGTAGCATGGCGGTCCTCCTGTAGCATAAATTTCGTACAGGTGTGTACAACAGTGATTGTGAGTACAGTGCTTACATTTACTTAGGAGAGAGAACTAGAGGGTGCATGCATACCTTTGGCATGAATGCACCATCCTCAAGATACTTATAGTTTTTTACAGTCCAAGTTTAATGGTTTGTTTTTATTAGTTTCTTTTCTAGTTTGAGAAAAGTAAGTTCCAGATTTAGAACTGGTTCTGTTCATTTTCAGTTGTATGCTATTTTGAGATCTAGTTTGAGTTAGATGCTATATCCAGTTTTAGCAGTTTAGTAGTTTGGTTCTATTTTGCATTCACTGTCAGTTAAAGGAGCATTGATCCCTGGGTAGTGGTTGAATGAAAATAGCTGGAGTAGGTACAAATCTCAAGGAGATAGCAGGATTGCATTCCTAGCATATTCTCCTGTTGAGGCACATTCCTCATTGGCTCTTATATCCATTCAGGGAGGTGCACTATTTAACTAGGGTTTGACTTAGTCTATAAAGGAGAAGGAAAAGGTATAGGTTTTATTAATTCACATCAATAGAGAGAAGTGAGTGATTAGAGTTCAGATTTTTGGTCTAGAAGTTTAACATGGTATCAGAGCGATGTATCCAAAATCAAAGCCTTCTAGAATTATGTGTATGGAACCTTGGAGGAAAGAGAGCTGTTGAAGAGTTTTAGTGGCCAGTATGTCTAGACTTCAATGACTGAACCGAATCTCTGCTAGTGATCGACACTTGGACCTGAGAAGGGTTGTGGAGTGTGAAACCCTAGTTGATCAAGTGAGTGGAGATTCTCTCAGCAAGAGGTAGTTGACCTTGTTGAGATTCCTACTCCAGTTGTCTGAGGATTCTAATAGGAAGAGGGAGTTGACTTGGATGGGCTGATGCATGCACCACCGGTTTTGGATTTCAGTATCAATGAGATTGTACTCATGTTGGGATGTTCTGAGTTAGTGCAGATTTCAATGGTTATTTAATAGATTTGATATACTTTTGTTATCCTTGTATAGAGGTGCGTTCATTGTTGCAAGAAATTTGTGCCATAAGTGTCGTATGAAGGGATTGTTAAACATAAGATGCAGATGACTGAACTACTTACTTATGCAAGTATCATAATTCATGCCATAAGAGTCATATGAAGGGATTGTTAAACATAATATGCAGATGACTGAACTACTTACTTATGCAAGTATCATGGTCTCTCATATACAGAAGGTCACCTTTGCAGCTACATTCATAGCTACCCCATGTATTTTTGCAGCTGCATTCTGAGCACTGGCAGGCTACCTTTTCTTTACATCCATTTATATTTGATCGGTAAGTTGTTAAACAAAAATAGCATCAATAACTGTGCTAGAAATTTTTGTTTTCATCATATAGGAAAGTATCCACTTCAACATACCTTCACACTTATCAACACCGTTTCCCCTAAATCCAGGAGGACACTTGCATCCACTAGTCTGTGTGTCCTGGAGTATTGAAAAGAGTAAATACCATTTCCCATTAAAATCTACATGGTCAACTTCTAATTGAGAAGGACAAGGGCTCTACCAGACAAGCAGAGAACATCTGTCCATCCTGGGTGCTATGCCAGCAACCCCCATTATTGATCTTGCACCGTCCTGGCCCAGTAGCATGTAAAATGGTGATTTGGGAAAATATTAGATCATTAAAGCAGAAATAGTTGTTTACGCTATTACCAGAGACTGGATTAATTACCTGAGCTGGATTCGCAGCGTCTCCAAAATGTTGTCGCTTTCCTAGATTAAGGCACTTTAAGGAATCCCTTTGAACATCCTTGATGACATTAATGTTATCTCTCATGGGACCCTCGTTAGCACTCTGAAAATTGTCATTCCTTCTGAGTCCCACCCAAGCCAACTACCACCATATTTCTCTGACAGAATGGCTATACTCGGAACCCCCAAGAAAATTACTACCATTTGCAACCCCTTCTACAAGCCAACCCTTCAATAATCCAATGCCTTGTATTTTCACAGAACCCTCAGCCAAAGGGTTCTTAAAACCAGCTTACACTTCATACCTTGGATGGGCATATCTTGGGCGCGGGTTACTTAACCGGTTTAGCGCTTAGCTTTTTGTTTTTCACTATGCTGTTGGATGATCAACTGTCTTTTTTTGATGGAGAAACTCCAACGAGTTATGCCTCTCCTACTTTTTATTTTGTATCTGGTTCTGGGACCAGGTAACCAGTACCTTGCTCTTCTACTGCTCCTGGGTATGGAACTGCTGAACCGACTGCTCCTGAGACTGCCTCAACTGCCTCTGTTCCTTCCACCTTAACTTTTGTCTCTGGTAAAGTTTCATGGTTCAGTATGCCTCTAACCATAGGGTATTTTAGGTGCTCCCCCTTTTGAAGACCGCCCGTTAGATCATTGAATATTTTTTCTTTGGCGGAAAGGGAAAATTATGATCCGAAAGGATAAAGTATTTAGTCAAAACCTCACATCCATGTACCTACACATATCTAATTCATAGATAGAGGGGTATAAGAATGAAAACACTAACCATAACATAAATTATGCCTTTTGATGCGCCGTTGCTTAAGCGACGCTTATGAGGCTAGCCGTCGCTTAAGCGATGCTTATGAGACTATTCGTCGCTTAAGCGACGCTTATGGCCACATTTTCAAAAAAAAAATTATCTTTGTGATTTTTGGTAGGTTTAAAAAAAGAAATCCACGCGCCGTCGGATTTTTCCGTCGGATTTTGGGTCGAAATGTAGTAGTGTGCGGTTCTTCTGTTCAGCTACACCATTTTGTTGTGGTGTATATGGAACAATGTGCTATTGTTGGATTCCTTGTTCAGTTAAAAAAGTAGTGAACTTGTTTTTAACATATTCTCCTCCATTGTTAGATCTTAACTTAATAATTTGATGACTAGATTGTTTTTCAACAAGGGCCTTGTAGGCCAAGAACATGTTAAATACTTCGCTCTTAAGTTTTAGGAAGTAAACCAAATTTCGTTTGGAGTGGTCATCAATGAAAGTTAAGAAATATTTGAAACCAGAAAAGGAAGCAGATGGAAGAGGGCCACACAAGTCACTATGCACAAGCTCCAAGGGAACTGAGGCATGCCAAGAGGCATGTTTGTCAAAACTGTCCCGATGATGTTTTCTGAGTACACAACCGGAACAAACACCATCCTTGCAAGATACCAGCGGAAGACCAGTCACCATATTGTCTTTACATAGTTGTTGCAATGAGTGATAATTTAAGTGACCACATCGCTCATGCCAAATTTTGCTTAAGTTATCACTATGAGCAACAAAAACTGAAGGAAAAGGTGATGACCCAAAGTTGTTAAATTTGTACAACCTGGTAATATCATCAACAATTCCAGTAGCAAGGATATTTTGAGGATTTTTAAAATCCTTGATTACAACTTGGTGAGGTGTAAACGTCACAGTTTTACCTTCACCTGAATGAGTAATTTGATAGACTGATAAAAAATTGCAGGAAATTTTTGGAACACATAGTACATCACTGAAATGACCATTTTCTACTGGAACTGTTCCAGATCCTACAACACTTAGATATCTATCATCACCAACAAATATTTGTTTGGTGTTACATTCATGCATATTAGAAAATATGGCTTTATCCTTAGCCATATGATAAGATGCTCCAGAATCAATCAGCCATTCATTTGAAGTAGAAGAAGAAGATGCAGTATAAGAGTAACCAAAAGCACAAAGTACATGTCTATGACAGTTAGATTCTGAAGACAAATCTAGATTGATGTGGTGCTTCTTCATTGCTGCTTCCAAGGCTGCCATCTTCTTAAAACATTTAGATTCATCATGATTATCTTTCCCACAAAAATTGCAATGACGCTCAGTCTTCTTTCCTTTTTGCTTGGGTCCTTTGTCATTTTTTAAAGGAGGAGCTGACTGAGAGGGTTTGGGACCCTTGTTGTTTTGCTTATTATTGCAAAAATTATGTTTCTTAGGAGGCTTGGACTTTTATTTCTGTTGGGACAATAAGGCTTTCCCAGATGTATCTGCATTGTTAATTATTCCAAGATGAATGAGCTTATCTTGCTCTCTAATTAAGGAATCACAAAAGGATTCAAGACTAGGCTCTTGATAGCTGGCTACAGTCAAGTATTCTTTCATGGATTAGAATGTAGATACAAAAACAGAATATGCAGGTCCAAGTTTGGAAAGAATATGATAAATACATTGTTTGTCTTCTTTCTTAATCTTGCATTCTGCACATAATAGTCTAAGAGTTTTATACTTAGATAAATAATCTTGAATGCATAAAAAATCATTTGGATTCAAGGAAAGCAACTCATTCTCAAGTTGATGACGCCGAATTTCATTGTGTTTACCAAACACAGATTCCAACTTTTCCCAAGCTTTATCAGGTTCATCAATTCCAGATATGTGGAATCGCAAATCAGTAGAGATTGACATCCCAATCAATCCACGAGCTTCATCACATCTATTTTCCCATTTAATTTTCTTATCATCATCAGTGGGTTCTGTTTTTTTCCCTGAGGTTATCCTGAAAAGTTTCCTACTTCGTAGAACATCCTCCATACGAGATTTCCATGAGAAATAGTTAGAACTTGTAAGTATAATATCACAAGGGGCAGCCATACTGTAAAATAATAGCTGAAAGAATAGAAACTAACTATCTGGATACAAAGAGCTCGAAAAAATATGCGGTTTTAAAAAAAACGACACTTAAAACGGATTCTGGATGATGAAGTTATGCTTGATCAAAGAAAATGTTGAAGATGTCCCCAATAGTGACGTGGAAGATATTAACTTGACCAACTAAAAAAAGAAACCCCCTCTTCCCAAAATCAACCTTTGACAATCACTTTTACAATAAAGTTTCTTTGAAGTGAATCACTTTTGTAGAATAAGTGATGTTCACTTTTACAATAATGTGACTTTTAAATAGTGCGGCAATAAATTAAAAGACTTAAGTGACTCACTTTTATTTTATTTTATTTATGTGAGATTAACTTTTACAATAAAGTAACTTGAAAATAGAAATTGCATACACTAAAAAGTAGCTTGATAAGACTTGAACTCAAGACTTATCAATATGTAAAGCAACTTTGGACCAAGTGAACTAAGTTTAAAAGGTACGTAAAACTATGGAAACAGGAAGGGTTTTTTTTTTTAATACTCTTCTCTCTCATTTTCCGTGCTTGCTTTATTTTCCTGCAAATCACAAAAAAAACGAAAAACAAAAACAAATATTTTTTTTTCCACGCAATGGGGTTAGATCTTGGTTAGCTTACCCAGAAAGAAAAAAAAACTTTCCCTCACTATTTCTAATTCATCGCGATCGCGCAAGGTGCATGGCAAAGAGCATACATAGCCAGGGAAGGCAACAGTCCGAGACTAAAACAAAAAGATTTATTTATAATACTGATAAAATATGAGAGATTTAAAAAAAAAAACAAATCCATCACTGTAACATTATACCTTCAGATTTGCCGAAATGGGTGTTTCTGGAACAAATGGAAAATGTTTTTGGTGAAACGAAAACTATTTCCAAATGGAAACGACGTTCCGGACGCAATGAAATAGCTCCCACAGGCCACAAATGCACAAAAAATCCAGAACCAGAAACCCTTTCAAAGTTTCGGCAACACCAGTTCCAGATCTTGATCAAAACTGAAAGTGGCTCTTAAAAAAAGCTCTGATACCATGTTCGAGTACACAGGGTACTCCTAAAAGACCGAACACCTTTAGATACCACTTCACACAAACAGATCATAGATCAACACACCAATGTTTGTCATGTGGTTAAAACCCTCGAGAGGGAAACAGTCCACGACCCCAGCCAAATAGCTACTTGGAGCAATTTATTATGCAAAAGAAAGAAAGTTACATGAGCTTCTAAGGACCCTCTATGCTCTTTAAATAGAGATCATAGACCAATTGGGTGTTAAGCCACGGATCAATGGTAGGTATGATCTAAGAGAAGTTGAATCGTTGGATCACTCTATGTCTAGAACATATTGTGACCGTCGGATTAGAATATTTACAAATGCATACTAATGCATACTAAAGAAACACACTTTTACCTAACGGATATATTACACAAGTTGATCTTAACTAACTCCTAAGTGTCTAAATATCCTAACAATAATTTTTCTTTTGATTTAGACGATTTCTATAACTACCCAATATGTTCACAAGAATTTTATACATAATAAATTTTACCCGATTTTGAAGATGTAACAAGTACTCTTGATGATGAATTAACCGAAATTGTGTCTCAATTTGATGATCTTTATGAAAGATGTATTTGTTTACAAGAGAGTTTTTGTAAGGAAAATATTGCACATCATACATTAAGAGATCATAACAAATTTCAAATTCACCTTTTGCAAATCAAAATTTAGATGAAGAATTAAGAGAATATCAAATCTCTTCACATGAATGTCTTGGTTTCGTAACCTATCAATCTATCACCTTGAAAGAAGGGATGATAACAATGAATGATTTCATACATGATTTTCCCTTAACAGAAGACTCCATTACAATTTGTTTATAATAATTGTGCATATCATGATCCGATAGAAGCTTGGTTAGAAGATTCATTTCATATAAGATTCCCTGTAAATAATAATTTTCTGATCTTGCATTTATTTGAGATAGTTTTAGATAGTTTTGATTTTGATTTCTTATTTTGTGATTTTTGATTTTTACTTGCAATATACTTGTACTTGTTGCTTTGAGTTTACATGTCTAGCTACATTGGCCATATGATTTCACTTGTTTTTTTTCATTTGATCTCTCTTATACATTTGTACATATCTAGGTTTATATTTAGTTACGTTAATTTGTTTTATTTTATGACAAGTAGGTTGCTTTCTTTCTAGTAATATGCAGTTATGAAGCGACATATCAATTTCAGGATGAGGACAAGCTAGTGTTTGGGAAATACACATTATTTTATTCCTCTTTTATTTATTTTTTTGTCTTGCTTATGGTTTTATATATTAGTCATCTCATTTTAAGCCTTATTTTCAACTATTAAGACTTAATTACAAATTGCTTATGTATGATGATTTGAAGTTTTAAAGCAAGAAAATTTGAAGAGAGTAATTTATAAAGATGATATTCATAATGTTTTCTTACGTAAAAACCTTATGAATGTAGCTCACTCATATTTTGCTTGTCATTAGAAACTGCACCATTTAGAATTTGTTTTGCTTCGAATATTGAATAAAGGGATCTCGTTATTCAAACCTATCCATTTAAACTTGATCACAGCCTCAATAAAAGGAGAAATTTTATAATTGAAACAATTTTGCAATAATAAATCTCAAAATTCGACATTATGACGAAATTATTATATTTTGTATATTTTATCATATATTTTTCCTATATGCATATTATCTAGCTATCTCCCTTTTTCTATCTTTCATTTGACCTTTTGATGAAATTACTAAAAGTTCAATCCTTTGTAGCACCATATTGTGGTCAATTTAAATATATGGAGATTTGTCGTCCTTCTTTATGCATGCCATTATTTCATGGTTTTTACGTTATTTTGTATAGCTCGTCTCATAGAATATGATCATGTCTTGATTTTTCAAATTTCAAGTTTATTTACCTTCTTCGACATTTAGCTGAAGTTTCGATAGATATTAGTATTTTTGCTTATTGTTTAAAATTTGCCATCTTCGTGAGTATCTAATTATTCTTTTTTAATTGTGATAGACATTTATCTTGGCTAATATTTTTATTTAATTATATCCTACCTTAATTTTATTTGTATACATGTTTTTGTTGTTTTAATTAAGCGAGTCATTTTAACCTTCTAGTCCGATTTCAAGTGTGCTTGGTTTTTATTTTTCTTAGTTTGTGTGAAGTTTGGTTGTACATAAATAAGACTGTAATGGCACATTGTTTGGTGTTAATATGTATCTCTACTGATCAACTTGATATATTTAAGGGGAATCATTGTAAGGAGATTCTCATCATATCAAATTTTCTTACTGTGACTAAATCACTCCTAGCCTTGAAACATTTTTTATGAACTAAGCCTATCAGTCAGTTGAACTCTTGATTATTATTTTCAGATTTTATCTTGTGAATTATAGCATTAGCTAGGAAAGTTAGCCTGCCAATAATGTTTTCTCTCATAAACTTTTCAATCAGCTGCATTAGCCATCATTAGGCCTTCCATGCTATTTAAGGAGTTTTATCTTGGTTATTTTTCCCATCCATTAGAGTGAATTTGTTAGTAAATAAATAAATAAAAACTTTGTTTGAAGAATAGGAGGTCTTTGAATAGAGCCGACCTAATCTTGATCATCATCCTTGCCAAGGATAACATCATTTCTGATCACTAGGGTGATGGATCTTGGTCATGAGATCAAGTGATAAGAGGTCTCATCATGAGATAGTCTATTTATCTCTGGCAGTTCTCTTGAATGATGCTATCGATATTTGGTTACCAGGCCAGAATAGTAGTCTTGAATCAAAGATCTAATTAATATTATTATAAAAAAAAGAGAAAAAGAGAAAAACAAATTTGATCTTTCAGTTATTTTATTGGATGGGGAATTTAATCTTCATATCTTCTTAGGGTATGGATGCCATATCTTTATGCTGATGTTTATTTGATTATCTTTAGCTATTGATAAAGCATTATTGATCATGTTTGTTTGATGTGCATATATTTCAAAGTCATTCATCTTTATGAAGTATCTCAATAATAGTTGAGATATTTCATTTGATTGTGACAACATTTAAGTTCAAATTTTATTATATAGGCTAGTGATGCGAGAATGTCGTGGTGTGAAATTTGATATTTTAAGAAATATTTACCATGTTTTCCTATATCCATAATCTTCAGGTAAATATACAGAGATAACTGGTTCACCCAACATATTTCTATTTGTTGGTAACCCAACAACTCCTCTTCATTTTGCAATAAAGAAAGGGGCCCTCATGTAAATTTTGTTAATACTTAGTTTTTGATTCTTTTCATTTTATCTTGTTTGATTGCTTAGGTGGTGTCATGGTTTTTCCATGTGTAGGTTTCAGTGATTAAATCAATTTATGTCATGTTGATCCTTTTGCTTCGGGTTCAGTGCATAACACTACTATTTTGAGCTTGTGTCTTGGTTTGTAAATGATGGTGCATTGAGAATTTTGTAAAGATTAAACCTTGACTGCTTTAATTAATACTAATCATGACTTTCATTTTGCATAGGGAATTAAGGAAGTTTCTTATTCTCTTGTTGACATGGTTTAAATTATTCACATTCTTACATTTTAATTTCATTTAATTCTTTTTATGTATTCCATGTCTTTCAAGAAAAGGGTTCTTTAAGTTTTTTTAATGACTTCTTATAAGAACTTCTACCCTATATACTTGCAAGTTATTTGGTTGCATTATGATAAGCATGATTGATCAATTTTCCTTTCTTTTATTTATTCATGGTTTTCATTGGATCTTATTTTATTATTAGAAAACTTTTACATTAAATTGTGTTAGTTTTACTATAATTAATTAAAACCAAGAATTTGTGTGAAATTGACACTTTTATAGTTCATATTCTGAAAGTTGAATTTTAATGATAACCCAAACTTTTTTTAATGATAACCCAAACTTTTATTTTAAGCATTAGGTTTATCCTTTAATGTGCATTTAAAAGGGAGTAAGTGAAGTTGTATAGAAGAACTTTTTCCTATAAAATATTTAAATTACTTTTGTAAGTTTTTTTTTTAACCACCTTTATCACTATGTATGAAAGTCAAAAGACCAAATTTTACTATTACACTATAGCATTTGTAAAGGATTTTTTTTAATGATTTTATGCTATCATATATAACTCGAATGCTCATTATTATAAGTTGATCAAAAGAGTATTATAATTTATTTATTGATTAAAGATTATCAATACGCTGTTTCATTTTTTCTATTATGAGGTTTAGGAGGAGAACTATACAAAATCACAGACCAAGTTACACATCGAGTCAGTAAAGTATGACATAGGTCGGCATCAAGAGATATCAAGCAATCATGAGGCTTTCTGCTATCATTTGGAAGGAAAAGTCATGCATCTATGAAAACTACAGCCACATGTTGTACGAGGGATTTTTGATAGAATTTATCTACATATTGCTTACAAGCTCCACAACATGGCTTGAATTTAATCGGTGTAAAGAAATAGTGAAAGGGAGAAAATTACCTGGTACGATTTTAATGTGAGATTAATGAATATAAGGAAGCATATGTATGAGATGAATGCTGTGAATTCACTCTGCTTTCCATATATCATGTGCCATCTTGTCAAATGAGGAATAGAATAGCAAGTGACTATAGTTATTTAAGACTTTTCTTGTCCAAGATAGGACTAATTAGAATAGACTAGATTTCAATTTATGGCTTAGTTTTTCTATTTGTAAATTAGCAGCTGTAAATTATTAGGATTAGATTAGATTATTTAAAATACAGAAAACTCCTAAAAAGTCTAGAGACTCTTTTGAGAGCATCAATTCAAAGGTAGCAGGACCTTAACCTATGAGAATTAGCTACACCAAACACATCGAGGACTGTGTTAAGTGCCTTGTGTGGGTTGGTTCTCCGTAGTTGGCCATAGACTAGAAATCTGACCAAAAAATGGAGCTAGAAGGAAGGCCATGAGGTAGAACAAATGGGTTTTGTTTTTATATTTTTATTATTTATTCATTAACCATTTATCCTCCGACTCTTATATTTCATTGTATTATATCTTATTCTTCTATGGTGTCATACACGCATCGCAGGGTTGGTTAGATGGTAAGCTAACCAATTTGAGTAAGTTTTAAATTATGTTTTATGAATTATGGCTCATTCTCATATCCTTGCATGGGAGTTTAACATGACATTGAGTCTGCAAGGTCCATTACATGAGCAAGGCAGTTTCTTTCTAGCCAAAATTTAACGGTGAAGGGAATATAACATCTCTTGAACATATTAGGAAATTTGATTCTATATTACGTTTGCTTGATATTACACATGAAGATATTGTATGCTGGATTTTCCCTTTCACATTTGAAGGTAAGGTATCGAACTGGTATGATGTTCTTCCCATTAGTACTATTCATGTTTTGTCTGATTTTCAAAGAATTTCTCAAAATGCTTATGATATTTATAATGCGACTGATATATATCTTGAGTTGGATGAGATCTAGGTCAAAGAAGGTGAATCAATACATGATTTCAACACATGCTTTCGGCAGATTTATCATCGACTCAAAAATAATAGAACACCTTCAGGTGACATTCTTTATGAATGAGGAAATTTCAACTCAAAATGGGCCTCCTAAAAAAAATTAATAAAATAATAGTTAAAATAATAAAATATTTTTTATTAATTTTGGAGGAAGAAAAGAAAAAAACTACTTTTTTGTTTGTATTTTCGGCATATCTCCGCGTGTGTTTACTCAAATTTCGATCGGGAGAGCTCGTTGGATGTGGAATTAAATTCGACATCCAATGAGTACCCACTCGGCATACTTTTGATGGACCTCGCTACCCCAAAAATAAGAAATACATGAAAAAATGTGATGATGACATCATTCTCACGTTTTTTCAGGTATTTCTTATTTTTGGGGTAGTGGGGTCCGTCAAAATTATGACGAGTGGGTACTCGTTGGATGCAAAATTCGATTCCGCATCCAGCAAGATCTTCCAATCGAAATTTGATTAAAGACACGAGGAGATATGTCGAAAATACAAACAAAAAAAGTAGTTTTTTTTATGATACTTATCCCCAAATTTATATTAAAAAGTGTTTAAGACCAATAAGGTATTTCAAATTTCAAGCAATTTCATTGGCTAACACATAATGACATGGAATTTGAGTTAAAGTTAAAAGGCTCATTTTGAGTTGAAATTTCCTCTAATGGTATGTTTGTTCTTTGCCCATATCTATACCTATTTTTGTTTCACAAAAGGGTATAGTATATTTTTATCAATCATGCAAGCACACACAAGCTGTTGAGAAGGATTTTAAGAGGTATTCACATGACCCTTCTTCTTCTTTATTTTCCAATAATAATGGTGATGAAAATAGTGTTGAAGAAGATAACGAATTTGAAATTTCTTGGTTGAATGAGAACGTTAAGATTTTGCATGATAAAATTATGTATTTGCATAATCATATAAATAAATCAATTATGCACTATGAATAAAAAATTGCATCTATACATACAACATCAATAGGTTTACAAGAAAATCAAAGTTTAGATGTAAATTCATTTCATAAAGTTGATTGTTATCTTTCTCCACCTAGAATTGTTCATGAAGAATACCTTACTTCAAACTCTCATGGTTTTGAATACACATCTAAAACCCCTGAAGAAGATGATAATTCAAGATATTTCGATCTATTAGCTGAAAAACATACACCATTTAATCATTTTGATCAAGCTTGTATCAAATCTTAAACTAATGAGCTTACTCTAGATAATATTGAAATCGAAATGGAATCAAGTTCATTTCATGATTAATCTTTTACTAGAGACAAATCTTGTTTAAATTCTGATCCCCTAAATCATAAAATTATTCCCAATTCAAATCACAAATCTAAAGTGCATATTTAAAATTCAACATTTGAGAGAGAGATACTCTAGATTCAATTAATAAATATAATTCCAACATCTTGATATTAAATCAGATAATAAGCTATCATAAATCTGAGTTATTGATTTCAAGCCAAACTGATAGTTATGTTTTATATGATTGTGAGTAATGGAAACTTATTCAATGACTCTATATAATCACCTCCTACTGAGACATTGGGTACTAATTTTTAATATCAAACAAAATTTCTTCATAATCTCGAAACGCAGGCTTGTGTAGATCTAAAATCTCATGTTTTACAAGGACACAAATTGAATAACGATAACCTTCTCACCATAAAACAATGTTTAGAGGACGGTGAGGGGAGATTTTTGGGAAATAATTTCTCTTATGATTTAGAATTTATGTTTAACTACCCAATCTGTTCACAAGAATTTTATACAGAACAAATTTTACTTGATTGTGAAGATTTAGCAAGTACTCTTGATGATGAATTAACTGAAATTGTGTCTCAATATGATGATGTTTATGAAATATGTATTTGTTTACAAGAGAATATTAGTAAGGAAAAGATTGCACATCATACATTAAAGAGATCGGAACAAATTTCAAATTCACCTTTAGTAAGTCAAGCTTCAAATGAAGAATTAAGAGAAGATCAAATCTCTTCACATGAATGTCCTAGTTTCATAACTTATCAATCTATCACCTTGAATGGAGGGATGATAACAATGAATGATTTTATACATGATTTTCCCTTAACAGAATAATCATTACAATTTGTTTATAATCATTGTACATATCATGATCCAATAGAAGCTTGGTTAGAAGATTCATTTCATAGAATATTCCCTGTAAATAATAATTTTCTGGTCGTGCACTTTTGGAGATAGTTTTAGATAGTTTCGATTTTGATTTCTATATTTTTTTATTTTCATCCTTTACTTGGGATATACTTCTGCTTGTTGCTTTGAGTTTACATGTCTAGCTACATTGGCTATATTATTTCACTTCATTTTTTAATTTTTTATTTCATTTGATCCCTCTTGTACATATGTACATATCTAGATTTAGATTTAGTTACGTTAATTTGTTTATTTTTTATTTTTTATCACAACTAGGTTGCTTTCTTTCTAGTAACGTGCAGTTATCAAACGACATATGAATTTAAGGATGAGGACAAGCTAGTGTTCAGAAAGTACACATTATTTTATTCCTCTTTAATTATTTATTGCTGTGCTTATGGTTTTATCTATTAATAATCTCATTTTAAGCCTTATTTTCAACTATCAAGACTTCATTACAAATTGCTTATGTATGATGATTTGAAGTTTCAAAGCAAGAAGATTTGAAGAGACTAATTTGTAAAGATGATATTCATAATGTTTTCTTACGTAAAAAATTTATGAACGTAGCTCACTCATATTTTAATTGTCATTATAAACTACACCATTTAGAATTTTTTTGCTTCTAATATTGAATAAAGGGATCTCTTCTATTTAAACTTATCCATTTAAGCCTTATAACAACCTCAAGAAAAGGAGAAATTTTATAATTGAAACATTTTTGCAAAAATAAGTGTCAAAACTTGACATTATGACAAACTTATTAAATTTTGTTTATTTTATCATGTCTTTTTCTCTATGCATATTATATCGCTATCTCCCTTTTCCTATCTTTCATTTGACCTTTTGACAAAATTACTGAAAGTTCAATCCTTTGTATTACTATATCGTGGTCAATTTAAATATTGGGAGATTTGTCGTCCTTCTTTATGCATGCCATTATTTCATGTTTTTAACGTTATTTTGTACAGCACATCTCATAGAATATGATGATGTCCTGATTTTTGAATTTCGAGTTTATTTACCTTCTTCGACATTCAGATCAAGTTTCGATACATATTTATAATTTTTCTTATCGTTTAAAATTTAACATCTTCGTGAGTATCTAATTCTTTTATTTTTTAATCGTGATACACATTTCTCTCGGCTAATATTTTTATTTAATTTGATCCTACCTTAAGTTTATTTGTATACATGCTTTGGTTGTTTTAATTAAGCGAGTCATTTTAACCTTCTAGTCCGATTTCAACTGTCCTTGGTTTTGATTTTTCTTAGTTTGCTTGAAGTTTGTGGCTGTAGATAAATTATATTGTAATGGCACATTGTTTGGTGTTGATATGTCTCTCTACTAATCAACTTGATATATTTAAGGGGAATCATTGTAAGGAGCTTCTCGCCATATCAAATTTTCTTACTGTGACTGAATCACTCCTAGCCTTGAAACATTTTTTTATGAACTTAGCCAATCAGTTAGTTGAACTCTTGATTATTATTTTCAGTTTTTATTTTGCAAATGATATCAATAGCTAGACAAGTTAGTCTGCAGATACGTTTTTTTCTCAGAAACTTTTCAATCAATTTCATTAGCCATCATTAGGTCTTCCATGCTATTTAAGGAGTTTTATCTTGGTTATTTTTCCCATCCATTAGAGTGAATTTGTTAGAAAATAAATAAATAAAAACTTTGGTTGAAGAATAGGAGGTCTCTGAATAGAGCCAAACTAATCATGATCATCAATATCCTTGTTAGGAATAACATCATTTCTGATCATCAGGGTGATGTCTCTTGCTCGTGCGATCAAGGGACAAGAGGCCTCATCACGAGACAATATGTTTATCTCTGGAAATTCTTGTGAATGAGGTTGTCGATATGTGGCTACCAATCCAGGATAATAGTCTTGAATCAAATATCTAATTAATATTATTATAAAAAAAATGAGAAAAAGAGAAAAACAAATTTTATCTTTCAGTTATTTATGTCTATTAGATGGGGAAGTTAATCTTGATATCTTCTTAGGGCATGGAGGTCATATGTTTATGCTAATGTTTATTTGATTATTTGTAGCTATTGAGAAATTATTCTTGATGAGGTTTATTTGATGTGCATATATTCCAAATTCATTTATCTTTATGAAGTCTCTGAATAATAGTTGGGATAATTCATTTAATTGTGACAACATTTAAGTTCAAATTTTACTATATATGCTAGTGACGTGAGAATGTCAAGTGGTGTCAAATTTGATATTTCGCGAAATATTTACCATGTTTTCCTATATCTATAATATTTAGGTAAATATAAAGAGATAACTGGTTCGCCCAAGATGCCTCCATTTGTTGGCACCCCAACAACTCCCCTTCATTTTGCAATAAATAAAGGGGCCCTCATGTAAATTTTGTTAATACTTAGCTTTTGATTCTTTTCATTTTATCTTGTTTGATTTCTCATGTGGTGTCATGGTTTTTCCATGCATAGGTTTCAATGATTTAATCAATTTATGTCATGTTAATCCTTTTGATTTTGGTTTAGTGCATAACACTTCTATTTTGATCTTGTGTCTTGGTTTAAAAATGATGGTGCATTGGGAATTTTGTAAAGATTAAACCCTTCATTGCTTCAATTAATAACAATCATGACTTTCATTTTGCATAGAGAATTAAGCAAGTTTCTTATTCTCTTATTGACATGGTTTAAATTATTTCCATTCATACATTTTAATTTCATTTAATTCTTTTTATGTATTCCATGTCTTTCGAGAAAAAGGTTCTTTAATTCATTTTTAATGATTTCTTACAATAACTTCTACCCTATATACTTGCAAGTTATTTCGTTGGATTATGAAAAGTATGATTGATGAATTTTCCTTTCTTATAATTATTCATGGTTTTCATTGGATATTATTTTATTATTAGAAAACTTCTACATTAAATTGTGTTATTTTTACAATAATAAATTAAAATCATGAATTTGTGTAAAATTGGGACTTTTGTTGTTCATATTTTGAAAATTGAATTTTAATGAAAACCCAAACTTCTATCTTAAGCATTAGGTTTATCATTTAGTGTGCATTTAAAAGGGAGTAGGTGAAGTTGTATAGAAGAAATTTTTCCTATAAAATACTTAAAATAATTTTGTAAGTTCTTTTTTTTTAACCAACTTTATCATTATGTATGAAAGTCAAAAGACCAAATTTTACTATTACAATATATCATTTGTAATTTTATGATTTTATGCTATCAAATATAAGTCCAATGCTCATGATTATACGTTCATCAAAAGAGTATTATAATTTATTGTTTGATTAAGATTATCAATATGTTGTTTCATTTTTTGTATTATGAGGTTTACGAGGAGAACTATACAAAAGCGCAGGCCAAGTTATTCATCGAGTGAGTAAAATATGGCATAGGTCTTCATCAATAGATATAAAGCAATCACACGAGGGCTTCACTTGTTTTCCAATATCCTATCATGTTAGTTCATATTGTGGGTTTTAAAATTATAAAAAATCGAACCAATATATTGTAGGTATTGGGGGGGATGAGGGGTTTAAGGTGGGGCTGGGTAGGGTGGTTTATGAGGATTGAGGTATAAAAAGGGGTGGGGAGGAGGTTTTAAGTATCGGGATGGGGTTTCAACAAAAAGTGTTTGGGTCAATATATCTTGAAATTAAGGGTATTCTTTAATATCCCACGATCTCACGTGATATGTGAGAGGTTCACTAAGTTAAGTCCCCATGAGAAATCATGAGGGTTTCTGTGTCATTTGGAAGGAAAAGTCACACATCTATGGAAATAACAGCCACATGTTTTAAGAGGGATTTTTGATAGAATTTATTTACATGTTGCTCACAACCTCCACAACATAGCTTGAATTGAATCGATGTAAAGAAATAGTTAAAGGGGGGTGAAATCATGAAACTGGGTGTTTATTCCGTGAGAATCAACTTTCAAAATCCATATTTAAAGCAATTTTGGCCGAACTATTTTTTTTTCGGCCGAACTATTTAACATTTTCGGCCGAACTATTTAACTTTTTCAGCCGAACAATTTAAAAAAACTTTCGATCGAACTATTCTTTCGGTCGAATGTTAAAACTAACAGCGAACCTTGTTATGCGGGCTTTGTAAGGATCATTGGAAAAATAATGTCCAGCAGATATGTTTTCGTTTGAACATTTTTTTGGCCAAAAGAAATGTTCGGTCGAACATTTGTTTGGCCGAAAAATGTTTTCAGCCGAAAAACCTTTCGGCTGAAAAAATGTTATAGATATTTTTACTAATGCAACTATGTATTTGCATAATCATATAAATAAATCAATTATGCACTATGAAGAAAAAATTGCATCTATACATACAACATCAATAGGTTTACAAGAAAATCAAAGTTTAGATGTAAATTCATTTCATAAAGTTGATTGTTATCTTTCTCCACCTAGAATTGTTCATGAAGAATACCTTACTTCAAACTCTCATGGTTTTGAATACACATCTAAAACCCCTGAAGAAGATGATAATTCAAGATCTTTCAATCTATTAGCTGAAAAACATACACCATTTAATCATTTTGATCAAGCTTGTATCAAATCTTAAACTAATGTGCTTACTCTAGATAATATTGAAATCGAAATGGAATCAAGTTCATTTCATGATTAATCTTTTACTAGAGACGAATCTTGTTTAAATTCTGATCCCCTAAATCATAAAATTATTCCCGATTCAAATCACAAATCTAAAGTGCATATTTAAAATTCAACATTTGAGAGAGAGATACTCTAGATTCAATTAATAAATATAATTCCAACATCTTGATATTAAATCAGATAATAAGCTATCATAAATCTGAGTTATCGATTTCAAGCCAAACTGATAGTTATGTTTTATATGATTGTGAGTAATGGAAACTTATTCAATGACTCTATATACTCACCTCCTACTGAGACATTGGGTACTAACTTTTAATATCAAACAAAAGTTCTTCATAATCTCGAAACTCAGGCTTGTGTAGATCTAAAATCTCATGTTTTACAAGGACACAAATTGAATAACGATAACCTTCTCACCATAAAACAATGTTTAGAGGACAATGAGGGGAGATTTTCGGGAAATAATTTCTCTTATGATTTAGAATATTTGTTTAACTACCCAATCTGTTCACAAGAATTTTATACAAAACAAATTGTACTTGATTGTGAAGATTTAACAAGTACTCTTGATGATGAATTAACTGAAATTGTGTCTCAATATGATGATCTTTATGAAATATGTATTTGTTTACAATAGAATATTCGTAAGGAAAAGATTGCACATCATACATTAAAGAGATCAGAACAAATTTCAAATTCACCTTTAGTAAGTCAAGCTTCAGATGAAGAATTAAGAGAAGATCAAATCTCTTCACATGAATGTCCTAGTTTCATAACTTATCAATCTATCACCTTGAATGAAGGGATGATAACAATGAATGATTTTATACATGATTTTCCCTTAACAGAATAATCATTACAATTTGTTTATAATCATTGTACATATCATGATCCAATAGAAGCTTGGTTAGAAGATTCATTTCATAGAATATTCCATGTAAATAATAATTTTCTGGTCTTGCACTTTTGGAGATAGTTTTAGATAGTTTTGATTTTGATTTCTATATTTTTTTATTTTCATCTTTTACTTGGGATATACTTCTGCTTGTTACTTTGAGTTTACATGTCTAGCTACATTGGCTATATTATTTCACTTCATTTTTTAATTTTTTATTTCGTTTGATCCCTCTTGTACATATGTACATATCTAGCTTTAGATTTAGTTACGTTAATTTGTTTATTTTTTATTTTTTATCACAACTAGGTTGCTTTCTTTCTAGTAATGTGCAGTTATCAAATGAAATATGAATTTAAGGACAAGGACAAGCTAGTGTTCAGAAAGTACACATTATTTTTTTTCTCTTTAATTATTTATTGTCGTGCTTATGGTTTTATCTATTAATAATCTCATTTTAAGCCTTATTTTCAACTATTAAGACTTCATTACAAATTGCTTATGTATGATGATTTGAAGTTTCAAAGCAAGACGATTTGAAGAGACTAATTTATAAAGATGATATTCATAATGTTTTCTTACGTAAAAAATTTATGAACGTAGCTCACTCATATTTTAATTGTCATTATAAACTACACCATTTAGAATTTTTTTGCTTCTAATATTGAATAAAGGGATCTCTTCTATTTAAACTTATCCATTTAAGCCTTATAACAACCTCAAGAAAAGGAGAAATTTTATAATTGAAACGATTTTGCAAAAATAAGTGTCAAAATTTGACATTATGACAAACTTATTAAATTTTGTTTATTTTATCATGTCTTTTTCTCTATGCATATTATATTGCTATCTCCCGTTTCCTATCTTTCATTTGACCTTTTGACAAAATTACTGAAAGTTCAATCCTTTGTATTACTATATCGTGGTCAATTTAAATATTGGGAGATTTGTCATCCTTCTTTATGCATGCCATTATTTCATGTTTTTTACGTTATTTTGTACAACACGTCTCATAGAATATGATGATGTCTTGATTTTTGAATTTCGAGTTTATTTACCTTCTTCGACATTCAGATCAAGTTTCGATAGATATTTATAATTCTTCTTATCGTTTAAAAGTTGACATCTTTGTGAGTATCTAATTCTTTTATTTTTTAATTGTGATACGCATTTCTCTCGGCTAATATTTTTATTTAATTTGATCCTACCTTAAGTTTATTTGTATACATGCTTTGGTTGTTTTAATTAAGCGAGTCATTTTAACCTTCTAGTCCGATTTCAACTGTCCTTGGTTTTGATTTTTCTTAGTTTGCTTGAAGTTTGTGGTTGTAGATAAATGATACTATAATGGCACATTGTTTGGTGTTGATATGTCTCTCTACTAATCAACTTGATATATTTAAGGGGAATCGTTGTAAGGAGCTTCTCGCCATATCAAATTTTCTTACTGTGACTAAATCACTCCTAGCCTTGAAACATTTTTTATGAACTTAGCCAATCAGTTAGTTGAACTCTTGATTATTATTTTCAGTTTTTATTTTGCAAATGATATCAATAGCTAGACAAGTTAGTCTGCAGATACGTTTTTTTCTCAGAAACTTTTCAATCAATTTCATTAGCCATCATTAGGTCTTCCATGCTATTTAAGGAGTTTTATCTTGGTTATTTTTCCCATCCATTAGAGTGAATTTGTTAGCAAATAAATAAATAAAAACTTTGGTTGAAGAATAGGAGGTATCTAAATAGAGCCAAACTAATCATGATCATAAATATCCTTGTTAGGAATAACATCATTTCTGATCATCAGGGTGATGTCTCTTGTTCATGCGATCAAGGGACAAGAGGCCTCATCACGAGACAATATGTTTATCTCTGGCAGTTCTCGTGAATGAGGTTGTCGATATGTGGCTACCAAGCCAGGATAATAGTCTTGAATCAAATATCTAATTAATATTATTATAAAAAAATGAGAAAAAGAGAAAAACAAATTTTATCTTTCAGTTATTTATGTCTATTAGATGGGGAAGTTAATCTTGATATCTTCTTAGGGTATGGAGGTCATATGTTTATGCTAATGTTTATTTGATTATTTGTAGCTATTGAGAAATTATTCTTGATGAGGTTTATTTGATGTGCATATATTCCAAATTCATTTATCTTTATGAAGTCTCTGAATAATAGTTGGGATAATTCGTTTAATTGTGACAACATTTAAGTTCAAATTTTACTATATATGCTAGTGACGTGAGAATGTCAAGTGGTGTCAAATTTGATATTTCGCGAAATATTTACCATGTTTTCCTATATCGATAATATTTAGGTAAATATAAAGAGATAACTGGTTCGCCCAAGATGCCTCCATTTGTTGGCACCCCAACAACTCCCTTTCATTTTGCAATAAATAAAGGGGCCCTTATGTAAATTTTGTTAATACTTAGCTTTTGATTCTTTTCATTTTATCTTGTTTGATTTCTCAGGTGGTGTCATGGTTTTTCCATGCATAGGTTTCAATGATTTAATCAATTTATGTCATGTTGATCCTTTTGATTTTGGTTTAGTGCATAACACTTCTATTTTGATCTTGTGTCTTGGTTTAAAAATGATGGTGCATTGGGAATTTTGTAAAGATTAAACCCTTCATTGCTTCAATTAATAACAATCATGACTTTCATTTTGCATAGAGAATTAAGCAAGTTTCTTATTCTCTTATTGACATGGTTTAAATTATTTCCATTCATACATTTTAATTTCATTTAATTCTTTTTATGTATTCCATGTCTTTCGAGAAAAAGGTTCTTTAATTCATTTTTTTAATGATTTCTTATAATAACTTCTACCCTATATACTTGCAAGTTATTTCGCTGGATTATGAAAAGTATGATTGATGAATTTTCCTTTCTTATAATTATTCACGGTTTTCATTGGATCTTATTTGATTATTAGAAAACTTCTACATTAAATTGTGTTATTTTTACAATAATAAATTAAAATCATGAATTTGTGTGAAATTGGGACTTTTGTTGTTCATATTTTGAAAATTGAATTTTAATGAAAACCCAAACTTCTATCTTAAGCATTAGGTTTATCATTTAGTGTGCATTTAAAATGGAGTAGGTGAAGTTGTATAGAAGAAATTTTTCCTATAAAATATTTAAAATAATTTTGTAAGTTCTTTTTTTTTAACCAACTTTATCATTATGTATGAAAGTCAAAAGACCAAATTTTACTATTACAATATATCATTTGTAATTTTATGATTTTATGCTATCAAATATAAGTCCAATGCTCATGATTATACGTTCATCAAAAGAGTATTATAATTTATTGTTTCATTAAAGATTATCAATATGTTGTTTCATTTTTTGTATTATGAGGTTTACGAGGAGAACTATACAAAATTGCAGGCCAAGTTATTCATCGAGTGAGTAAAATATGGCATAGGTCTTCATCAAGAGATATAAAGCAATCACACGAGGGCTTCACTTGTTGTCCAATATCCTATCACGTTAGTTCATATTGTGGGTTTTAAAATTATCAAAAATCGAACCAATATATTGTAGGTATTGGGGGGATGAGGGGTTTAAGGTAGGGGTAGGTAGGGTGGTTTATGGGGATTGAGGTATAAAAAGGGATGGGGAGGAGGTTTTAAGTATCGAGAGGGGGTTTCAACAAAAAGTGTTTGGGTCAATATATCTCGAAATTAAGGGTATTCTTTAATTTCCCATGATCTCACGTGCTATGTGAGAGGTTCATTAAGTGAAGTCCCCATGAGCAATCATGAGGGTTTCTGCGTCATTTGGAAGGAAAAGTCACGCATCTATGGAAATAATAGCCACATATTTTATGAGGGATTTTTGATGGAATGTATTTACATGTTGCTCACAACCTCCACAACATGGCTTGAATTGAATCGATGTAAAGAAATAGTTAAAGGGGGGTGAAATCATGAAACTGGGTGTCTATTCCATGAGAATCAACTTTCAAAATCCATATTTAAAGAACTTTTGGCCGAACTATTTTTTTTTTTGGCCGAACTATTTAACATTTTTGGCCGAACTATTTAACTTTTTCGGCCGAACAATTTAAAAAAACTTTCGATCGAACTATTCTTTCGGCCGAATGTTAAAACTAACGGCAAACCTTGTTATGCAGGCTTTGTAAGGATCGTTGGGAAAATAATTTTTTGCAGATATGTTTTCATTCGAACATTTTTTCGGCCGAAAGAAATGTTCGGTCGAACATTTGTTTGGCCGAAAAATGTTTTCAGCCGAAAAACCTTTCGGCTGAAAAAATGTTATAGATATTTTTACCAATGCAACTATTTTTAGTTTTGTTGTTTATGATTTTTCCCCTGTCTCACCTGTCTGTCTCCCATGTTAGGCCTTGCCTCGCCTGTTAGGACTCTCCTTTGCCTCGCCTATGTGTTAGGGGCTTGCCTATGTGTTAGGAGATCGCCTATGTGTTGGGGCTTTCCTGTGTGGTGCTTCGTGGCTTGTTGGCCTCCATCTAGTTGTACTTCGTGGGTCATTGGCCTTGCTTGTGTGTTAAGGGCTCGCCTGTGTGTTGGGGATCTCCTGTGTGTTGGGGATCTCCTGTGTGTTAGAGGAGTGTCTGTGGTGCTTCGTGGCTTCGTGGTGGTGGTGGTGCTTTGCGGCTTGTTGGAGTGCATCTGTGGGCATCTACTTGTGGTGCTTCGTAGCTTCGTGGTGGTGCTGGAGGCTTCGTGGTGGCGCTACAGGATGCGTGGTGGCGGTGCGGGAGGCTTCACGGTGGTGAGGTAAGTACATTACATTCACTTACAGACTAAAATAGTATTTGACAATTTATTTATGAAACTGAGGAAGGATAAAATAATATTTGACAAAAAAAAAATTTAATTTAACATTTAAGGAGACTATGGCAGACACATTTATAGACCCATTCTGTTTCTGTAATAATTTGATGATAAGCCTCTTACATGGCTGCTTGTTTTGAGTGTTGTGTCTTCAATACTTTGTGCTCTGCTCTACTTATTTCTCACTGTGTATCATTTTAAGTAATCCAACTAAGCTTTGTTTTTACAGAGTTTAAATAATAAAATATGTTATATTTAACATGACGGAAGTGTTTGAATTTTATAAAGTCATTTCCATTTCTTATTCAAAATGTTTAAGACATCTATCTTAAGCTAAAATTAGTTTCAACTTTGTTTTTATAGAGTTTATTAAATAATAAAAGATGTTATATTTAACATGATGAAAGTGTTTGAATTTTAGAAATTCATTTCGCTTTCTTATTCAAAAGATTTAAGACATCTATCTTAGCTAAAATTAGTAGATCAACATCTACCAACAAATTTCAAAATGATTTTGTTTTAAACATTTACCATAAGTTAATACTTTTTGCAAATTTATCTTAGGCAACTCAGACCACACTTGGTTACAACATCGGCTTAAATGGGTTTTGTAAACATCCCCAACATTGGTATGTAGGAGACAACCTCTCTACCCAAGTGCTGACAATGCAAATTGGGTTTTGCACAATTCTGTTGCAAACACTCAAAACTACACTGAGCTATAGCTCAACAACAATAAGAGAATAATATTCCTCTGTCTGTTAACTCCCTTGCTAATCCACAAAACTTAAACCTCTTTATATGCATTCATTAATTTAAAAGATCCTAGGTCAAGCCGGTTTTGGAAAATATCCAGTTAAATATTTCAACAATTTTTTTTATAAATTATATGGTATGTTAGTGTTAATTATTTTATTGAACTATGAGAAGTTATGACATACAGTTGTTTTATTTATGATGTCACCACATGTGACATATATGGATTGTTTGGTCCTATTAATTTATCCCTACCGCGTTCATTGTTTTGCAAAATTAATGTTAAACATTAAAAATAATAAAATAAATTTTAAATTATTGATTTATTCTACATGGATAGTGGTGGTGATGTAAGCTATATTTAAGGTACATTGAATGGTATTAAGGTGTCTATGACAAGGAACAAAATTCATATGAGAGACCATTCTATCCCTCCATGCATTAGCTGAACAAATATTTTTATGTATAAATGACAACACAACACTGATATATCAACCTAAGTGAAACACCGATAGAGAAATAAATATGAGTGTACATCTTTATTAAAAAAAGTGTGTGTGTCTGTGATGGTTTATGGTTCAACAACAACTAAGTTTCTGGTGTATTTAATAATAAGTATGATATGTAGGTATTTAATAATAATCCTTCTAGAATTCATGGAAGCCTTATAATCCCTATTTAACTCCTCTTGTTGCTCCCTAATTAAAATTCTAGAAAGGATTTTTCACATGAGTCCAATTTCACAAGTACCTTCAGTTTGTTGTTTCATTATAGCCATACAAAAAACTAGAGCATTCTTTGTTCTGTTTGAAGTAAAACTGCCCTTCTAAGCAAAACCTGTAATCTGCCCTAAGAGAACAAAACTGTAAGCTAGAGTTTGTAGGCTGTCATCTATGTGCAAAAGTATACTAGTGTTGATTTCATCTATTATTTATCTTTGTGGCTATTTAAACCTTTGTAGATTCCAATCCAAACCTTAAGAATTTCATTAGAACCTATACATAGAAAGAGCTTGAATCTATTACCCCCTTAGGTTGCCAAAAATTCCCACTATATGCTCCTTTGCATCTAGTGTGATTTAGTTTACAAATGAGACATATTTCCATGAATTTTCTTCGAGGTAGATTATTTGGTTTGTCAAGGATAATTTCCTACCATGACAGCTATGAATAATGATATCATCATATTATGCATATATGCTTGGTTCAATATTTTAAGATCTTATCTTTTTCTATTGTTCAATTATATGTACTATCAATTTATGTTGGTTGTTCATGTTACATAGTAGGATGTTCCAACAAAGGTGTGCCTTGGAGCACCAACCCATGAGCATAAAACCCTATATGGTGGAGACTTCATCACACCAAAGGGGAAGTCAACAAAGCCACTAAGCCAAGTAATTTTGAGGGTAAAACCAAAGGTGTTTTCCATGTTCAGTCCAAGGGGTAAAAATATCTCAAACATTATATCCATATAATAAATCCCACTTTGGTCTATACAATAAAATAATTTGACCCCTTGCTCTAGCCTTAGCCTTCTAGGATCATTGAAGTAGCTCTAGTGCGTAACACACTCCATATGAATCAAATTACAACAACAAAAAGGCACTACATTCTTTATTTTTCCCTCACCAGCATTTCCACAAGATTAATAACTTAATGTGGATTGATCGTATTATGTTTTATACACAATAAGTATATTCAATATTTTTTTTCTTGTCCTCAAAAAATTTCTATGGGCTAAACTACATTAGTTCATTGGTGCTTATTTTGATGTTTATAGGAGATATATAGTAGAGATGGTTCAAGACAAGGTGGTCACTCATTCTTTGAGTCGAAGATGTACAAAGACATCTGAGACAAGGACGCCTAATACCACACCTACATCTACTGAAAGACCATCAAATGTTCACTCTCGAAGATGGTTTGAATCATCTAGAGATTCTAGCATATTATATAGAGACACATTAGGTATGTGCTTGAAATTTATGCACATGCAAATTTTTTGAGTATGCGTGAATATTTATATTTGTTTCGAGTCTTGTTCATTGATTTTACTAAGTTTAATTAGCATTTTTCTTTGTAGAGACACAGCGTAATAGATTGTCTCATGAGAGTGGCCAAGCTTCTCTGTCTGGTCGATTGTTTGATTCATCATCTCGTGACTATTTTCCCTCTTCTGGCCGTTATTTTAGAGAATGACCAATGGACCATCAACATTTTATTGGTAATATGTTACATATATAAATCTATTTAAATAAATTACTAATTTTCATGTGTATATATATGCTTGTCTTTATGAACTAAATTATACATGATTACATGTGTAAATGTAGAGGATCATGGTTCTGCTGAGGGTTATGATTATGCATTCAGAGAGGCTAGGGGTGATGATGCATTCAGAAAAAAATGAGGGTTATGAATTTGGAGAAAATGAGGGTGGAGATGCTGAGGATGTTGCAAGGGACCAAGAGCAAGGTCATTCAAATGCTCGAAGAAAGGGTCAAGGTTGGGGAAGGGCTACTACTGAACAAGCACATGGTTATCAGCCCATGACCATTTATCCTTTAGATATACCCAATGCACTTCCTTGGAAAATGAAGAGGTTTCTATCACCCTTGAACAATGTACAACCCACCATAAAAAATTGAGGGATGATCTTGCTAGCTTGGAACTCTCAACAGAGAATCCGTAAAGCTTGCAAATACTTTTAGAATTTTTAGGCAAGTTTATTGGTGCCTATAGAATTGTTGGGCCAACAACATATTGTTTTATTCACTTGATGTGAATGCAGAGGGCTCAGGTGATGGGTCTTGACAAGTGGGTTGATGTAGAGAAGAGGGTATCAAAAGAAGATGCCATTTCAATGTTTAATTTTAAATAAGGACTGAAGCGAAAGATGTTAAAGGTGTAATATTTCAAGCACCCCAAGATTGAAAACCATTTATATGATAGATTCTTGGCTTCCTATGGTAGATTTCCATGGAATGATGAAGTGCCACATTATTTTGTGAGATTTTTTTATTCGGAGTTTTATTTTAAACATGAATCCAGATTACACAGATGTGTCCAAATTTTATGGGGTTGGAAAAGGTAGGACATATGAAGGAGAAGGAGACTATCAAGATCCATTGTTTCCCAAGCCTACACCTCGTTTGGTGCCTCGGCCACAAAGAGTTGTTACATTACGATCAAAGATGGAGATGCCCTCTCAGATTGGTCTAGAGGTTAGAACCATCATAGGAGACAACTTGCCATCTGCTCTAATGGATGTTGATGTGGGCATGGATTGACATAGAGCACGTGATCGTTCTTGTGCACATTTTTCATATAAATAGACAGTGAGGTAGATTCAATGAGCCTTGAAGATGCCAAGGAATATGCAAAACATTGTCGAGATGGATTGTTTGATTTACTCCATCGCGAGGAAGGAGGGAGGGGGGAGGTATGTGAGAAATTTTATGTTTTCCTCATAATTGTTAAATCATGTTTTGTTAGTTTATCTAAATATATAATGAAATCATTTGAATTTCCGTTCACCCAAATGTTGGATGAATGTGATTTTATGGTTGACTTTAGTGTTAACCTAGGGCCATTAAAAGAGGTACATTTGCATAAATATCTATAAACTTATATGTTCATATTATTGTCATGACACATCTTTCCAAGATTGAAATTTTGTTTGTGTTCATAGGTTCCGATCCCTTCACCTAGGACCATGGGTATTGGGCCCCTTGCATCATCAATATTGGGAGACATTTCTAGTGTCTCCCAAGATTTGGAGGTAAATAAAGCGCCTTTCAAATGTTTTAGTAATGATTAAAAACAATTGACATTTTATTTAAATTTGAATTAAGTTACATTTAAATTACATGTTTTAAATGTTTAAGTAATGGTATTTAAATTATAGGTGAGTAAACGTATTGTACAACCTTCCATGGATGTCGATGTGGTGACCTCTTTGGGTGTTGGCCTCACTCAGGTATATTTATTCATTTTTATTATTTTAACTTCAAATTGTATTTTTATTAAAGTTTATTTACAGTATAAAATTTATATATTGAAGCTTAATTATATGTTGCATGTGTTATATGGGTCAATCGCCAGGAGAATGTGGAGAGTGGTATCCATATAATGGATATCACATAGTTATATATGTTTTTATACATGTGAACTTGTTGATTTGACATATTCCATGTCAAAACTTTAATCTTATCAGTTTAACTTATATATTTTAAACATATATATAATTTTGGACCATTCATATATATATAGTTTTTGGAATTTTTTGGTTTTAAATGATTTAATTTCATCGATTTTGTTTAAATGAATTAATTTGGTCATGCAATACATAGATTAATGTCTTTGATGTTAACATACCTAGATTTTTCTAAAGAACCACTTTATGAATGTTAGGAATGTTCAATATGTTAGTTGATGTTTATATACAATATGTTGTACTTGTGTTTACATGATTTTCAATTATAAGTAATATTCAATATTCAATGCTCTTTAGGAATGTTAGTTAGGAATGTTTTCAATCATTTCTATGTGGAATAATATATGTATGATATCCATTTGAATTTTCTATAAAATGCACTTTTGAAATAAACTAGTTAGGAATGTTTTCAATGATTTAAGTGGAATAATTTATGATATCTTTTGAATATTCATTAAAATGCATTTTAGGGATGTTTTCAATCATAAAGATTGTTAGTTATGAATGTTTTTATGTTACGAATTTATATATGCATAGATTTTTCTAAAGAACGACTTTAGGAATGTTCAATATGTTAGTTGATGTTGATGTTGGTGGAATAGTATATAATAGCTGCAGAATAATCATTAAAATGCAGTTTAGGAATTTTTTTTCAACTATAAGGAATGTTCAATAAAAGGATGAATGGATTTACACGTGCACATTCATGATTTCACCTATCGAGAATGTTCAATCTGTTCAATATGTTAATTGATATTTATATACAATATGTTGTACTTGTGTCTAAATGATATTTAATCATTAGTAATGTTCAATATTTAATGCTCTAGTAATGTTCAATATTTAGTAGTCGTGTTTAAATATTTAGTAATATTTAGTAATATAAAATCATTTAGTACTTGTGTCTAAATGATTTTTAATCACTAGTAATGTTCAATATTTAATTATTAGTAATGTATTTTTTCTTGTTCAATTAAATTTATGACTTATGTTACCATTTTATTTGAATATTTTATTTGTTCCTTATTATAGCCATTGAATAGCTTTCACATGTGTCTAATTGGTAGGGAATCATAGTCCATCCACATTAAAATTGCTCTAATAATAACTTTATACATTATAAGAAACTTAAAAAAAGAAACACCAAAACTAAGCTACAAATCTCTCTATATTTGCAAAAAACACATATGCTAATCATAAGAGAGACATGGATTAATTCCATTGTTTTTTATGGCATCATGGGTCCCTTTGCCAATTTGCTAATCATAAGAGAGATAGGGATTCCATCCATTGTTTTTTATAGTATCATGGGTCCCTTTGCCAATTTGTGTCCCTTATTTAAGAGTGTATAAACTTATATATTAATTAGTACGGGTAGATAATTATGAAAGTGATGTTCTCAAAAGCCCGTGATACCTTATTTATATGCTCTATAATAGGAGTAAGAAAATAATTATAGGTTCTAGTATTTTCTTGCATCCTACTAATGAAGAAACAAGAATTATTAAATATTTGAATTTATTTCACAATCCTCTTTTGTGCAAATTTAATCAAGATTTTGAAGGGAATAATTCTATATAGTTATTAGAACCTTGGCCTAGGCTTGCTTTAAATTTTAAGCTGTGCATTTCAAAATGATGTAGACTATCTCTAGCATTATTGTACTGATGTGGTCCTTTCATATTTCCAACAAAAAATCCATAGGATTGTGGCTTGTTAATACAAATCTTGTAATTGTTGTGGTTTGATAAATATGATATCTATATATTTTTCAATAAAATGCACTTTACAAATGTTTCCAATAAAATGCACTTTACGAATGTTTTCAATAAAATGGACTTTTGGAATGATCTAGTTAGGAATGTTTTCAATGATTTAAGTAAGTGGAATAATATATGATTTTTTTTTTCACGTAAAGGTGAAAAACAGTCCCTTGCTATTTCTATTAGAAATCAAAGGAGACTTATCCATACAAATTTTCAGTATACATGCATGATCCTCTCATCATCTATAATCTATCTCCCTCGCTATCCAAAATTCTTGATATTCAGTTACAAAACATTCACCACAAAATACATATCAGCTCTGAAATATGTAAATCAAAAAATAGTTCAGAAGTTCTAAACACTTTATTTCAAATACTAGTACTATGTACCTCTCCTATCTTCATGCTAATAGTATCTAGTAATTCTACAAGAACACCTACTACCCTCCAAATACTCTTCAATATGAATAAAACCTTCATTTATCCTTAAGCCTCTTTTGGATAGTCTATCAGCAGTAGTGTTATACTCCCTATGTAGATGCTGAAAATATGTATGCTGAAAAGTATCGATGATCTCAGCAGTCCTGTTAAGCCATCCAAAAAGTTTGTTGATTCGAATGGGATGTTCCTTTCTGGCCCAGCCAATGATAGCCATCGAATCTCCCAGAATGCTAATGTTATCTATATTCAGTTCTCTCGCCAATCTGATATATGGTAAGTGGAATAATATATGATATCTGTTGAATATTCATTAAAATGCATTTTATGAATGTTTTCAATAATAAAGAATCTTAGTTATGAATGTTTGTATATTATGAATTTATATGTTATGAATGTTTGTATGTTTGTATGTTATGAATTTGTATACATTTTGAATTTATGATGTTTATATACAATATGTTGTACTTGTGTCTAAGTGATATTTAATCATTAGTAATGATTTTTAATATTTAGTAATGTTAATATTGAATGTTTATATGTTATGAATGTATACAATTGTACATATCAATTTCGTTATAAAATTAATATAGATCATTTTCATGTACATATGTTGAACAATCCAAGAACAATATATCATATAATTTACATAAATTTGATATATACATACGCTAAAAAATGTAAGAACAATGAGCTATAAGCTCAACAATGCAAGAACACTATTTTATAAGTTTCCTCAATTTGATGGACATACGCTCAGCAATGTAAGAGCTTGATATCACATTTAATTAAAATTAATCAATTTGACATGTACATAAGTTCAACACTCTAATCTAATTGTCTATCATATTTAAGTTTAAAAAGGGCACAAATCTCATAATTTGATAATTTCATAACGAATGTGCTTAAGAATTCATCAAAACAATATAGCTCAGAACTTATCAATAGTCACTCTATTTGAGTGTCATAATTATAAAACCAATGAAGACGTCCTTCATGTAAAAATTATGTATCATGTTCAACATGGTTCAAATTAGAAACAAGATCTTAAAGGAATCTAGTCTTCAATTATTCTTTCATGGTCAACTTTTGACATCTTCCATCTTCTAGCTTTCAATTTTTTATTTGATTTAACTTCTATGAAATTTATGCAAGCTACGCATACCAAATGACTATATTGGCAACATATGACATTAGGTTAATAGTATTTAAAGTGAACATCCCTTTCAATTTGATATGTTTCTTGAAAAAAATAACCTTTTAATAAAATTGACCCTCTTTCATATATAAAACCACCGTCACCATAGTCCTCCAATAATTTCATCTTTCTCTCTATGCATCGCAACAAATAATATCTCACATTTTCATTGTTGTCTATGGGTGCAACCAAAACAAATACATCTCCTAAACATAATTAAGAACATTGAATTTGTCAAAAAGAACTTTAAAATAAAAATAGAAAAATTTAGTATTTAGTACATACATAAAATTACCTTCTATAACCAAATCGAAAATTCTATCACCATCAGTTGATATTGCAATGTCCTCTGATTCCAACTCTTCAAATCTTGCGAGTGGCATTTTTCCTTTTAAATTAATTTCGTTGTGTTTCCAAGGTTTAACATAATTGTCATTGATGTTTTCACAATTCTCTATTGATTCTGTGTTCTCCATGCAAATAGGACAAAAGCATGTTAGCTTTCTACTATCAAATGAAAACACATTTTGGAAGGTTTTTGTTTTGATTGAGTGTAAATATCAAGTTCCATGAATAGTGCTAGCATCATATGGGATTGATCTATCTATATCTTGGATTCCAATATGCCAAAAAAACTTGTCCAACATAAACAATTTCACATGTACATGTGAATAAAATGTTAGTAGATGTACATATTAAAGTCATTCTAAGTTGAATAATTATGTTTTGAAAACAAAGTTCATACCTGCGCACATATTTTGATTGTTGATTGAATCATGGCTGAAATTTAAATGACACCATTGAATAACTTGATTAGCACACACAAATTGATCGGAATAATGGTTCATTTGATACCTTCGAATTGCTCGTTTTACACACGCCCCGGTACCATCGTGCTCCCCTCTTCCATGACCAGTTTCAAAAAAATTCCAACAATGTTTCATATTTGTTTTTTATGAAGGAGATATAGCCAGAAGAATGATCGTGAAGATTCAAATTTACCTGCACATCCATCTGACCATATCCAATGTTCATTCATAACAACTCCACGTGTTTTAAATGAACCATAAATAATATCAAAACAATGTTGTACATAATGTGTATCATGCGTGTGGTCATCGCTAATATAGAAATGGTATTCCTTGATCACATGTTGATTGTCACTCGTGCTTTCTATATCATCAACATTTTGTTGAGCATGTCTATATAGAACATGGAAAAATATAGAAACTTGGTAAGAATGATAATAATCACTTTGTATTTCTTTTTGTGCTTCAAATGTGTAATTCTCTGGGAAATCAACCACAAAAAAATAGTCCCCTGTGGAAAAACATCACGCGATTGTTTGAATTGCAAGTCTTGCCATCGTGCTCTATGTGAATGTTTTATGTATTTATAAATTTATTTTTCAAACTTCTTCAAAAACTCTATAACAATGATTTTATCTTCTTGTAAATCTATTATTTTCGAAAGAGCGTTTGAAGAACATGTAGAATTGTGGGAATACGTGACATATTCATATCTCTTCCAATCAACTATGATATTTGAAAATGACTGATCATTAATATCAATAGGATATTTATGGTGGAATAAAGCCAGAGTTCCACACTTATCACATTTCTTTCCACCGACACATCTTTTGTTGTAAAAAATCTCGTGACTATCTCTTTCATATAGAATTTCAAATATAAAAGCACGAATTGTAGAAGGAGATGAATTCAAGAAAAATGTTTTACCAAACTGAAGAAATGTGTCATAATATAATTCAAACTCGACATGATAGCAACAACAACATGTGTCACGAATAGTGATAGGTCTAACATACCATGGATTTTGTTGTACAAATGTATTGATTGATAGATTCAATTCACTGTGTTCATCTTTGAATTTATTGAACAATTGTATTTGAGTCATCTCTAATATATGTTTTGGATGGATTTCATACTGATTTAGAGATATTCTGTGTCATATCACGTCTCTTGCATTTGGTGAAACACGAGAATTTTCCACCCAATATCCATGCATCATAGCTTTAACACTTTCACAGACCCTATCTTTATAAGGTTGTCTACAAATAATTGCTGAACAAACAAACTTATCATTTGCATCCATTTGTAATCGAAATTTGTTATATTTGTACAATGTTTTCCGTGAAGTTCTGATAACCTAAATGCGATCTGCGCTGTCAAACGTTTTGTCTAGTACTAGATGAAATCATCGCTATTTGTATTATTCTATGTGCAACACTACTATCTATCTTTCTGGAATTTCCAATCCTTTTTATTACATTGGCTGTATTTTTAAACACATTTTGCTTCACCTTTGAATCTTTTGTCTTCTTTTGAATACCCAATAATGACCAAGCTTCCTTCAACTTCTTGGAGACTAACACCTCAAAATTTGAGCTTGTGTTTCCACTAATTCTTTTTCAAGAAATTGTTCATGCATCTTTTCAGCATGATATCGTACAATATGGCCAGGTTTCGTGTTTCCAAATTTTTCTTTATCAACATTTTGTAACATGTCGTCATCAATGATGAAGCCACCTATATATATTTCAATTTCAATTTTAGTTTAGAATATTTCAAATATACTTAACTTGAATCATAAAAATTTGACACATAATTATAATTATAATTACATGGTTTAAAATCTTTTAATAACATATATATATATATATATATATATATTATCTCTATTAGATTGAATATTTGCATCGTTTTATGATTCTTCAATGTCTTCAACATCTTCAACATTTGTTTCTGCCTTTGGAAATTATATTAAAAAATACATCATTTACAAAAACCAGTTACTGCATTTTAAACAAATTTACAATATTTGTACATAAGTGGTTCAATTTCTTCTTGAGTTTGATTTTGAACATTCATATCATCAACATTTTGATCCAAGTATCTAGTTACATCAACATTAGCGATGTCTTCAATATTTGTATTTTTTGTTTCTTTTTTTAATGGTATCTGAGTTTTTGCTTTTCATTATGTAAGACATCATCTTGAGTGCGATCACATTTCCTCTTTCATGTTCTTTTATTGCCAATGATTATTCAATATATACCTTCAAATTAGAATAAATTTCCATCGAGAGAATCTTAATCATCAAAGAAAAAAATTCACCTTAGAAAACACAATAAAAGTAAGAGTCATCCACCTCAAAGAATATGACTACTAACCAGTTAAAAGGCCAAAAGATGACTACTAAAAATTGATAATTAACCCATTTAAGACAAGGCTATAAAAAGTAAATATGTCCATAAAATATTGTTCAAAATATTTTTAAAAAAATGTACCATAGACTAAATTGGTGCAGAATTTTTAAGAAAATTTTTACCATAAAATATTTTCCAGAAACATCTTCCGTAAAGAAAAAAAGACAACAAATTTTCAAAATAATGTTTGGTATCAAATAAAAATACCCTTCACCTTAAAAGATAAGTTTTAAGAATACTTACCAGAAAAGAGAGCCTTCCTTCTTCTATACTAGTGTAAAATGTTGATCAAATATGTTGAGCCTTCATTCATATAAATAAAGAATTGAAACTGTGTTTCGGAAAAATGTAAAAACGTTTCAAGTTCATGTAACGAAACGGTGTTTGAAAAAAAATGTTTTAAGTTTTTTTCCTGCCAGTGGAAAAAATTCAATAGAGATTTTTCGACGAACTATTAGTTCGGTCGAACTGTTTTCTGTCCGTTAAATCTAACTTTCAGCCGAACATTTGAGGATTTTCGGCCTGTTGACGGGCATATATGAATATGCACGCAACGGGAAAGACAACCCAGACCGAGATCCTTAGAGCAAGTTCCAAGCTGTTTGGGATGGTTGCTTCCGACAGGTTTAAAGGCTCTGTTAGCCTGAAAGTCTAAAACTAAAACGAAACTATTGTTAAATCTATCAAATACCTACAAATATACACAACAAACTTGTTAACAGATGTACAAAATTAAACTAGTTAATCTAATTACTAATAAATTATTAATATAATTAAATTAGTCTATGAACTAAATCTATGCAATTAATCTTAACTTATAATATAATAATCACAAAATTAATCAAATATTAACATGTTAAAATAATTACAAAATTGTATTATTAACAAATATACATTAATTACAAAAAAAAATTAGGAAAGAACCTTAATGTAATTCAATGGCTGTTTTCCATAAAATAATTTAAAAAAAACAACATATTAATCTATTTTCGATCTTATCCTTATCAATAGTGAAAAGAATATTAAACCTGGAATCGAACTATGCTGATAAGAATACTGCATGAATACACTTGATAATATTTAAAGAAATTTAAACATTAACAAAACCATACAGTGATCATTACATATTATATAAACAATGATATCGATCATTAATTAAACAACATGACATATCAGCAAGATCAAAAACATTAAAAAAATCGATAATCGTACAAGACATGTATATTTGCAAAATTCTTTAGAGAATTATAACAAACATAGATAAAATAGAAAAGAAATGACAAAACTGATAGATATCAAAACTATATGCCAAGTATACAAACTGTAAACATATATTAAAAATATCATCAGTTCAATATATCGTAGGTCAAGACAGATAGCTATCTAAAATTGCAGATAAATCAAACCACAGTTTTGTTGTCTCTTCTCTATCAACTATCGACCTCGTGGCAGCAGTGTTTGATGAGCTTACAAGAGAGAAATCTCTTTAGCTTTGGCAGCCCCCACGTTCCCCTTCCATTCCAGCAAATTCCAGTCTGCTTAAATAACCAAAAACGGACCAAATTAGGTTTTACACAGGCGAAATTTTGCCGGTCGCAACTGCAAAAATTGCATCCAGAAAACCCCCGAAATATCCCAGAATCCATCACTTTTTGGCAAAATCCACGTCAGTACAACTAAATGGGTTCGTTCTGAGAAAAACCCATGTCGCGGATTTTTCATATCTATCTCCATTTTCTCAAAACGTGTCCTGGAAAAACGCCTTTTAATTGAGGACGCGTTTTTAATAACTAACAGAGAATAAAATTCGTCTCCTGGCAATTTCCAGAATCATAACAGTCTCCTTAGCATCTGCACATGAAAAACCTAATAAAATAAAGAAGTGTAAACAGAATTCAATCATGAGAAAATAAATAGCTTAACTAATGATCTTTCCAACTCTTTTGCCGTTTTCAAAATCTGTGATTTGTTTCAATATGTGCAATTAAAACATTTTAGCATCTACAGGATATTTGTTTTATTATTATTAGCAATATAATAATCCATAGATTCGGCTGGCATCTCTCAAATCTCTACAATATCGAAGAACAGATAGCTGGTTTAATATGAGGATCTCGTTGTGGATAAAACAAAATTCACAAACATTTCCATTGAATTAATAGCTCATTCAATCATCATTGATAACCACGTGCTGTTATTCAAATAACCAATGGATAAATCAGATAATAATCTTCAATAAAAAGGCAAAGTATGCTCATTTCTAAGCCTTTATAAAATTCACATTAATTCCTGGTATTTTTGCAAATATGATAAAATTAAAATAAAGTGTTAATTATACCTAATTTTCTAGGTAAACATTTAAAAGATCAAATAACTTTATTTATTATATTTATACAAAATAATTAAAAGATTTATTTATCTTGTATAAATAATAAAAATAAATAAAGTCTATTAATTATAAAGATACGTATTTGATCTTTAATTATTCAACACTTTTAATAATATAGCAAAAATAATAAGATAGACTTAGTAAAATATTTTTCAAACTCTTAAATTGAACGCATGGTTTTATTTTTCAATATCCATCGTTAAATGAATCAGAATTACCAAGTTGAATAATTGAATCAAAATTACCCATTTATAAGATGTCATCAATACAATAATCACCCTTTCAAAAACCTTATCAATATTTATGATAACAAAATCACATAACGGAAGGATAAATATTTGGATAAGAAATCACTAGTAGATTGATGACAAATTATTAACACTTATCCACTCAAAATAATAATTTCAAAATAGTAATTTTGTCAACTAATCCATAGTTTGCAAAGGTTTTTTTTAAAAACATTGAATTTCATGTTTTAATAGCTTCTGGAATATCACCATTTTAGTAACTTTTAATTCTTTAAGTTTGCTATATGAAATTCAAGCATTTCATCAAACAAAATACAATTTTATTTAAAAAAAATAATGTTTTTTAAAGGCTGTTGGGTAGGGGCACAACACGGCCGAAACATTAATTGTTTTCGGCTGAAAAATTAGTTCGATCGAAAACCTAAATATTTCAAAAATGGAATTCCATCACATATCTGACTCTTTTTCCAATTTCGGAGAGATCGGATCATATCAAATTCTTACAATTTCTCTTCACAAATAATACTATTAGTTGCATAATTCAATCTACTTTCTATAGATGCGAATTTTGTTGAAATTGGTGTGATCCACTAATTTTATTTATTATATTTATTAGAAGGTGTGTGGATTGCTTCAAAATTTAATAGAATTCATTGAAATAAAAATTCAATAACTTCTTAAAGACACGATGAAAAAAATTGGAAAAATCATGGTCCTCAACATTGATGTCTTGTCTTCAAAATGGTACTTCTAGTTTTTTTTGTTTTGAATTGAAAATTAGGGAAGATGTTGTGTCAACCTAAACATGTCATTTTTATGCTAGTTTTTCATATTGGTCCCCTTCAAAAAATTCTAATAATTATTGCATGTGTCTGTTAGATACAAACTTATGGATAGCCTTTAGTACAATATGTATAGATCATCATAACATACTTTGTTTTTAATGAATCATAGTTGAATAATGAATAAACTGTTATAAAAAAATGACTATTTATCATAATTTCATTAATTAATAACATACTATCAAACACTTGCAAAAATGACATATCAAATGTCAATAAAAAAAAATCTAAAAAATAATCAATAGAAAGCTAACACAATTCTCTACAACTTTTGTTTTTAATACACCAGCCTAGATCCAAATCCTAGGCTCTATCAAGCGCCGAGAGGGATCAAATCTCCCGAGGTGCAATACCCGAGAAGAGGTTTGCATCTAGGGAGATTTAATCCCTCTTGGCGCTTGATAGAGCATAGGATTTGGATCTAGGCTGGTTTCAGTCGTGGGCGGTGACACAAAAATGGAGTTTGATCAACATTGTAAGGAACATGTTAACTTGAAAACATAGATATAATTATGAGGACTATGTTAATAAATGATATTCCTATCAACTACTATCTTGGCGATTGATAGAGCCTAGGATTTGGTTAAGTTGAAAACATAGATATAACTATGAGGATGATCTCGAGTATGATATTCCTATCAACTACTATCTTGGCGATTGATAGAGCCTAGGATTTGGTTAAGTTGAAAACATAGATATAACTATGAGGATGATCTCGAGTATGATATTCCTATCAACTACGCGTGAGGAGCAGCTAATTCAACTCAATTGCAACTCTCACATGGTGCTTGTGAGAGTTGGCGAGTTCTTTAGCTGGTTGGAATTGACGTTAGATTCATTACCTTTGCATTCAGAACAGTGTTTTCCTTCCTCAACATGTAGCAAATTCATTTCTGAGGAAATGTAGTAGCTTTGTTCAGCACCTAACTGAGTTTTAGCATGGTGGCAGATATTGAGATGCTCTTCACCATTTTTCACTTGATCCAAACATGGTTAGAAATTTAGTCATCCGACTACAAAGACTTTAAAGTACAAGTATAATTTTTTTTAGAAATTTTTAAGTATAATAATGAATTAAGAATTTGAGCATATCTTAATTTTGTTCCCATCTTTATAGGTGTAAGCTATATTGTGTTGCACGATTTTCATTACTGCAATGGTGGGCTGCAATTGGGTTGTGGATTTTTGGTCAGTTCTTGTTCCTTTCCCATAACTGCGTTTGTATTTCTGCGCGAACGTTTCTATGTAATATTGAAAATAACAAATAATAAATTGTTCAACTGTTAACAACTGTTAACCACCTCAGGTTGAGGATTTTGTTTAAAATTTTATTTTTTCAAAATTCAATTTCAAATGATTGTATAAATTGATTCAGCTTCACTAATACTCCGTCACAACTGAATTGTGTAAATCTTAATAACTTTAATTTATAATTCTAACAGTTCCAACGAGATTTTCAAAATAAAACAAAATGACCAAAGCCGATCTTCTTTATATTACTTGTTATACAGTAATCAAATATATAATCAAACTTAAGAGAAAACACACAATATATGTATACACATTATAAATATATGATATTTTCAAAAAATAATATTTGAACGAAAATATATTTATGGAGTGACAAAATGTTGTTTTTACCTTTCATACTTACCTAAATTTTGATTTTTTATAAAATTAAAATGAAGTTACAACATGCTGAAGTTACGCCGCTTGATACCTTGCAAGTCCATCCAATCCAAATAAGGAATGAAGTCTCCAATGTTGAGCTCACCGACGACATCTGACAGCTCTAGTAACAGCTGCTTAAATCCTTTGCCATGAGCTCCCAAGTCATCGTCAGAAACTTTCCTCCTCGCTAGTATTCGCCCAATTACATTGGAGGAAAAGGTGAAGATGGCCTTGCTCACATTCACAGCAATTGTGCCGTTTTGGCTCTCCTTCCAAATGGAGCGAATCATCGCAGACACCTCTTCCTCTCGCACATGTTTGAAAGACTCGATCCTCTTGGCAGTAAACAATTCCAACACACACAACTTCCTGACTTGCCTCCAGTGATCTCCATAAGGCGACAGTACCATGCCCTTGTAGTTGTAGGACAAGTACTTCCCAGCCGCAGTTGCGGGTCGGCTTGCAAATATAGAATCATGAGTTTTCAGAAATAGTTTGGCCATCTCAGAAGAAGAAGCAGTCACTGTGGGGACAGAGCCGAAGCGGAGAAACATAATGGGACCATATTTGTCAGCAAGGTCCTTCAGAGCATGATGAAAAGTCTTTCTAATTTGGTGGAGATTTCCAATGATCGGCCATGGATAGGGTCCCGGAGGCAATATTAAATAGACTTCAAATACAACTGCTGTTTAATTTATGAGAAATGCAAGTGAGAAGGAATCATACAATAAAGTTATATAATTATAATTTAGATATTTGCTTATTTGAATTGGAATGAAACGCTTCATGGGTTTGTCAATAGCAATATAATTGTAGTTTTTATATATAATTGCAGTACAGAGGTTTACTCATTGTAGTTTTATATGTAATTGTAGTTTGATAATATTCCTCCACGACCCAAGATGTTCAAAAACTTGAGGACCAGATCGCCCACGTCTTTCTTCAGACAAACTTGGAAAATGGGTAAAGACGACCCACGTAAAATTATACACGCCTTCAAGGTTGGATTTGCACTGTGTTGTGTTTCTCCTTTCTATCTCACAGATCCTTTGTTCAAAGGAGTTGCTGGGGACGCTGCTATTTGGGCAGTCATTACTGTGGTAGTGGTACTGGAATTTTCTGCAGGTACAATCAAATCTATAGCTGCTATTGTTGAAGATTTAATCTGCAATGAGTAAATCTTAACCCAAATTTGTTAAACGATTTAATATGTGATGAATGGATTTATGCGGTTTATTTTTTAAATTTTACAGTCATATGTTACATTAGACAAAGCATTACAAATGCACATACAAAGTAACAAGGATCTTCTCCCTTCAAACGCTACATCCCTTTGCTTCATTCAACGCAATATGATGGTAGAATCCATCAAGCCTGCCACATATCCTATAGATTCTAGAAGCCCAAATGTGGATGTATGGAGAGTGAAAAAGTGTACCGGCTCCCCTTTTTAACTCAAAGTTTACAATGAATGCCGCTAGGAGGGTAAGAGACCTGTGGCTGATCGTGAGGGTATTTGAATAAGCATGTTGGAGCCCAGGAGGGGGCAAAAAGGAACAAAGGAGCATGTGCAGAAGAGTAAGCTTGGAGAAGCTTTCTACATCATAGAGAACTCACTGAGAGAACTTTAGGGCAGGAGGCAGCGAGATAAAGAATTTCTGTTAGAGAGTTTTGGCGTTGCATAGAGTAGCTTAAAGGATCGAATGCCCGAGGATGTTCTGAATCTGCTGGATGTCAATTTGAGTGACTTCTGCGTGCCATTAATGACGGATTGTAGTTGGTCTAAGGATTTGAGGGGAACAGGCTTTATGCCTCAGGCCTGTTAATGTATTGTAATCTAGATCATTTCTACGTAATGATATATATTTCTACTACATCTTACATCACGTGACAAGATCTCCCCCATAATATTCACTTTCACTATTATTTTTTGCCGACATGTTAGTAACATTACATCACGTGACAAGATCTCCCCCATAATATTCACTTTCACTATTATTTTTTGCCGACATGTTAGTAACGTTACATCACGTGACAAGATCTCCGCCATACTGGGCTGTAGAGCGCCTCTCGGCGCAAAAATGAAATTCTAAATACAAATCTAACTTTTCTTTACTCGAAGTTAACAAACTTGCAAAAACAACATTGCTTTTCTCATAACCCCAAAATAGACACCTAGATTCATTATTTCACCCAGGAATAAAATCACCTGGTACGATTTCATTGTGAAATTAATAAATATAAGAAAGCATATGTATGAGATGAATGTTACGCATTCACTCAGCTTTCCAGGTATCATGTGTCAGCTTGTCAAATGAGGAACAAACGTAGAGATCGGTCTTGTAAAGATCATGAAACACCACATACTCCTATTAGAAGGATGTCATTAAATTGCTTTCAATATTGACACTAATCACTCAACTGCTAGCACTAATATGCAAAACCAATTCACCAGATTTTATTGGATCTTGACCAAATTGGTTGCAAGTATGTGAATGAGATTGAACTATTTCATTTACTAAGGTGCCCCACATCAAGAGGAGAAATTACCAGGGGCTTATTAATTTGTTCTAGATCGCTACCTCCTAACAGTAGGTAGTTTTCTTGCCGGAGATTAAGCCACATGACCGTTGGATAAAGTTATTGTTAGCTCGCAAAAATTAGATCGCTATAATCGTGCCTATGAAAAAGAATATTATATACGAGAAGAGGGAGACTATATGTTTCCACGAGATCTACCATATAATTTTACCACGGTGTGCAAATATCCTGTGAAGAGTTAAAATGGGTCGATCATATTAAAAACAGATGAAAGTCACCATAATGTAGTTTGAGAGGCTCAAATTTTCAACAATCAATATGCATAATAGTAAAAGGAGTTACATGTTATTGAAATATGTTTTAATTTTTCAAATTTTAGATTAATATCTTTTATTATTTCAGTTTCGCATGTTCATTTGCTTATCATTATACTCTGAGAGTGCAGGTATAAAAGATACACCGTCGAGTTGAGAAATAATATCTCATGGCGGAAAATAACCGTTACGAAGCTTACTAAAATGAAGGGAGTTTCTTGTTTATTTACGCTGACATTTTATCTTCACATATTATCTCCTTTCTTATTTTGTAGATTAAGTGATAATTTCTTATGTTATTATTGCAGGTGTCTCCTTTATAAGTAGCATGTGATTTTAAAGGTTAAACGTTGAAAGTTAAAAGGATCACTGAAGTAACTTTCCAGATGGATGAGTCTGGCCAGGATTGGATGGATTGATCCACGTGAATACGGGGTTAGGGTTAGCTAACTGAACTCTGTAGAAGATACTTAATAATGATGATGTTACGATTGGTTCCCAGAGGTAAAAGATGGAGGACCTGCATGTGTAATTTCACTGTGTTGTATTGCACTGATTATTAATACATTCTTCAAATGTTCATGTTCATCCACAGATTATATCAGGTTATACATTACCTTTAGATAATTTTTATTGTCTAATTTGACTTTGAGATGGTTATTAAATATTTTTACTTTTATAAACATCTACCTGCATAGGTATTTTAAGAGTAATTACCATCGTTTGAATGTGCAATAGCTTGTTTATTTCTTTAACTGTGAATATGCTTTTAGTTTATAATAAGGTATTTTTATTTGCTTCAGCATCTTACTGCGGTTTATTTCATTGGGATTATGTTGAATTATCTAATTTTTATAGAATAGACTAGATTTCAATTTATAACTTAGTTTTTCTATTTGTAAATTAGCAGCTGTAAATTAGGATTAAGTTAGATTATTTAAAATACAAAACCCCTAAAAATTCTAGAGACTCTTTCGAGAGCATCAATTCAAAGGTAGCAGGACCTTACCCTGCGAGAATTAGCTACACCAAATACACCTGGGGCTGTGTTAAGCGCCTTTTGTGTGTTGGTTCTCTGTAGTTTGCCATTGACTGAAAGTCCGAACAACAAATGGAGCTGGAAGGAGGGCCATGAGGTAAAACAAATGGTTTTTGTTTTTATATTTTTATTATTTATTGATTAACCATTTATCCTCCATCTCTTATATTTCAGTGTATTATATCTTATTCTTCTATGATGTCATACACACATTATAGGGTTGGTTAAATGGTAATCTAACTAATTTGAGTCAGTATTAAATTATTTTTTATTAATTATGGCTCATCCCCATATCCCTGCATGGGAGTCTAACACGACATTGAGTGTAAGGGCCATTACATGAGATCCCATGAAAGGTAGTTTATTTCTTGCCAAAATTTAACGTGAAGGGAATATAACAACCCTTGAACATTTAGAAAATATGAGTCAGTCTTACATTTCTTGATAATACACATGAATATATTATATGCAGTCTTTTTCCTTTCAAATTTGAAGGTAAGGTATCAAACTGGTATGATGTTCTTCCAATTAGTACTATTCATGGTTGGTCTGATTTTAAAAGAAATTTTCAAAATGCTTATGATATTTATAATGCGACTGATATATTGAAGCGAATAAAAGCTTCTTTAACGTTAGTAAATTCTCTAAAATTTCCATAAGTAATCTGAATCCCACATGTTGGTAAGTAATAATAAAATGGATAATAGATAAGATGATGAATTACATATGAGGGTCTGTTTTTTATATTTTGGTGAAATACCCTTTCATTAATAGTCATGTCTTTTCGTAAAGACATTATTAATTATTATTATTTATTTTGTATATATATGTTTATTATTATTATTATTTTATTATTGTTTGTTGTTATTATTTAAGTTTGTTACATTGCCACTCCCTGAGAAAAGCTTTGTGCTCAAAGCCTTATAATGTTTCTGCATCATCTTGTGTGCTGTCACAGTTGATGAAACGTGTCAATATGAACTACTAAGAGTTGAGCACAACTTTTGATATGTGGATGAATCAATCCATCCCAAATTGATTTGTTGTGGACTGTTGGCATTCCGTACTGATCTATCGTTAAGAGATTTGATCGCATTGATACCGCTATCTTTTGACATTTCCCACTTTTTAGAATATATGTTTTTATGGTTGGGGTGTCGATATGGAATTTTCACAATGTCATTGTTTTTTACAAGTGCCATTTTTTTAGCATTGATGTGAGTAGAAAGTTGTGTTTTCATCTCTTGAGGTTTTAAAGCTTCGTTCTGTATCTTTTCCAACTTGTTTTCTAATTGCATGTTATCATTTTGAAACTTCTTAATCACTTCTACATGTGATTTTCTGTCATCTTCAGACTTCTTAAGTTGTTCCTTAAGATATTCATTATGCCTTCTGATACAACGATTTTCTTCCTGTTTGTCTAGAAGTTTTCCTTCAATGTCTTCCCTAGATTGTTCTGTCTTCCGACTACTTTTCAACTTCTTAATTTTTGTGACTAGTGTCTTGTTATGATTACCTAATCTGAAAATTTCTTCGGAATGGCTTGATAAAATCTTGTTGACTTTTGTCAGTTCTAACTTATGTGTCTTCTTACTATCGTCATACTGCTACTGGAGTTTTTCTTTTTGCTGTTTATAATGACGTAACTTTGCTCCTTGATTTTCTAACCTCATCCGGACTTGCGTCAATTCAGCATCTTTTTCAATGATGAGTTTGTTTAGATTCTTTATTTCTTCTTCTAATTCATTATCGCATCCATATAGTGATTTGTTGTCATTTTTTGACTTTTTGATCTGGTCTTCTAGGTTTTGATTATGAATTTTTAAACATGATATTTCTTTATCCTGATCAGATAACATTTTATTGTTATCTCTTATGGTTCATTCTAGTTGTCGATTCTGATTCCATAAGTGGTGATTCTTATCATCTTTCCACTCTTTCAAACACTTTTTTGTCTCAACCTCAGCTCAAGTATACTTTTATTGATCGCCTTGTATTGTTCTAACTCGTCCACTGTTGTTTGTAGTTGTGCCTTCATTTCCGAATATGTAGTAGCCATTGTTTGTGACTATGTTTCTACTTCACTTTTGTCTTCGTTTCTTCTAGAATGGTAGATACAAAAGCTTTAATAATTCTCAATATGTCTCTTTTGGAAAAACTTTCTTCGACTATTTTTTGTTAGGTCAAATAACCTTTCTTTTTTCCAAAAATAATTATTTTTTTAATAAAATAATAATAATTATTGTTATTATTATTTTTAAACTTAAGTTATATAAATAATATATAACCTTCCAAATTCTAGTCCTTGACTTTTATTTTTTCCAATACTTTTGTAAAATGCAAGTAGATTGGGTGGTTGGGGGGAGTAAGTGTTACTTTCCCCACCTAGGTTCAAATCCCACTTGCTTCTTTGTAGTTATTATTATGCACTTTTTACTTTTATCTTTTCTTTTTTAACCTTTTTTTTCTCTCGTTCTTTTAGTTTTTTTTTTGCTTTTACTTTTTTCTTTAAACCCTCTTTTTGGGGGTGGAGTTACTTTTACCTTTTATTTTTTATTTTTTTAAGGACAAGGTCCTATTTTTTTGGGAAACCCAAAAATTCCAGGAAACCTGGGTGATGGCTAAAAGCCAAAAATATGGCCAAAGGCCGGGATCTAG